>JAPTMU010000378.1:54410-173677 GCA_028583405.1 Pogonophryne albipinna | reverse complement strand
AAACAGCTTTGGAACACAACACAGGAAGGTGTTCCTCCATCTGAAGGAGAGGATCGAGGAAGCACCAGCCGCTCGCACAGTTATCATATGTTTACAAAAAACGATATATAGGCCTAAGTTAAAACCTTCCTCGTTCTTAATATAGACTATATTTAGGGTCGATATGTGTTGACTTGACTTTAAAATAGCAGATCTCTGTGACCGGATATCGTTTTTTCGGCTTGGTGAACGTGTGTATCTGCCCCCCCGGACTCCGCTGCTCCACCGTGCAGAGATTCTGCAGTGGTGTGTGTGTGTGTTTGTGAGTGTGTGTGTGTGTGTGTGTGTGTGTGTGATGTGCTTCAGTACATGTGTTTTTTATATTTCTCTTTAACTTTGATAAGATCACATTAAGACCACATGACGTGTTTGAAACACTTCAGTATGAGACCAATTTAAAATAACAAACTCTTTCACACACAGAATGACTAACTTTGGGGTTTGCTGCTTAACATTTTGAAGCAACTAAAGAACTAAAAGCCAGACTGAACAAAGGCAGCTGCAAAAAACAAAGTGTGTAGAAAAGTAGAAGAAGGACTCTTCAGAGATCAGAGTCACAGAGCAGATTGATTGATACATTTATGTCGAACAAGTAAATTAAATAATTACAAAACAAAACAAATGTTGCAGTGCATAGTCATGTAAGAGAAATCAAAACAAAAAATGACATTTACAACAACAGCATTAGCAACATAAACAGTGCCACATCTAGTGTTCTCAAAGGAGTGAGAAGAAGTATAACTTATTTAATCTCACCCCCTTGTCCCTAAATGATTTATTTATAATCTATAATCTGCAATAATTATCATTTGTATGCATTATTATTGATATTATTAGTATTATTAATCTGCTTCACCTGTTGATTGACATATACACATATACATACACACACTGATATACATATATGCACACATACATATACACGCCTACATACTCACACATATACACATAGTCAAACACCTTCCCCATCCCTGTACCTCCAGAAAATAATTTCTCTGTATTTCCTCTTGAACTGGTTCATGTCTGGACATCGCAGATACAGAAAGTTCTTCTGGTTGTACGGACCCTTCAAATTGAAATGGTCTCCTTGAACTATATCCCCCTGTCGTGGCCCATTCTTGTACGATATCTAAAAACTGTGCCACGTCAACAGGGATCCGCTTCTTGACTCACACGTTAAAAACCATCCAAATAAAGCTCTGTAGGCGCTGATTTCTTTGCCTTCCTCGGCCGATTTATTTGCTTCCATATATTTAAACAAACAAAATGATCAGTGTAACGTGAGGTCAAAGACTGTTCCGATTCCCCGTTCATTGCTGGAGACAATTTCCTCCTCACGCTCAGTCCCACCCCTTCCTTATATCACAGGTGTGGCTCGCAGTAAATCAAAGTTTTCTCCGAATATTTAATTCGGTACTAATACATAAATGGAAAGAATATATTAAGATCTAAATTAATAAGAAAATAATACACTCATTGTCAACACAGAAAATGGCTCTAACATTCCAGCCCCTAATTGCATAGAATATAGCAATTACAACAAATAATAAATAGAGCCAATATTCAAAACAAATATTCATTTTCTTCTTGTCAGAGTTCATAGATGAGATTCATCTTGAGTTCAAAAAAAAAAAATTAAAAATCGATTTTTCTAGCTTCAGCCTAATTAATCTCCAGCTTCCAGGAGCAAACAGAGTTTGTTGACAGGCCTCTGTAAAACACTTGTTTTTGTTTTAACTAGAACACTTCGGACAAGCCCTTTACTTCCTGGCAGGGTCTTCAGAATCCGTCCTAGCACCCAGGAGTTTCTGGGAGCCGAATCGTCCACAATAACAACGAGATCTCCAGGAAGAAAGTTCCTTCTGATCTTCAAATACTACTCTTAGTGTCTTTTTTCGCTTGTGGTACACCCCATGGTGGGGTATGTACCACACCTTGCCATCATTTGGATGAAGGTCCTTTGATGGCACCTTCTCCGCATAGCCTTTTGTGATTACATCTTCCATGAAAACCTTGTACTCTTCAGCATATGCAGCATCCTTTCTGATGATCTTTCGTGCTGAGGAGTTTGCAGAGGACATCCAATATTTTTGTCCTAGTTTAGACAGCATGTGATTTCTTCCAGAGTGACCAACTTGGATGTGTATGTGTCTTAGAATGATTTCTGATATGTGGGATTTTTTGGGCAGGATTATGGGATTCTTAGCGTTTACTGGCATAGCTGATCTGTTAATCCTCCCCCCAACTCTCAGTATACCTTGATCAAGGATTGGGTCCATTTTTAATATAGGGCTGTCCTTTTGGCAGTATTTCCTTTTTTCAAGGAGGTTAATGTCCTGTGCAAAGTGTTTCCTTTGTTCAAATGCAAGTATGGCCATTTCAGCATTGTCCATATCTTCCACAGTCAGGTTTGTGTTGACGGTCACTTTGAAGTTTTTGTCCCGTTCCTTCAGTGATTCATTACTCGGCAGCAATCCAGGGTTTGTCACCTTCCTTCTTTGAGTGATCTCCAAGAGCAATCTTTTCCATTTCAGGATCCAAGCTTTCTTGTAGTTGTATTTCCTTCAAGTAATGCCACCTGTTGAGATCCTTTTGAGAGAAAAGGTTTCTCTTTGTCACTGGTATCTTTGTTTGTGTGTATGTCTTCTGCAGATCAATAAAGCTATTCCCATCCAAATCACCCACTTGTAGTCCAGTTATTTCATAACTATCCACTGGTTTCTTTTGACCCATCGTTTGCAGGAGAACTGTAGTCTTCCGTCCTGTTGTATTCAGCCGTCGCATCAGCTTTTCTGTGCAAAAGGTTGATGTGCTGCCAGGATCTAGAAAGGCATATGTTTGTATAGTTGTGCTGTCTTTGGAAGCCTTTATCTGTACTGGTACTATTGACAGTTTGCAATCTTTTCCAGAACGACAGGAGTTCCACTGACTGATCGTTTAGTCCAATTAGTCATGTGGTCGTTTTCATTCTCTGCTGGTTTATCGATGTGTAGAATGCTAGGGTGCCTTCCTTGGCAGTGTAGGCATGTACTCCTTTTCCTACACGCTTTGCTCATGTGTCCCCTGGTTAGACATCCAAAGCATATGCCTTTTTCCTTCAATAGTTTCACCTTAACTAAGGTAATGCTTTTCCATCATCAGGTTTAATCATGCTCCAGTTGAGAGCTTTCTCCATGTAGGCATTTGCAATTTTCAATCCATCTCCAAAGTGAACTTTCAGAAGTCTTCGTGCCTCAGCGTAACCTCTCTCTGGTTCCATGTGAAAGCAGCTCCTCACCAGTTCCCTAGGTTGGCCACTAGTGTATTGTTCAAGGTAATAAAGTCTATCATCATCACAACTAGTTTTATTCTCAATGCCATGTTTAAATGCTCGTATGAATGTTTGGAAACTTAAAGGGTCACCATCAAATACAGGTATTTGTCTGGAGGGAAGTGAGGATTGTTTCTGATGTAACATTAGTAAATCGGCAATATCATTTTGCCTCTGGATCACAGTTACCAAATCTCTACTATGACTACTAGAGTCTGATTCCTCAGAACTTGCACTTCTTGGTGGCTCTGATGTTCTCGGGCCCAACAGTGGAGCTGGTTCAGAGGGGTCTAATGCAAGTGCATGTATTTGAGCTCTGGGTTGGCTGTGAAGTGATGTTTTAGCAATGTGGCTTGTCAAATATTCATTCATTCCATCTCTTTCCTGTACTGTAGAATGTCTTTCAGGGCCCACATAAAAACTGTCAAACACCTTTAATTTGGATTCAGATTCGGCTATATGCTCCTCCAGTTCCATTCTCTCCAATTCAGCTTGTAATCTGTTTTTCTTCATTTCCAATGCCTGTTTCTGTTTTAATGTGGACATCCGTGCTTGTAATGCAGCTTTCTCCGTGGCTACTTTAAGATGAGCTGAGGCTATTGAAGTTGCAGATTGTCTCGTTTGTTTTGAACATTTTGATGTCCTAGACTCATGGTCTACATTGGAGATACTATCATGAGGATTAATAAGCATCTGAGGGTCTGGTGGAAAAGTGTTCCATGAATCCACTTCCTTTAGGAAATTCTCAAATGTTTCCATTTTGGGCTCATACCAGTCCAACGTCTCATTTTCCTTTATTTCAGAAGGTAAGAGCATTTGGACAGCAGCATGAGCATCTTCAAATTCATCCAGAGTCACTTTTAATTGTTCCACACCTCGTAACACCCTTTCACTATTTCCACTATCAGCAAGCAGTGGTTTGAGTTCATTCAGTTTGGGCGTGCATGCGCCCAGTTTCCCTCTGCGCTTCGCACTGAGAGTTTTTAACTCATTGTCTATTTTATCAGGTTCTTCAGCCATCATGACATCATTTCCTTGTCCTTTGGATAACACTTTATCAATTCTTTTGATCGTTCAATTCGCACTTTAATCCAAACATTGCGTCGTCACAAACATTTCTCTCTGCTCCATTCAGTTTCCTTTTATCTTGGCAGGCATCCAACATATATCCACATCCCGATCAGGTTTAATGTCTTTCTTCTGGCTTAAGAGTTCATCTCATTCCTAATATTAGTCCATTTACTCACTGTTCTTGATCCGTCCTTTGTTTACTCGCGGCCCTCCGCATGGCTCAACAGCTGATCGTTGCGCAATCCTTACGCTCTGTCCACGGAGTATCCTTCTTCCATTCACAAAAACCGGGTTTCCAGTCAGCGATGCGTCTTTAACATCAGTTATTCCAGCGGTCCGGAGTCTTTGACTATGTCGTGGCCCATTCTTGTACGATATCTAAAAACTGTGCCACGTCAACAGGGATCCGCTTCTTGACTCACACGTTAAAAACCATCCAAATAAAGCTCTGTAGGCGCTGATTTCTTTGCCTTCCTCGGCCGATTTATTTGCTTCCATATATTTAAACAAACAAAATGATCAGTGTAACGTGAGGTCAAAGACTGTTCCGATTCCCCGTTCATTGCTGGAGACAATTTCCTCCTCACGCTCAGTCCCACCCCTTCCTTATATCACAGGTGTGGCTCGCAGTAAATCAAAGTTTTCTCCGAATATTTAATTCGGTACTAATACATAAATGGAAAGAATATATTAAGATCTAAATTAATAAGAAAATAATACACTCATTGTCAACACAGAAAATGGCTCTAACACCCCCCACTCGTTGAGTGAATACTTTTTGGATGTTTCCTGGTAAAACGTTGTGATTAGCCTAAAACATGATTTTTGTCGTCTGTGAATTTGAACCATTTTGACTGCAGGAATAATGTGTTAGTGTGATCAAGGTATTTGGCATTGTGAATGATTGGTATGGCTTCTTTCTGTAGAATAGATACTGCATGTATTGAACTGTTGTAGTTATTGCCTCAGATTTCAGCACAGTCAGTCAGATATGGTACGACTAGTGAACAGTAGAGAATGCCAAGTGATTTCTGATCTAGAACTTGTTTGACTTTGTTTAGTATGGAAATGCTTCTTGACAGCTTTGATTGTACATGTTTTATGTGTCATTTCCAACGTATTGTGTCATCTATTATTACCCCAAGACATTTTATTTCATGGACTCTTTCAATTTCAACCCCATCTATTTTTATTTGTGTTTGTGTTTTTGTTCTATGTTTACCGAACAGCATTCATTTTGTTTTACTCAAGTTTGATGATAGTTTATTTTTGTCAAACCATGTTTTTAATTTGTGCATTTCATTTTCTATGTTCTCCACTAGCTGTTCTAAATTCTCCCCAGAACAGAATATATCTGTATCATCAGCAAACAAAACTAGCCTCAGTACATTGGATACTCTACAGATGTCATTGATGTACATATACAACAGGGATCACCAACTACATTTGACCAAGGGCCAAAATGTATCCAATAGACACTATCGCGGGCCGGGGGGGGGGGTACAGGTACTGCATAAAGCTTAGCAGACTCTTCACGCTAACGAAGGATCACTTCTAGGCAGGGTTGGGAGGGTTACTTTGTAAATGTAATCAGTTACTGATTACTGAATACATGCTCTGAAAGTAATCAGAATACAGTTACAGTTACGTGTCTTAAAAAAGTAACGTGTTCAGGTTACTTTTAAAATACTTTTGGAATACTTTCTTTTTCCATAACAGATGGGTATGTTTTGGTGAGCAGGAGACACTTGTTTTACTGTTTTAATGGCTTATCAAGAACTCAAACACAACATCTTGGTGTCATTCTGGACAGCTCTCTCTCATCTGCACCCCACATAAAAAACATCACCCGGACTGCATTCTCCTACTGTAAACCTTTCCTTAGAATATGTTATGAATTGTAAGGTGTCCTTGGGTGCTTTGAAAGGCGCCCCTAAATAGAATGAATTATCATTATTATTATTATCTGAAACGATGTAATAACTTTTAAAACGTGTTCCAGTCACTTGCCCCATGCATTCAGCAGCAGCAGGCCATTCACTGTGATTTGATCCCGTTATAAAAGTCATAATTTCGACAATAAAGAAATGCTACATAAACGTTATCTTGCACATTTTATCTAACCATCTCCGTTTCTAACTTTCAATATATTTTAAAAGAGATCTCTCTCATCTGCGTGCAGGGGCGGGGCCTCACAGACATGCTGCATCTCTCTCTCGCTCAACAGACATGCTGCAGCGCCGTGCAGTGCGCACACAGTTCTGCCAGTAATGAATATTACATTTTGTGAGGAAACTTTTCCACCAATAATTCCAATAAGTATTCCAAAATGTATTCACTTCAGGTTTACGAAAGTAACTGTAATCAGATTACTCGTTTTTCAAATGTAACGCCAGCTGAATACAGTTAGCCTACTTGATTGTTGTATTCTGATTACGTAACGCTGTTACATGTATTCCGTTACAACCCAACCCTGCTTCTAGGCTACTGTCCCGCAACTCCTGCCTCTCTGTTGGACTCTGTCGCAGCGGGGCTGCTGCTGTGGTGCTGAGCGCACAAAGCAGACTCTTCACAACGAAGGATCACTTCTACTTCTTCTTCTTCTTCTTCTTCTTCTTCTTCTTCTTCAAGGAAGGGAAGGTTTCGCAGTACGCAGTCTACTGTCCCGCAGCTGCTGCCTCTCTGTTGGACTCCGGTACTGCACCTTACTCACGAGACGTTGTAAAAAAAAAAATGGGTGGGGGGCGAACGCAGTAACCACTCCGCCAACGCCACAGTCACCCCCGTCGTGCGGGCCGGATGAGAATGTCTGGCGGGCCGGATGTGGCCCGCGGGCCGCCAGTTGGTGGTCACTGATATAGAATGATGCAGCACACTGGTATTCTTCACCTGTATATAGCATGACATGTTGAAGCCTATGTGATGATTGTATGCACGTGTCAGAGTCCTGTGAACAGTGTGTGTTTACTGAGGGAGTGATTGAGACATCAGAGAGCACAGTTAGCATGTTGCTATCTCTCTGTCAGATCTCAGCTGTCACCAGGAAGTGATGGGGGGGGGGGATCAGTCCCTGCTGTCACTCTGTTACTCCAAATATATTTACATGTTTAAAACCAATGAGAAAACCTCTTATATTCCATGAGTTACTGCATTGAATGCTTTCATGAGTTGTGTTGCAGTCTTGAAAGAGACGGCTGAAACGAGGTCGTCCAAAATGACCTCTTTAGGGCAAAGCAGAGAAACACAACACACCATATACTGTGTGTGTGTGTGTGTGTGTGTGTGTGTGTGTGTGTGTGTGTGTGTGTGTGTGTGTGTGTGTGTGTGTGTGTGTGTGTGTGTGTGTGTGTGTGTGTGTGTGTGTGTGTGTGTGTGTGTGTGTGTGTGTGTGTGTGTGTGTGTGTGTGTGTGTGTGTGTGTGTGTGTGTGTGTGTGTGTGTGTGTGTGTGTGTGTGTGAGAGAGAAGAGGAGTGTTCTAAAGAGGAGAACAAAAGGAGAGAAGATGAAATAATCACACAGAGAGGGAAGGGTTTCCTGTATGTGCTATAATGGAGTCCCTCAGTCCAACTCTATTTGCATTAAACACAAATTAAATGCTGAACAAGTCTTTGTGCAAACGTTTAATATCACTCAGACCGATGTGGTTGCCTGGTGTTTCCAGTTGTTGGAACCGTGTGGAGCTGCTGGTTTTTGGTCTGCGAGGCATAAAGATATTAAAGGAAATATATAATAATTCAAAGTAATGTTAGACAGAAATGCTTAGATTCTGTTTCCTGATGTCAGCTGGAGATGTTTCTCTAAAATAAGATGTTTTTAAGAGACTTTGACTCAAAAAGATGCTTTAGATGCCTTGTCTAAAAACAAGACTTCAGTTATTAAGTCTTATATCAAGTGTAACGACATATTCTGACTAGAAATGAGACAACTATACTTGGCAAGATTGTACATGTTAGCAGTGCACACTTGAACTCAGGCTTTCAGAGAGAGACGTGATAACATGTACGATGAGATGCATCTTGATCTGATTCTGAATTACTTGTTTTGATGCAGATTGTCCCCCGGTCCTGTCTCTGACCCGGCACCATGAGTCCTGAGCTGCAGCTCCTCCTGCTGGTGGCTGCAGGGAGCGCAGGTAAACACAGGGACTCAGTGCATTCACTCAATGCTACACTTCACTGCAAAACTACTCAAAAGTAGAACAAATAACCTGCAGACATCAACTGGTTGTTAACTAACATGCATATTAGCAGTATATTGGCTCTTTATTAGCCCTTAGATGCCCGAGTGACTGGACCCTACACTCTTCCATAAGTGGGTCAAAAAGGACACGTATTAGAATAATATGTGTTTTTCTGCCATTTTTGTCATTTTGGTTCAGAAAGATCACTTGTATAATATTTAGTATTATATGTTGGTTCACACTAGAAATATTTTAGATTTAATTTTTCACTATTTATAATTGTAGACCTTTTTTTTTACATATTGATGCAAAGATCTCCGCTATTCTGAGACCCTCACAGTATTCCAGTCCCTTTTCAAAACTCATCTCTTCTCCTCTGGTCTACTCATAGCCCCCCCCCCATATCAATCCATGCCGGCTGATCAAGTCTGATAGTCCTATACCCCCCCCCCCCCCACCCTAACCTTCCCTTATATTGTAAAGCGACTGTGAGTCCTTGAAAAGCCCTATACAAATATAATGTATTATTATTATTATACTGACAGGTTTCAGATCTTGCTGTGTAAAATAATCTTCCTGAGAGGTGTCACTTGTGATGTCATCTGTGTGTTCTACAGTGAATGTATTCCTGACAGCAACAGGTGATAAGAATCAAAGGTTCCCATTGGATCCCATAGGAAATGCATGCAGGTCATTTTTGACCCACTTATGGAAGATATACAAAGATACTTCAAGAAAACCACCTCACCGAGTCGAAAAAGACCCACTTATGCATCTAAGGGTTAGTCATTATAAAACACTTATTAATGCCTTATTCTGCATGACCATATTCTGCAAGTAATAAGCCATTAGTTGAGAGTTTTTCCTCAATGACCCTCTAATTAGTGCTTATTGATTGTAAGTCAGGAAGTTGTTGTACATGAGTCTTAATATGCTCAATATGGGCCTAATGAGGCAGCAGTACCACAAGAATAGTAATTCTCCCATAATAACACTTAACAAATATGATCTATTTTCATGTAACAAGACATGAAACTATAAGTGTTAATTAACCTCTTAAGCCCGAGGGTCCCCCCACAGTTTTTTTACGAGACTATGTCTCAGGGCTTCTTAACATTTATGAAACTATTAATGTTCCATACCCTTTTAACGCTAAGAAACTCCGCTAACTGACAATGTGAATCATTTTTAGCTAAAAGAAACACAAGAGTAATACCAAGCCTTTAAATTAGCATGGAGCGAAAAAATGCTAACTAATGCTAACGGATTTTACACAGCACTCACGGTAGAAATGCCCTTATTACGTATCGTAACTGCACAAACAAGATATACGATTTAAAGCTGAGACTCCACAGATTCCAGACATATAATATCATCACTGTACGCCCCCGAATTGCGGAGCTATCAGCCAGAAAAGAGAAAGTAAACAACATCCGGTTTAAAAAATATTACAATAATTTCGTTTTACCTTTTTTGATTTGTGATCAAAAGTTGTGTTCACCGGAATAAAAACGCCGCTCAAGGTTAATCCAATGTCTTTGTGTCACGTAGAAATGTTGACTGATAATCCTTCATCATATTTATGGCAATATACTGGGTATAACATTTTGCCGTCCAGGCGTGCACTTTCAGATATGCTTTGTTCGCTTCTCTATTACGTCCGCTATGGTAATTTTTACGTTGATTTGGGAACTGCCCATCGATTCTATTGGTTCTGATGGTTAAGAAAAAGGTGTAAATCACACGAATCGACCAATGGGTTCCAGAGATATGGTCCTGCGTAAAGTATAAAGAATGCCAGCCAGTTTAAGTACATTACGCAGCCGACTTCATTTATTGTTTACTACGTAACAGCAGGCATTACAGCAGAACCCAGAGCGCACGGAGCACAGAGCGGACAGCAGATAACGGGATTGCAGTTTTATTGCTTATAGATTATCAGAACATTTCAAAGGGGACACAGCCCCATTGGATATTAACCTATGGATTAACTACATCATCGTTTTTATCGTTTTAATGCCATTGAAGACCAGTTTAGACCAGACAAAGAGGAAGGTAAGCCATTAGCCTAGCGCATGCTAGTACCTAGCTCCACTTGTTTTGATGTACGTTTTTGTTGATAACGTCGCAAGTTTGTATCTTTCAGTGTTGAGGTGGGCACCGTTAGATTCTGTGTCTTTACGATCAAAAACGATGTGTTGGATGTGCAGCTAGGATAAGTAAGAAGGGAGCTAGTATAAGTAATAAGGGAGCTAGGAGTGATTTTCGGTGCAGTAATAGGTTAGCATTTTTCGCTCGGGGCTAATTCAGATGCTCACTGTTAGCATTGTGTGTTTTTTTTGAAAAAATAAATGAAAAAGATCAGTTAAATGAGTTTTTCCCCGTTATATGGATATAAAATATTCATAGTTTATTAAATAGTAAGCTTCCTTAGACGTTGTTTCCTGCAAATGACGCGATTTCGGTCCGTGGGGCCTATAAGTGCTATATAAATAAACTTGCCTTGCCTAAGAGGATAACAGAGTATGTTCTTATATTTTTTTTTTTTTTTTTTTTTTTCTTCACAACAGTTGTATTTGGATGGAATGAATACCTATAGTGAAAATTCTAAGTAATAAAATGATTTTTACAGTGAAAAAGTTCAAATGGAACTGATGGTTCCCAAATTACCCAGAGGTGAGTCCGCCTGGACTTTATTTTTCTAAACCTCTCTAAAAAGATCAAATTTCACTTGTTTTGAATCAATCTTGATACAGGGTACTTATTATATGTTATAGTTTGGATTCCTAAAGCATTTAGTCTACTAACCCATCATTCAAGGGTGGTTTTTACTATAAGTAATGGGTTTTTTTTAGGCGGACATTAGAATTTACATGTTTTTACTATGTTCCATCTGAATTTACTTTAAAATAAAAACATCTATATTGATTCTGACACTTCTACATCCAACTCACAGATGTAACCTTGCTTTGAGAGAAATGATTATTAATTTACCCCTTTTAGAAGTGAAGATATAGTCTTTGTTGTGTTAGTGGCATTTTCGAGCCTGAAACCTGAAAAACAGGCTCAGGGCTTAAGAGGTTAAGTCTAAATAACTCAAAATGAGGTGTTTCTATCTAAGAATATGTTTTGGGGTGTTGACAGTTCAGTACGGAGCCCTGGAGGGTTCATAGAGAGAAAAATAAATAAAACGTGGCCACGCTTTATTAAAGTCACAAATGACCTTCTAATAGCCTCTGACAAGGGACATGTCTCTATTCTTGTTTTGCTCGATCTCAGTGCTGCATTTGATACAATCGATCATGATATCTTATTGCAAAGACTAGAGCACTTAGTTGGCATACAGGGAACTGCTTTAGGCTGGTTTAGGTCCTATCTATCTGAGCGCTCTCGGTTTGTACGTGTCAATGATGAATCTTCCACGCAAACCAAAGTTAACCATGGAGTGCCACAGGGCTCAGTGCTCGGACCTATTTTGTTCACATTATATATGCTTCCGTTAGGCAATATTATAAGGAATCATTCTGTAAACTTTCATTGTTATGCGGATGATACTCAACTCTATTTATCCATTAAGCCTGATGAAACCAATCACCTAAATAAATTCAAGACTGCCTCAAGAACTTAAAAACGTGGATGACCTTAAACTTTTTGATGTTAAACACGGCTAAAACTGAAGTTATTCGAAGAATCTACGAAACAAATTTTCTAAAGATATACTAACTATGGATGGCATTAATTTGGCCTCCAGTAAGGAACCTTGGTGTTATATTTGATCAGGATTTATCCTTTAACCCCCACATAAAATCAATTTTTATTTAAAACGTGGCCACGCTTTATTAACCCGTGGGCACAAGTTAATAAAGCGTGGCCACGTTTTAAATATAACGAGGCCACGCTTTATTAACTCGTTAAAAGCGTTACGTGGCCTGTACTACGAAGCAGGATTTGCTATTTACACTATTCATTCATGAAGTATGACGCGGCGCTGTCAGCACGCGTCTCCATGTTTGTGATTGGTCAAATGTTGGTAACCCCGTCCCTTTCACGTGAACGCGCTCTCAGCTGGACAGAGAAACCCTGGTTGATTTACTGAGTTGATAACCAGCTTCGTAGGACCGCTTAGCGACATCGCGTTTGTTAGGGTTAGTTAAGCCGGGTAAATCAAACATATCCAGGGTCTGTTGAACTGGCTTCGTCGTACAGGGCACTGGAGGCAGTAACGTGTAACTCAGCAGAATCTGAGAAGAGCAGCACCAGCTGCAAAGAGCTGTGCCTTTTACTGTTTACTTCACTGCGTTTCCCTTCATTAGAACAGCTGCATAGAGATCGAGGCTGCTACGTCTAACCACACACACCTCTACACACATCGAACTACCAGAGTATTCCCCCTCGTTTTATGAAGGAGATGTCCTGTCACCAGGGCGCATGATGTGTGTGTGTGTGTGTGTGTGTGTGTGTGTTTGTGCTCAGCTCCGCTCTGTGTGTGCGTGTTCGGTGTGTTTGTGTGTCCCCGACACCACCGGCATTTGTTTTCAAATTACCAACAGTAATTTACACAAATCTGGTTCTCCATAGTTATATGTGTATTCCCAAGTGAAAGAAATTCGTTTAATCTCGATGTAGTGCTATAGTCCTGCCGGAGTGCACCGGAACGAACGACACTATCATAAACAAATGCCCACACACACACACACTTCATAAAACGAATCAATTTAAATTGAGGCCACGCTTTATTAACTTGTGCGCACAAGTTAATAAAGCGTGAACTTAATTGAAATAAAACGAGGCCACGCTTTATTAACTTGTGCACACGCTTTATTAACTTGTGCACACGCTTTATTAACTTGTGCACACGATGCAGAAAGTAAGTCACGTTTTATTTATTTTTCTCTCTATGAACCCTCCAGGGCTCCGTAGTTCAGCTACCAAGAGCAAGGTGATATTGACCTGCATGTTTCATATGTATTACATTGTTATTTATTAAAGTTAATATACCAGAAATCATGTTCAGGTTGGGAGTCACACTTTCGTTTTTGATGATTTATTTATAATTGGATTTCTTTATCACTTGTGTATGTGATAAATTGTTGCTAAATGAGTGTGTGAACGGTGTGTGTGTAGAAAGCTTCAGAATATAGAGAGGAATGAATGTGGACGCTTTGGTTTCTGTAAGAGATTTCTGCAATTTACACACGGCATCTATTGCACGTCTGTCCGTCCTGGGAGAGGGATCCCTCCTCTGTTGCTCTCCCTGAGATTTCTCCCATGTTTTTCCCTTTAAACTGTGGGTTTTCTCCGGAAGTTTTTCCTTGTACGATGTGAGGGTCTAAGGACAGAGGGTCTAAGTACAGAGGGTCTAAGGACAGAGTGTCTGAGCCTGAGGACAGAGGGTGTCATATTGTCATACTGATATTCTGTACTGTGAAGTCCACTGAGACTAATGTAACATTTGTGATATTGGGCTATATAAATAAACATTGATTGATTGATTCATATCTCGCATGGCACTGTAACTTGTATTCATGTATTTTATACCTGTGTTATTTTATTATTATTAGCTTTTTAATGACTGTTTTTAAATGCCATTTTATAATGTGTTTCTGCTGCACTATTTCTTAATGCTCTTAATGTCTTTCAATTTTTGTAAAGCACTGTTACGTACCCATGTGGTACCGGCACTTCTTGACGTCATGACGGCCCGGACTGGCCATCGGGAGGACCGGGAGGTTTCCCGATGTTAAGTGGCCTGCTGGCCTGAGGATTTATTTTTTATAGGCTACGTATGTATTGTGAACGCAACGCTGCGCAAATGTGGGTCTGACTCTGCCTCACAGAGGGTGACTGGCTGTCTACATGATGTAGCCTGCCGACATGGCCACTTTCATACAGATCATACTAATGCCCTCGATTGGTCTCTGTGTGTCATTCAAGCTCGGGAGGGTGTGTGTTAGTGTACTGTATGTGTGGCGCGAGCGAGCGAGAAAGCGCGTGCACCGGTTACGTGTATTGTTGTTAGCATCTGGTGCTAGCTAGCTGCGCTAACGGATATAAGGAGCTGTTTCAACAACAAGGTTGAGGGAGAGTCCTCTGCTGTCAGACTGAGAGGCTGATAACTACAGCTCAGGGGCCTCATTTATAACGCCGTGCGTAGGATTCACGTAGGAAGGTTGCTTACGTAGTAGACATCCGAAAAAATTCACCAAACATTGCGTACCGGCGAGGAAAGTGCGTACAGCACTTCCTACGCCGGTTTCCCTTTATAAATCACAACCGACTCGAAATGCGGTGCAGCTTTTGCGGGCTTCACGTAACGCCCAGATGTGCCTATAAATAGTCAAAGAAACGCCCATTCATTCATTCATTCATTCTGACTGACTGCATGAAGAAGATCGCAGGAAATGACGACAGAACAGCTAAAAAAGACGTCTCACACCGTGTCAGATTTTGGTTATTTTGGGGAGGTCGAGATAAATCACATTGTTTGGTGGATGCAGTTTGAACCAGAGTAGCAGCATGGAGGTCGGATCGTCACCAACATAAATAAATAAGTGGCCCGAAAAAGGATAATGACAAAATAAATACACATAGCCTTCCTCAGGCAGTGTGTTTGTACCGGGGACAGGAGACACCTCCTTGATGAGAGACTGTAAGAAGTGATCGGGGAATCCCTCCGGAGTGGAGTTATGTTTTTGTATTTGGTGGTTTGTGTCCCAGCTGTCGATCAGCGGTGCGCAGCGTCTCCACTGCAGCCTGTGCGTCTCAACCCCCCCCCCCCCCCCCGCAGCAACTCTATATCCACCAGTTAAAGGAAATACAACTAATGTATTGTGTTATATTAGCTGTACAATTTACCACATATGGTGTTCTTAGTTTCCATACCTCCTGTGTTTTACGAGCGACTTATCAAGTCTTGGCAAACGGCATAAAACACGATTAAACATGATAGTATATAAAACCATGCTCGTATCTACAACCTATAGAAATGCAAAACGGCGTTCAAAATTCTGTCCTCCTGCTCACCGCATCATTTATGAGAAAACATTTCATAACATTAACACAACATATTCGAGGTGGTTTTAAATAACATATCCGTATTTATTTATTTCTCCAGGTGATGTGTTTGTGTTTCTGAGGAGTCTCACACAGGCGTTTGTTTAATCATTTTAAGATCAGCTTTAATCAATGTTTGAAAATGAATTCTTCATGTCTGATAAATGAGAGGTAACGTTTTGTTTATGGTATTATTTCCACATATTTCTCTCCATTCTTCCTTCTGCCAACGGTGTCGCAGTTTCTCGTCTCTCCCGTTTTTGTGCTTAGTGCGTACGCATGGGTTAGAGTTTGCGTGGAGGACCGCACGTTTTCCCGTCAAGTTAGTATTTTATAAATCGCAAACATTGCGTAGAAATTGGCGTACGCCATTTTTTGAGCGTATATCCCTTTATAAATGAGGCCCCTGGTGAGGTAAAGGACTCTGAGTGTTTAGATAGTTGACTTAGTCTAAATTATCTCAGTGGGTCTCAAACGGTTCGGTCACCATTTATGTAAACACATATTTTCATTTGAGGGGGTAGTGGTTAGCAAAATATGCATGAATAATAAAAAATAAAATGTTAACTAGGTGAAAAAAGGTAAGATAAACTTGTTGAGAGCTAAAACTAGTCGTTGCTGCTGCCTCAAATGCCCCTTTCACACCAACGCGTTTTCAGCTCCGGCTCGGAGCTGGAGCCTGAAAAGTGCCGGTTTTTCCTGTTCACACCGCAGCGGCACCGCCTCTTAGCTCCGGAATCCGGTTCACTTCCAGCTCCAAAAAATTGTCGGTCTAGAGGCAAGAGCTTCGGAGCTAAGAGGTGGCGTCGCTTACGTCTCTCTTACGTCGAGGCGTGCAGGAAACTAAACCCACCTCCCCTGAACATGGGTCGACTGTCATGCCTGCCTACAAGCAGTAGTGCTTATAAACACACTTTATAAAGTCAGGCAACACTAACCAGGCTTCGTGTGGTTCTGTTTATTTATACCTTACTTTGACCATCCGTTCACTGTTATTGATCATTGTGGAGAGAGGCAGACGTTTTGTTTTGTATTATAGCAGCTATCGGATGGAATCAATACATGGGCTGCACAGGTTGTCGTGTCCGACTATCACAAGTAGAATCATAATAAAAATACGCCGGTAAAATGTGCCTGTAGAAAACGGTTTATGCCACAATAGGATAGCGATAGCAAGTAGTCAGTTTAGCTTCGGTTGCTATGCTAGCATCACCCATTTTATACCAGAGAAACGTTCACAACAGCGTTGTGATACCAAACAGCGTCAATTCAGACTGACACACATTCACTTAAGGGGAACTGGGGATATGTATCAGCTGCTTGTGTGAGTCGGACAGTGAATACTTTAGAGCGGCCGCTGCAGTGTGAGCTAACCGGGAGCTAACGGGAGAATAAACTCCTGTGGAAGAGCAGCCAACACTGCAGCGGTCGGTAAATGCTGCAGAAACACATTAATAAACAATGAACCACGGCACTCTGGAGAAAAGTATAAGGTTGGAGAAGTCGTTATTTAATTTAATCTGGCTTCGTGTGATTAAAAGCAACACGATCATCGACCCGACGCAGTTCCCCGTTGTGTTGTGAGCGCCGTAACGCCGTTGACGGTGACGTCATGACGCAGCAGCGGCAGCTCTGGGCGGTGTGAACAGAGCGGGAGCAGAAAAGGGAAACCGGAGCTGAACCAGAAAAGCTCCCGCTCGGAGCTAGAAAGGGAAAAGCGCTGGTGTGAAAGCCGCAAAAGAGGAGCAGGGGGAGAGGAGGGAGACAGGAGAGGCTGATTCAGGAGCACAGACACACTCACAACTATAAATGAACCAAAAACAAATAAATAAACAAGTTTCAATGTTTTTCATATTGGATATGGTATGTTATTGGTTATGGCCATGTTCTTATGATTTTATGATTATTTAAATGTATACAGTTCTGTTTCATATGGGTGTAGTCTCTTTATTTCCCCCTCAAAATGCACCTGATTGATGCATTTAAGTCCAACATTTCAAAAAAATCTTACTGAGGGAGCATGCCCCCGGACCAGATTTGAGGTCCACCCCCACTTAAAATATGTTCACATGGACAGGTTCCTAAATAGATTTGCACATATTTTTTAAATAGTAACCCATGTCCATATGTTTATATTTGGGTAGTAGATTTAAACTAGAGGGCTATCACTATGGGCAGCAACGCTGTAAATATTGACAAATAAATCCAGCAAAATGGCACAAAAAACAGGTAGTGGCCTGGCTGGGTGTATAATTCCCAGCCTGACTTATTGTACCAGTCCGGCCCTGACGCATGACAACAAATATCACATAACGTTAGCATTTCTAAAATGTTAGCGTGGCTTAATAATAGTGCGAAAAGACAGCTGTTGTCGCCGGACAAGGATTCCCTCTCTCCTTTCCTGCTGAAAGATGGTGAGTGTACTCAGGGACGAGGAGTCATTTAACCAGGCGCCAGTAGGAGTCAGGCTTTACTTTCTTTTATATCCATAAAGAAAAAGTAAATCTGTTTACAGTTCTGTTTCATATGGATATTGAGAGGTATCCATAGATCTCTTCATGTTGCTCTCAAAGTGCACCAGATTGATGCATCTAACTTCAATATTTAAAAAAAAAGAATCTTCCTGGGGGAGCATGCCCCCGGAGCCCCCTGGAGGGTGTCAGGTCCACTCCCCACTTATAAAAATAGCACTTTACCACTGCACCCCCTCTAATCTCAGATGCACCCTGAGTCATTTTGTTTACGTACAGTGAGCCTTTCTAAAATATACAGTAAATAGACAAACCCATCAGCATTATAGGATATACTATGACTTTGAGCCAAATATTTGTTTTTGTGTTGTATAAATAAATTGACTTGAAACAGTTGCTGATTTAGAGTACTGGCACCTTTTTTATTCCAATTCAAGCACTGAACAAAACAACCCTCACTATTAAAGTGGTACAGACTAACAAAGGGAGGCTGTAAGAAAACACAGTGTTGTGCACCGACAGAAATGTTGAGATTTATGTTGTTTTTTTGGTTGTATTGTCTTCCACTTCCTGTTTTGTTCTGTCACTCACCGTTTACCTGTCATTCTAGACTCATCAGCACCGGCCCCAGCCCTGATTGTTTTCACCTGTCACCCCTTCGGTGTCTCCTGTGCTCATCAGCGTCAGCCCCGCCCCTGATTGTTCCCACCTGTGTCTTATTGTCATGTGTTTTAAATTCCCGTGTTCCTCAGTGTTCTTTGTCAGTTCGTTTTCGTCTATTGCCATGGTCAGATCTTTGCTCTTGTCTTTTGCCACAGTCAGGTCTATGCTCTCTAAGTGCTCTCGTGAAAGTTTTGATCCTCACTAAGTGACCGTTTTCATTTTGTTCTCCATTTTTGTAGAGACCATTTTTTGTTGATCATTTTTGCTGTTCTTGAAAAAATAAAGTATCTTACAAATACTTTACCTCTGTCTCCCGGGTCGTGCAATTGGGTCCTACCTCCTAAGTGTCTGAGTTCGTAGCACACAGCTAAGGTAGAGGACAACAGTCAAACAATACTAAACTAATCTAAGCACATCTAATTACAACAATACTGACAAACACAGACCACACGAGTTAACTACTGTTAACAGATTTGTAGAGCAACTAGCGAGAGGCATCTGTTCACACAGCAGAGCCTCCAGAGTGATAATTGTCCCCAGGCTTTGTAGTCATATCCAGCAGGTGTGCGTCGGGCCCAGCGTGATCCAATCACAATCTTCACGGGGCGGACCAGGAGATGGCAGCCAATGACGTCAGGGCAACTGCACACTCATTTGCATATAACACAGCTTAACAGAGTTAAGACGACCAGGAAGGCGACAGTCGTAACAAGCACTTTGAATTGCTTTGTGTTGAAAGCTGCCATATTAATAAACTTGCCTCACAAACTTTATATGTCAGACTATGCTTATAAAGAGAGAAGACGGAGGAAGAGATTCTGCTAAGGAGAAACTAAATGTATAGTTAAATGAAAGTTATTTGAGTATGAGTTTATCATGTGCAGGAAGATAAACCAACACACAGAGCCTGTTGAAGGCCTCATAGTTACATTTAAATATTGTCCTCTTGCTGTAGCTCAAATAACTTGTAATTTTTTCACCAAATTGATTATCTAACAATCTTAAGCCTTGTAGTGTTTCTTTCCGAGTAATATTTTGTATTTATTAATAATAATAATAATTAAAACTGCGGTCGCACATGTGCGCGCAGTGATGAGCGGGCCCTCGCGTCCGTGCGCCTGTCGGGGAGGGTAGCCGGTCGTCCCGGTGTCAAGCAGACGCGCGCGAGTCCTGGGAAATGAGCCGTTTGTCATTTCTCTAATTTTCGCGTCCCAGGTCCTCCGGCAGCGACCCGGAAACGGATGTCGGCGCGCCATCTCGAAGGAAAACAAATTTCTCTAAAGGGTCGTCGAGGATCGATCATCGAGGAGGCTGTTTGGAGAAGCCGTAACCGAGGATACACTGATTTAGAGGAGAGAGGAGTCTCTCTGGAGGAGCTATAACCGAGGGTACAAAGATGTGGAGGAGAGTGGAGAGAGGAGCCTCTCTGGAGGAGCTATAACCGAGGGTACACTGATGTATTCTCCGGAGACGATTTCAGCCAACAGTGATGTTCAAAAGAGGCGTGACGCATGGCTGGCCTTATGTCAACGAAGCACAGCTCTGCAAAGTGTTCCCGTTGTGATTATAAGTTATTTAAGATGATCAAATGTGCATCAGACTTTCTGCCCTTTACCGTTTGTTTACTCACTAATCACATCTCATTCTCGGTTAGCCTACGAGCTCCCCGTTTGAGCGAAGGACTATTCCTTCTCAATGTAGCATCATATTGGATAGGGGCTGAACGTGTCCTGGATTGGATTTTTTCCGATCATTCCCCTATGAGGAGTTTGCAAGAATGTGCTTAAAATGGCTGGAAAACGCACATTTTTCCATATGGCCAACTTTGTCGGGGGCGGGGCTAATGGAAGCAAATTAGAAATATGTCCGCAATTCCATGAGGCATGTCTGTGCTAAAATGTGTGAAGTTCTGAGAAACTATATGTGACTACCACACAAAAGGGGGCGCTAGTGAGCAGTTTTTTTGAAAAATTACATTTTTTTTTTACATTCTCGAAAAGGTCGTGGGCTGTGACGTGTGTCCCTAGTTTTGCGTCAGAAGCTGATTTTATGCTTTCGCAATGTAAACAAACTGGTATAGGCCACGCCCACATTCTGCATTTGTTACAACACTTTAAAGCTCAGTTTGTAGTCATCCCCAGAGAATATGTAAAAAAAAAAAAAAAATTCGTCCATCCGTTCTTGAGTTATAAATGTGTGGTGTTTTTGGCACCCCCTATAGTCCAAAATGAAAATGGTTTGGTGTGCCTATTTCCCAAGACAGACTGAACCTATCCACCAAAATCTGTGGTGAATGGATACATTGTTGATGAGTTATGAGCATTTATTTCTAAGCCCCGCCTTTTTGCGAGTACGTTTTAATTCATGGCGGAAATATTTATCGTTTGAACATGCTCATCTCCTAGGGCAGGGGTGTCAAACTCAAGGCCCGGGGGCCAAATGCGGCCCGCGACTTCATTTCATGTGGCCCCACAAGAGCTTGTAAAGAAAAATATGTTTATTATACGGTTACATGCTACTTTACAGAAGCATGTTGCCCATAAACTACATGTCCCACAATGCATCTCAAATTTGACTTTTTTCTCAGAATTTGCCATTTCTTCAAAATATGCCTTTGTTACTTTTTATTTCAAAATGTCACTTCTTTTTTAATCATTTTGTGACATTCTCACTGAAGAGACTTGCAATTATTTGCCCTAGACTTCTGCTTTCAGACGTAGTTAATGAAGTTATTACCCTATCTGATAATAATCCAATGCAGAGGCAATCATGTAATATAATACATTATTTTATATATTAAATATTTATATATGTATTTTTATATAGTCTTAAAGTTACAGCCGGCCCTTTGAGTGCAACCATAATGCTGATGTGGCCCGTGATGAAATTGAGTTTGACCCCCTTGTCCTAGGGTAATGTGTGTGACCCTCCACGGATGCTGTATACTAAGTTTAGGGTAAAAAAAATAAAAATTGAAATTTAAGTGAATATTTCACTGTTTTGAACATGATGCTAATTTAGAAGAAAATAAATGTAGGCGGAGCTTAGGGTTCCAAGAGGATTATTTGTAGAGCAGGTCCATCCGGATATGTGTGCAACATTTCAGGTCATTCCGAGTTAGGGTGCGACTTTGTAAATTTATTATGAAATGGGATTTTGATAGGTGGCGCTAGCGAGCAAGTTGGAATATTTTAACCCATTGACTCCAGAATATTGAATTTTTCACCGGTCCTGGCGTCCGTGCAAAATTATACAACTTTTGAAGCATCCTAAAGGCCTCAAAAAGAGGAAACGCCAGCACTATAATAATAATACCACCAATAACAATAGGTTTCCTCGCACTTCGTGCTAGGACGCCGTCGGGTCCTAGCACATCGTCCTCGGGCCATAGGTTTCCTCGCACTTCGTGCTAGGACGCCGTCGGGTCCTAGCACATTGTCCTCGGGCCCTAATAATAATAATACATTATATAAGTCGCTTTACAAAAGTCAAATTCAAACAACAAACAAAGATGAAATCAAGTAAATTAGATGACAAAACAGAGAGCATTATGAACTGGCGGAGTACTTATGTGGGGGAAGGGGTTTAACAGGGAATTTAATTCTGAAAGTCTTCCCTATAAAGCTTGCTGTACATGTTGGCTAATTCTAGATAGCTAGTGTAACCCAGGTTATTTGACTTTCGATAGATTTTTACAGAGGTTCCTGAACGCCTCACTGAGCAGAGACAGCCAACTAGCAATGGCTCTGAGGCTCCTCCTCTGCAGCAGCTGTTTAAATGTATAATTTGGATGTAAATTCACAGAGGAGAGGTAGCTTTTTCCAGAGAATGAACAGCTGCCTACTAACTGCAGAGTAGCTGTGGAAACAGGGAGGACTTCGGGGAGAAACTCGGACGCCGTTCTTCCCAAATTAACGATGGTCCGGTGAGTCAGCATTTAGTTAGCATTGAGTTAGCTTGTTAGCTTGAAGGATTTTGATACTCAGCTCTATAAATGTGTTCCTTAACATTTTTGAATTGTGTTTGAATGTGTTTATGATAAATGTTAAAAACCAGTCAGGTTATTAGTGGTGTTTGCAATATTAAGCTTATTAGCCGCTAAACGTTGTAAGCCAATAGCTTGGTTTCAGTCACGTGACTTCTACCACGCGCGAAATTCAAGTGGAGGTCAGGAAGTGAAAACGCAATCATTCATCAACGCAGGAATCATGGAGGACACCGACTATGTCAAACAATTAAATGAACCTGCACGCCGCAGATATCGTGAAAAAATCACAGCATACATCGGATACGATCCGTATCAGCTGAAAAAGAGCGACTTTTCTCGTGATTTATCAGATTTGCCCGCTGTCGAGGCGATGGATATCACCAGCTACCTCGTCCTTCATACCTCCTACTACACGGCTAGCCAAATGAAAGCGTATAAAAGCCTGGAAGCTTTCAACTACTTTGTGTGTGGATGGGTGAATGACCTCGGGACCAAAGAGGCATTAAACAAATGTCGCCTTGTTTTTGCCCGGGTGAGTGTTAACTACCTATACCTTCTTACCTCTAAGTAGCATTATTAGGAGACATCTAGCTAGCTAACTTTAGCTACATGGACTCATGTAAGGCAGTGTTACGGCTGTCGCCTTGCCTTCAGCATTAACTGGCCTGTGAGTGTTCTGTGTGTGTATATATATATATGTGTATGTGTGTTATGATTACACGCAGGTACTATGGTTACCGCGTTGGCGACGTTGTTTCGTTCCTACCATAGGTCCTACCACCGGAAGAGGTCCCGACACCTCTTGATGACGCTACTTAAGCTGCGACGTTGTTGACATTCGGGGCGCTGGATGGTGTGTTATTGGTGCTTATGTGTGTGTCCTTATGATATTGTTAACAGAGGTTAACCCGGGTGCTTATGGTGTGTGTGTACTTAGGATATTGATGTGAGTGTATTTGTTTAGCTTAGGATATATTGTGTTTTGGTGACGGCGTTGTACTTGTGCGAAACGTCTCATCAGTTCTGTCTTAAGTGTCCTGATTCGTGACTGTGATATTCTGTGACCTTCGTTTTTGTGTACTGTTGTGTATAGACAGCTCAGAGCCTTTGAACAGCCTGCACGTTGTTTATATCACTCTATGTTGAGGTTAATATTAAAAACAACCTCTTTACCAAGACCATCTGGTTATGTGTTGCTTCCCTTTTACCCCGAAACGAGCTGGGGACGTAACAGAACTAGACTAGCTAGCTATGGCTTGATGTTGTTAAATGTATGTTACTAACTAGCAAGTTGTTAACTGGAGCTTCAATTTTGTAGATCAACCATTCCCAGAGGTCTGGAGAAACACCATTAAAAACGTGGATTGTAGCTAAAGAAGATGGAGAGGTTGTTACAGCACACTGTAACTGTATGGCTGGGTAAGTCATAAAATAAATATCCCAACCCAAAGCATATTTGACACAACACTTAAGCTCAGACAAAATAATGCCTGCTATAATATTCATGTTATACCATTACTAGGTTTTACGATCAATCTAGTTATTCTAGTATGTCTCTGTCTACACAGTTTGTCAGAATCCTGCTCACATGTTGGAGCAGTTCTGTTTGCAATCGAAGCAGGTGTGAAGATGAGAGAGACTGCATCCTGCACCACTGACAAGTGCAAGTGGCTAATGCCATCACATGTCAAAAAGGTATTCAGACCCCAGTGGTCAGTCAGCTGTTCATGCCGTCCTTGCCTGTCTCATTGTTACACTGCACCTACATGTATGTTCACATACATGTTGGTCTGTCTCTCACATGTGCAGATTCCTGCTGCTCCAGTTGCGATGATAGACTTTTCATCCGCAAAATCCAAAAAGCAAAAACTGGATGATGCCATTGCTGGAAGGACAGGTGAGAAGCACACATTTCAGCGTCCCACAGTCCAGGGTTCAAAATTGGAGTGAGGAGTGACCTTGTTGGTCATTTAATATCCCACTGGTGTCCTCTGGTTGTGGGCTGTCAGATGGGGGCTGCGTCGGTTCTGGGCTCTCGGTTGTCTGCAGGAGATCCAACAAAGCCTCTGCACATTCTGATTGTCTTTGTTGGTCTTCCTTGAGCTCCATCCTCTGCTCTCGTCAAAGAGATGCCTCTGATCTGGGCTTACTTGTTGTGTGGTAACCGAGGCTAACAGTTGGAGCCCAGTCTACCAACTCAACGTCACCCAAAGCGCTAGGGCACCCTAAAAAGTCCCAACAAAGTCCATATTAGACTACAGGTAACTTAAACATGATCAGTATTACTAAGTAAATAAGCATTTAACCACAACCCAATAATACATAAACAAAGCCACAAAATCCAAGTTAGCTAATACCTCTGATGAAGTGGTCGCTGCAGACACGTACATTAGACGACTGTGCTCCTCCCGACCGCAGATGTAGGTTTGAAAGCCATTTTTTCCGGCGTTCTTCGGTTAGCTTCTTAAATTGCTCAGCTTTATGGACGACAACCTTCGGCACTCGGTAAAACCTCTTGTTTTTCTCTCGGCCGGATCGATTGGAACATCCGTAAACTACACAACACACCGGCATTTTCACAATGGTAACAGCAGCTAGATCCTCTGTAGAAAATTACTTCCTGACCACCAACGGAATTTCGCGCCAAAGGAAAGCAGCGGTGTGACGTCAAGTGAAACCAAGCTATTGCGGCTAAGCTAATGGTGACTAAGCTAAATGCGGCTAAGCTAATTGTGGCTAAGCTGAATGCAGTTCGCTTTGTGGCCGCTGTAAACCCGCGAAAGCATTGTTAAAGCTAATGTATGCAGACTTGAACATGGTTATAAGCAGGGGTGCACATAACTTTTTGAGTGAATTACTCAGATGAGTACCAGGAGACAGCGTTTGGTACTCACCCCCCGCCGCGGCGTCCGCAAGGATCGCGGCCACTCTAGTCAATGGGTACTATTCCACCAGACGCGCCGCGTTACGGCTCAGAAGCGTCCCAGAAGCGTCTCGCCGCTGGGCTCCCCTCGAAATAGGATTGAAGTCTATTTTTCGACGCGACGCAGCCGTAAGGTAATGTCGGGCAGGAAGTGGAACGGTGACAGCCAGGGGCGCCGTAAGGGGGTGAAAGGTTAGGACGATTCTATGGGCCCGTGACTGACAGGGGCCCCAAACATTTTTAGAACATTAAGAAAAAATGTTTAAGTAACCTTTCATCAATCATCAATAATTAACATTAATATAACGTCATATTGATAATGTACTCACTAAACTTACGATTCATTTAACTTATTTTCTTCCAAAAGTTAATTATCCAAAGCATCAAACACCCCCCTCTATTTACATGTAATGGTTTGGTCCTGCCTTCAAACGCTGTGCGGCACCGCCGCGCCTTTCTAGCAGAGAGTGAGAGCATGTGAGCAGGGATGCTAGTACTTACGTTTGTACGATGTCTCAACGACTCACAAAGTCAGGCTTTCACGAAAGAAAAGAAAGGAGAGAAAGACAAGAAAGAGGGACTAAAGGGCGACAGTATATCACCCAGTTTTTCAAAGAAAAGGTGGGTGTGGTCCATGAGTGGTGAAAATTAGTCTGTTAGCTAAGCGTAGTCCATTGTAAATAATAATTGTAATGTTTTTGTGGGGTAGGTAAGTTTGAGAAACCGGCTCGAGATACACTTGTTGTTATATTCCATGGAATGCTCTTAACATCCCGATCAGAGGTCGCGTTAACCGAATATTTTCCGTCAATGACGGATTTTTTCTAACAATGACGGAAAAATCTGAAAGCAGTCCGTCATTTTGACAGATTAGAACACAACTCGGAACAGCGCCAAAATGTCCACCAGCGGCCCACATTATATTACATCCTTAGTGGCCAGGTCGACTGAGGGCGATCTACTCTACTGTAGTCTGTAACTATTATTTAGTAATTCACACCCCTGTCCAGTTGGTGGCGAGTGTGTGTATATTAAGTAGCTATTGTCTAGTCTTGTTTTTGACCTCGTTGATTACCTCGTTGTTTAACCGGCTTTAGCAATCGCAAAATGTCACGGCAGCTGATCGTCCGAAGCTTTTTTAATAAGCCCAGTAATTGTGATGGTGTGGATAAACGAGGTGAAAAAAGAGGGATTGATGCGGTGGAGGATGAAGGACAAGCCAATAAGACTAAAACTGACAGCGTTCAGCCAGCGGCAGAGGGGCAAGCAAGTGGCAAGGAGTTCAAGCGGGTGTACCGGGTTCAGTGGGAGCAAGTGGCTGAGGAGGGGAGATGGCAAAATGTTCTGCGACATCTGTAGAGAAGCTAAGATGAGTAACGGATTTGTCCGAGGGTGCACGACGATGCAGAAATCAGCGTTCAGGCTACAGCAGGTCAATTGAGTTGTTCTTGTAAATGTTTTGTTCATATTTTGATTGTAATTGTCTCATTTAAAACGATGGCATTGTTCATAATTGCCTGTTTAGGCACAATGGTCGCGGTGTTTTTAGCGGTCTCTGCCCCCTCTGCTGTCAGTGCAGGAACAAATAAATCATTCATGTTCGTGTTGACATGAAAAGTGTCTGTTCATCTTTTTGTTTCTCCATGCCCTTAAAAGTTCTGTATGAATCATTAAAAAAAATGAATGAATGAACATTTGCTGCTCAGTACACAAACATAAATATTAAACATCTCTCTTCTCATCATTAAAACTCTTAAAAAACTTTTATCAAATAAAATGACAGGTAATAATGGATTATGACGGAAATTTTACGATCATGTCCGTCAAAATGACGGACAACGAAAAAGTCTAACGCAACCACTGATCCCGATAGCAATGAATATCTGAAGTGCTTTGACAATAAATCCATAAAAAAATGTAATCAGTGGAAGCCGTGGCTATGTAAAAAGCACGACCAATCATCTGAGCCGGCCCGGCTAAAGTAACTGGATGGCCTACCTGCCTGTCAGCCTTCCATCTGGGCACAAACTTATCTCGTGCCCTCATTGGTCATGTGCGCATTCGTGTGTGTTGGAGGAGGGGCTCTGTAAGGAA
Source organism: Pogonophryne albipinna (assembly GCA_028583405.1). Classification (NCBI taxonomy): domain Eukaryota; kingdom Metazoa; phylum Chordata; class Actinopteri; order Perciformes; family Artedidraconidae; genus Pogonophryne; species Pogonophryne albipinna. The sequence continues at coordinate 145,885 of JAPTMU010000378.1, read as the reverse complement.
GTGGCAGATTTTTTCCGGTTGTGTATTTTCAAATTCTAGCACACTCGAGCTGGTTTCTCCAAAATGACCTACCCCACCTTTAAGTACTGTTAATATCTTCACAGAAAATTCAGAGGTTTTTAATTTCACTCCTCTTTTAGCTGACATTTAATAAATGCAGGTACATTTTTAGCAGCTATTCATACTAAATCAGTTGTCCCTCCCCCTGGTGCCAGGACCAACAGATCCATATGTAGGCTCAGCAGCCCTGTCCCTGTCCCTGTCCCAGCCCTGTAGTCTTGCCATGCTGTCCATTAAGAGCCAGTTGGCTAGAAAGCTGGACTTCAAGGACTTGATCAGTGACTTTGCCTGTAAGAAGGCTAGGCGCTGGGCTCTTGGTGAGTAAGGCTGAGCCAGGGCTCGTAATAACTGATAAAGGGCAAGGCTATGGTAACGATATTGGATCACTACACACAAGATGCATGATGAGAAAAAGACTGAGAACAGGTAGGCTCTGATTTAGCGCCACCATCAGGCCTTTTCACTTCCATTTTGTTGTCCGTTTACACTTTAATACCCGCTTAAAAAATCTGCTGCTTATGTTGTTTTTTTTGTTATAGCATTTTATAAATGATAACATTGGTGTTAATGTTCACTTTATTTTAATTTAAGAGGTCATGTATATTTAAGTTATATTTATTTAGATATTTGAACGTTCCATTCTAAAATGTTATTAAAAAGGCATGACACCATAAAAGATGACTATTGAGGTCTATTGTCAGGAATGTTAGTGTTAAATCAAATAGTGAATTCTACTGCAGCAGAATGTGGCACGTCTGCACAGTGTTATATGTTCACCGCTCAGTGTCAGTAAATATTGTGCAGTGAGTATTGGACTACAAGATAGATGCAAGCCTGTACAGGTAGTTATTTAAAGCATAAATGAGTCGGTTGGAGGTGTGGTTACAGCATTGTGCTTGGTTGGCGTGGCCTGGGCCTGGTGGTGGGGCCCAATGTGATATCTTTTCATGGGGCCCAAAATCCCTGGCGGCGCCCCTGGTCCTGCCTCCAAACGCTGTGCGGCACCACTCTTTCTGGCAGAGAGTGAGAGCATGTGAGGAGGGATCATGGATGCTAGTACTTACGTGCGTACGATGTCTCAACGACTCACAAAGTCCGGCTTTCAAAAAAGAAAAGAAAGGAGAGAAAGACAAGAGAGAGGGACTAAAGAGTGACAGTATGGCCCATTCCCAAACCGCCCCCTACACCCTACCCCTCCGTTTGCGCGTTCACGCGGAGGGTCCGCCATATTAAGGGCTGTTCCAAAGGGACGAGTGTGGAGGGGGAGTGGGCTATCAAGCCCTCAAACAGCGAGTCTGCAGCGGTGCTGACTTGAGACCGGTCTCTACCTGACCGGAGTCACGCTGTGTGTGTCCGTCGGGAAACAAGCTGTTAAAAAATAGTTCCAGCAAACATCCACTGATAAACTGCGATGTTAACAACCTCATGATGACCTCATATGTTTTAACTTAGGATCATACCTGTGTTTAGTCTAGAAAAAGGTAAATGTGTGCATTTTATTATAAAGTTGTGTATATTTACAGACCGTTGCAAAAACTAAGAAGCTTATAAACATCAGGTTTAAAACTAAAAGAGCTTTGAAACACAATGAAAGATGTTTGGAGTTTTATTTGAGTTATTCATTTAAACTTTTTGTCTAAGAGATGCTGATTTGAAACCGTAGTTACATACAGTTACGGCATTTCCTGTTTCTGCCGGAGAGAGGCGAGGCCGTCCCAAAGCTTGCTGATGTATTTACTCCCTCCATCTGACAGGAGGAGCCTCGTTGAGCTGCGAGTGTGGCTACAGACGGAGTTCACTCCATCACGGAGGGGTAGGGTCGAGGGAGTGGTTTGGGATTGGGCCTGAGTCACCCAGTTTTTCAAAAGAAAAGGTGGGTGTGGTCCATGAGTGGTGGAAATTAGTCTGTTAGCTAAGCTTAGTCCATTGGAAATAATAATTGTAATGTTTTGCTGACATTAAGTACTGTTAATATCTTCACAGAAAATGCAGAGGTTTTTTATTTCACTCCTCTTTTAGCTGACATTTAATAAATGCAGGTACATTTTTAGCAGCTATTCATACTAAACCAGTTGTCCCTCCCCCTGGTGCCAGGACCAACAGATCCATATTTAGGCTCAGCAGCCCTGTCCCTGTCCCTGTCCCTGTCCCAGCCCTGTAGTCTTGCCATGCTGTCCATTGAAAGCCAGTTCGCTAGAAAGCTGGACTTCAAGGACTTGATCAGTGACTTTGCCTGTAAGAAGGCTAGGCGCTGGGCTCTTGGTGAGTAGGGCTCGTAATAACTGTTAAAGGGCAAGGCTATGGTAACGATATTGGATCACTACACACAAGATGCATGATGAGAAAAAGACTGAGAACAGGTAATAGGCTCTGATTTAGCGCCACCATCAGGCCTTTTCACTTCCATTTCCGTTTTGTTGTCCGTTTACACTTTAATACCCGCTTATTTTGTAGTTGGTATATTTAATAAAAAATCTGCTGCTTATGTTATTTTTTTTGTTATAGCATTTTATAAATGATAATATTGGTGTTAATGTTCACTTTATTTTAATTTAAGAGGTCATGTATATTTAAGTTATATTTATTTAGATTCATGAACGTTCCATTCAAAATGTTATTAAAAAGGCATGTACACCATAAAAGATGACTATTGAGGTCTATTGTCGGGAATGTTAGTGTTATATCAAATAGTGAATTCTCCTGCAGCAGAATGTAGAATTTGCAGTCAGCACCGTGTTATATTTTCACCGCTCAGTGTCAGTAAATATTGTGCAAGATGCAAGCCTGTACAGGTAGTTATTTAAAGCATAAATGAGTGGGTTGGGTTCTGGAGGTGTGGTTACAGCATTGTGCTTGGTTGGCGTGGCCTGGGCCTGGTGGTGGGGCCCAATGTGATATATTTTCATGGGGCCCAAAATCCCTGGCGGCGCCCCTGGTGACAGCATCCGGCCCACCCCCCAAAACCGGTTCCTTCTCCTCCCCCCATCCCTCCTCTGTAGTCTTTCCAGTAGGAGAATAAAGGCCAGCGTTCTCCTTCGGTTTACAGGCACTGTGTGTCAATTATATAGAATAATTTTGATGATGAATGCATTTTTTTTACCACTAAAATACAGCAACCCATCTTTGATTCATGTTGTTTTTAACTGGACTATTACAATTATTATTAATTATGTCTGCAGTCTACAACACAAAAAAATAGGAAATAACAACAATAAACACGATTTAAACAGACACAAAAATAAACCATCTAACTACGTAGCTACTTACTTTCTTGTAGAAGTACAAATGTCCAGGAAATATGCCCAAATCAACAAGAACTGTGAGCCGGCATGCACGACGCTCCGCTTCCCTAATGCTTCTGAAACGCTCGTGATACGCGCCCGGTAGGGTATGACGCCGGAGGAGGCCGGACCAAAACCGCGCCGCAGCCGTAACGCGCTGCAGACGGACCCAGTGGAAACTAGGGGTTAGTCTCGGAGAGAAACTGGAGGTGCAGAGGAAGAACCGCAGTGCCACTTTTCTTTTCAAGTGAGCCTTCAGCTTTGGTAAGTTCATTTTATGTCATATCTTTTGTTGATCTTCTGTGTTTTGCCTATAGGCTATTGCTCTGCTGGATCCATTGATATTGTGACCTCAGTGTTGAGTGTCTGTGTTTTCCTTATAATAGATAGATCTTTAATGTTGTCATTGTACAGGTACAACGAAATTACAATAAACTCAAGGTGCCAACACGCAACAACAAGACAATATAAAAACAACAAGACAATATAAAAACAATAAAAACAATAAATGGGACTTAAAATAGACATGATAGGGAATATGTACATAAATGAATAATACATTAAATTGCACGATTCCCCTCGTATTGCACGGAAGGCTTATATAACTTAAATATTAGCAGCGTTTAGTGCACATATGGCCCTGGGAAAAAAACTGAACTTGAGTCTGTTTGTCCGGGAAGACATGGTACGGAAGCGCCTGCCTGAGCGCAGCCAAAGTGCTCGTTACCCGGGTGGTGTGGGTCCTTGAGGATTTTGACTGCCTTCTTAAGGCAACGAGAGCTGTACAGTACCTCCAGGGAGGGGAGGGGGCAACCGATGATCTTCTGGGCCGAGTTGATGACCCTTTGGAGCGCACCCCTCTCTGCAGCTGTGCAGCTGAGGAACCACACGCAGATGCAGTAGGTGAGGATGCTTTCCACGGCGCAGCGGTAGAAGGACACAAGCAGGTCCTGTCTGAGGTGGTAATTCCTGAGTATTCTCAGGAAGTAGAGTCTCTGCTGTGCCGTCTTGACGGTTGCCGTGGTGTTGGTCATCCGCCAGGTGAACGCCCAGGAATTTGATCACTGAGACTCTCTCCACACAGCCTCCATCAATGTACAGGGGCTGCATGTCGGTCTTCTTCCTCCTAAAGTCAATGATCATTTCCTGGGTTTTCAGCTTGTTCAGCTGCAGGTTGTTTACTTTACACAACGCTAGCAGTTGCTCCACCTCTTCCATGTACGCGGTCTCGTCACCCTCGGAGATGCAGCCCACCACGGAGGTATCATCAGCAAACTTTATGATGGAGTTGCTGGTGTGGGCGGGGACGAGATCATAGGTGTAGAGGGCGTATAGTAGGGGGCTCAGCACGCAGCCCTGTGGTGACCCGGTGCTGAGACTGAAGGACGTGGAGGTATGGGGGCCTATCCTCACTCTCTGGGGGCGATCAGACAGGAAGTCCTTAATCCATAGACACAAGGAATGGGATACTCCCAGGACTGATAGCTTGGTCACCAGTCTGTCAGGGAGGATGGTATTAAATGCAGAGCTGAAGTCCACGAAGAGCATCCGTGCGTAGCTCCCCCTACTCTCCAGGTGAGACAGGGTAGAGTGGAGAGCTGTGGCGATGGCGTCCTCCGTGGACCTGTTGGCCCTGTAGGCGAACTGGTGGGGGTCCAGACCGGGAAGGAGGGATGAGACGATGTGGGGACGGACCACCCTCTCCAAAACTTTAGCGGGGGTGGAGGTGAGTGCCACTGGACGGTAGTCATTTAGGCAGCCGATGTTGTTCTTTTTCGGCACCGGGATGATTGTGTATATTTACAGTCTATGGTGTTTTAATGCTGTTATTCATGCATGCTGTAAAAATTCTCCGTCAGCTACATAAAAGTAAGAACACCTGTCGTCGGTGAAACGCCCTCCTTACTGCAGAACGTCTCTCATTATATGTGTTATCATGTTTGTTAACGGACGTTGTCTGATTATATAATCATATGCGCGGGCCGCTAGAGTCTGTTGATCTCCAGACTAACAGCAGCATGAGAATAACCTGCCGAAAGTGCCGATGCTCCATGGAGAACGCAAACCGAACCTTCTGGAAAATGAAACAATGGAACAAACTGTGGTCTGGTGCGCACCAGAAAACGGACTATTAGGTGTGAATGCACCCTAAGAGTTTAGTGTTGTTTTAAAGCAGATTTTAAATATTGTTGAATAGGGAATAGGAACCATGGTGCATTCTGGGGTTCAATATGTTGCTTTTTAACAGTATTCAATGGTGGCCAAGAACTTTGAAATCAATTAAAGACAATTCTATAAACCTCTGGAACTATAATTCTTAATTTAACTTAAATTAATTTTACTGCTCCCAGCTGCACCTGTTTACACAACATTTGGACCTTTAACAGTTCAGTGTTCACATTGTTTATTTTATAACAAGAATTACAATACATACAAACAATAATTAGAACAACTATAACAATTTATATTATAAAATAATGTTGTTAAAAAAACCTTTGTGAAAAAGATTGTTGTAATTTATTGTTATAAAATATGTGAAGTTATAGTATTTTGCTGCTGCTGTTGGCATTAACCGCCGTACCTGCTCATCATTCAGGGAGCTATTCTGTGGAGATGATGGCTTGTGGTAAAACAATAATAATAAACACATTTGAAAGTGGAGGGGGGAACCAAAACCGGATTTTGAAAAGTGGGAGGGCAATGGAAATTACACCCATGACCAACAGCAGAGCTCAGGGCTATAATGCAGTCTGAACTAACTTTCTGGTTGGGACGAATGAAAAGTAAGGATTTGAATGAAGGATGTTTACTTGTACTCGATTATTTTTACACTGTGGCATTATTATTTTTATTTCAATAACTTTGTTGAGCTTGTTTTTAGCTGCATGTCTATTTTACTGAAAATAATCCCTGCATGTGAACTGGTTCAGCTGGTAAGGCTGGTTATGAAACAAGGGGAGGAGCTGCAGACAGGTGAGGGTTTTAAAGTGAAAATATGAAGTCAGACTGCTAGACGCCATTTTACACCTGGACGGAGCAGGAGGACAACAGGGTGAGTGTTAACACCAGGCTCTGCTTTTTAACATATTCATTATTTACTCTGTTATACTGGATGTCAGAAAAGAACTTCTTGGTTAAAAATCAGCATCCTAGAGTCCAGTGAGAGTTCTGCAAGTGTTGTAAGCATTTTTGATTGACTGTTTTCTGATTCATCAGAGTTACATAACATGTGACAGCCCAGCACAGTCAAAATGGAGAGCTGCCTGTTTGAAGTCTGACTGGTTTGATGTATTTTAACCAAGTTTGTTATTATTATGATTTTGATTGAAAAATGTGCGTTATTATTATTATGTTTGTGTCTCTCCAGTGTTAATGGTTTATCTCTCAGACTGGGGAAGATGAGCGATTTAAAAGATGAGGAAGAGGACACATCTTCAGTCTCCAGCTGTCTGTCTCTGAAGAGTGACCAGTCTAAAGGCTTTCCTCCATACTTCAGTAATGAACCTGGACCCTCGGACACAAAGTAAGAGTCTGTTTCTACTGTAACTGACCTGAAGAGGATTCAGTTTGTATGTTATCTGATCATTTAAACTGTTTAATGCTCGCAGTAAAGAAATTCAGTAAATTACAGTAACGTTTAATTGAACTCTTGCTCCTTGGCATCATCAGCGATAGTAAATAATCTACCATTGAAATCATCCTCATTCTCTACATGTTGGACTTTGTGTTAAATTGAGCTAATGAAATACAAATATGGCTCACACACAGCCAGGTCAGGACACTCCGTGTGCAGCAGCGTAGCAGCCAAATGAATAATATAGAGACAAGCAGGAGACGACGTGTGATTTACTCGAGGGGAATTTAAAAGGGACCTATCATGAAATATGCACAAGTCTTTTATACATGAGTATGTGTCCCCGGCAGCGTTTCCGCCAGGGGAGCGTCTTGCCGTCATTTGACGCCCTTATTCAGCTCGGGACGCCCTGAACGCGAGCCGAGGGCGTCCAAAAATATTAATAATTCAAGAGAAGATCGAGAGTTTTTATCGCTTGAAATGACGAAAAGGAGAAAGGACAAGGACATCCCTCTGTTGGAGGGGCAAAGGAGTCTGGTGGAATTATTTTCAGAGTATTGAAGATCGTTTCCCCGACATCGAAGGTGCCTGCTACAGGACAACACGGAACGTGCACGATTTGGACGCTATGAGCGGGGGGGGTTTAGTGGAGCACGCGCGTGACCCGCGAGTGTCGGAGCCTCGCAGTGGGTAAACTGAGGCTCCATGGTAAACTGTGGTAACATGAAGAGCCGTTTGGGAGCCGAAACAGCCGGCGCTTTAAGAGAGCCGAGCCAAATGATCCGGCTCACTAAGGTAAAAATACAGTATTCGTCGATCAGAGCGAGCAGTCGAACGGAGCGCTTTTTCTCATCCCTCTCACGGAGCGTGGAAAGTGAGGGGCAGGGCTGCCTCTGTTCCGCTGGCGTGGAAAGGAGGTTTACCTGTGCACCTGTGTTGTGCTGCTGTGGGGAGGTTTGGGCCTCCTTTTCCACCTGTCCAGTTTGTGCTGTGGCGGGGACCTGCTTCCACTTGTCGTGTGCGGCTGTGCTGGCGAGATTTTGCCCCGGGGACGTAATGGAGAGGCCGGAGTGGCTCCGCGTTCGGGCTGCGGCCTGCTTTACACCTGCTTTACACCTGCTGTAGCGGAGGCCTGTATCCACCTGCTCCACCTGTCGTGCTCTACGATGCCAAGGAGGTTTTACCACGGGGATATCGCGGAGAGACCGGAGCGCCTCCATGTTTCGGGCCTGCTTGCGCGCCTAACCGGATGCTGTGCTGGTCTGGGAAAATGGCCCCTATCGTGATTCTGCTATACCTGTTAGCTATTTTGGACGATGAGAAGTTCTATCGTCATCCTGAGAAGTCGACTGGATTCAGGTCTGTTCTACCGCCCGCAGTGGACATCCCCTGTAAAGGTTTGGATGTGTTACACAAACAATTACTGGTTGCCTTGTCACAGACATTCAGTTCGACAAATTATTTTTGTCTTTCTCACTTGCCTGCTATGGTGGTTCTTCAGGACTGCTTCTTGAGCTCAAATCTCACTTGCGCAGAGTTTGCTGGTGACTTTAAAGCAGATGACAATGTATGTGTGTCGATTAAGAGGAAAAGGTGCCTGGTTTTCTTGCTATTATTACTATCAGGGAATGTGCAACTAAACCCTGCACCGCCCAGTAGCAGTAGTAGTCAGATAGCTACTCCTGCTGATTTTAATTCTAGGTCTGGGTTGGGATTCATTCACTTAAATGTGCGCAGTCTGTTACCTAAGTTAGATTTTGTCCGCATTTGGGCGAGCTCGACTGACGCTGATGTCATTGTCTTATCAGAAACGTGGCTAAATAAATCTATTTTGGCCTCTGACATCTACTTAAATGGTTATAGTGTACATCGTACCGACCATCCTAAAAAAGGTGGTGGCGTTGTCATTTATGCTACAGACCCCCCCTCAACTGTCAAGGACTCTTTATCTTCATTGGCAACACTTTTATCTCAACTAGACTACAAGGAAATAGTGCTGCTTGGTGATTTTAACTGGGACTGGTTAACTTCTGTGTCAGAGGATTTTAAAAACCTTTGTATCTCTTTGAATGTTACTCAGATTGTTGACAGTCCTACTCGCCCTAACATTAAGTCCCCTAATAAATCCTCCCTAATTGATCTCATCTTAACTAATGTGCCCCATAAATACTCATTTGTGGGAGTATTTGCGAATGATCTGAGTGATCACTGTGTTGTAGCCACAATTAGGGACACTAAGGTTCAAAAGGTTAAACCTCGTATTATCATTAAGAGAGACATAAAACATTTTGTGGAGCAGGGTTTTGTGCATGATCTGTTTGGGTTTGATTGGGAAAAAATCGATCTGTGTGCTGATGTAGAGACTGCATGGTTTTATTTTTATCTTGGTTTTATGGAGATCATTGATAGACATGCACCCCTGCGTACATTTAGAGTGAAGGGACGAGACAATCCTTGGTTTTCTGCTGAACTGTCCAGTCTCCTTCATGAGAGAAACAAGGCCTGGGCAAAGGCTAGGCAATCAGGCTCAGAGGTAGAATGGCTACGCTTTAAGCAGCTAAGGAATAGCTTCACTTCACATATCAAAAGTGCTAAATCTAAGTATTATCTGTCAGTTACCACAAAGAACCTGAACAACCCTAGAAAATTCTGGAAAGTCATAAAATCGATATCCACCGGTGAGATCCGTAATGAGCTACCTCCGTGCCTTACCACAGCATCTGGCTCTATATCGGACAGGGCTACCATGTTAAATTGTTTTAATGAGAATTTTGTGTCCTGTGGCTCTCTGTTTGATTCTGTTTCTAATTCTGCTTCTGTGAACACCTCAATCCGTGACTCTGAACAATGTGGTCTGGAAAACCCTTTTAGTTTTACTTATTTTACTGTTGATGTTGTTCGTGAAGTCTTAACCAAGCTAGATCCTAAAAAGCCGGCTGGCCCGGACAACGTAGAACCTTTCTTTTTAAAGATAGCTGCAGATTTTATTGCTCCACCTCTTACTACTCTTTTTAACCTCTCCCTCAGCACGAACAAAATCCCAAAAATATGGAAGTCAGCTTATGTCCTGCCACTACTAAAAGGAGGGGAGGCCACCTTATTAAACAATTATAGACCCATCTCCAAATTGTCAGTTCTGGCTAAGGTTCTTGAACGCTTAGTGAGTGAACAGGTAAAGATGTTTTTATGTAAGAATCACATCCTGTCTAAACATCAGTCAGGCTTCAGAAAGCAACATAGCACCATCACTGCCACAATGAAAGTGGTAAATGATATTACGAGTATTTTAGATAATAAGCAGAGTTGTGCAGCTCTATTTGTTGACCTATCCAAAGCTTTTGATACCGTCGATCATCGCATCTTAAAGCAGAGGCTGGTCAGTATTGGCTTATCCTGCCATGCAGTGGGTGGTTTGTGAACTACCTCTCTGAAAGGTCCCAATGTGTTAAGTTTGATGGGCTGTCTTCTGAGTGGTTAAACATCACTAATGGTGTACCACAAGGTTCTGTTTTAGGTCCGCTATTATTCTCTATCTATATTAATAGTTTAGGTGAAAATGTCGAAGGAGCAATCTTACATTTTCATGCGGACGATACCGTGATGTACTGTGCAGGTCCCTCCATTAAGGAGGCTGTTGTTAAATTACAGGCTGTTTTTTAACATTATTCAGGCTCAGCTCTCTGAGCTTAAGCTTCTTTTAAATGTGGATAAAACCAAGGTAATGCTATTTTCTAAAGCTATAAATACACGAGAGACTGCTTTGGATATTGTAACTACGCAAGGAATACAACTTGGTATCCTAACTATCTGGCTTGATGACTGTCTCACTTCTACATTTCATGTAAATAACCTGCTTAAAAAGCTGAGGGTTAGGCTAGGTTTCTTTTACAGAAATAAGTCCTGTTTCTCGCTTGAGGCCAGGAAAAGGCTCTGTGACCTTTTTACCTGTGCTGGACTATGGTGATTTGTTATATATGAATGCACCTGCCAATTACCTGAGCAAGTTAGATGCTGCGTATCACAGTGCACTGAGATTTTTGACAAATTGTAAAGCACTTACGCATCACTGTATACCAAGGCGGTTTTGCCATCACTTACTGTACGGAGGCTCAGTCACTGGTACTTTTTCATTTACAAAGCCATGTTGGATAAACTACCGTCTTATATCTGCTCCCTGATCTCTCGGCGAATTGAAAGTAGTTATTGCCTGAGATCGCATGCTGTGGTTTTATTAAATGTGCCAAGTGCTAGGACTGTCTTAGGGAAGAAAGCTTTTAGATGTGCAGCTCCACTAACATGGAACAGTCTGAAAAAAGAATGGAAAATTACCAATCTGGTACCACTACATTTTTTTAAAGCTCGGTTGGATGCTACACAATCAGATGCTGTTGGTACCTGTACATGTGGATATATATGTAAATTGTAATCCCTGTAAATGTTGCTGTATGATGTCCTTTTGTTGTTTATGTTTTTATGTCTTTATGTGGAACCTACTGCTGCAGGTCTCCCTTGAAAAAGAGATCATTGATCTCAATGGGATTTTACCTGGATAAATAAAGGTTATGAATTTAATTGAATTGAAAGTATATATAAGGGACGGCTCAAGTCAAAATTCTCGGGGTGGACGCCCTCCCAGCCCTGGTCTGGCGGAAACACTGGTCCCCGGTGTGTCAGGGAACTCACCAAGTGTCAGAAAACACAACCCTCTCTCTTTTCCTCCATACCCAAATCTCTAAAAACAGGGCTGCAACGGATCCGATACTGACTGATCCAAGGCAAGGCAGGCAAGGCAAGGCAAGTTTATTTATATAGCACTTTTCAACACAAGGCAATTCAAAGTGCTTTACAAAAAAATGAAAGACATTAAGAAAATGGCATTTAAAATCAGTCATTAAAAAGAAAAGCTAATCAAATAAACATTAAAAGAAAAAATACATGGAAAAGTTACAGTGCAGTCTAAGATACGAATAGTTCAATTAAAAGCAGCGACAAAAAGAAAAGTCTTCTTGCTGGATTTAAAAGTAGTCAGAGTTGCAGCGGACCTGCAGGTTTCTGGGAGTTTGTTCCAGATATTTGGAGCATAATAACTGAACGCTGCTTCTCCATGTTTAGTTCTGACTCTGGGGACAGAAAGCTGACCAGTCCCTGAAGACCTGAGAGATCTGGATGGTTCATAATTTAGCAGGAGGTCAGAAATGTATTTTGGGCCTAAACCATTCAGTGCTTTATAAACCAGCAGCAGTATTTTGAAATCTATTCTTTGACACACAGGAAGCCAGTGTAAAGACTTCAGAACAAGAGTGATGTGATCCACTTTCTTAGTGTTAGTGAGGACTCGAGCAGCGGCATTCTGAATCAGCTGCAGCTTTCTAATAGATTTTTTAGTGAGACCTGTGAAGACACCATTGCAGTAGTCGAGTCTACTGAAGATAAAAGCATGGACACGTTTTTCCAAATCCTGCTGTAACATTAGTCTTTTAATCCTAGATATGTTCTTTAGGTGATAGTAGGCTGATTTAGTAACTGTTTTAATGTGACTGTTGAAACTCAGGTCAGAGTCCATGACTACACCTAGATTTCTGGCTTTATCTGTTGTTTTGAACATTGCAGACTGAAGCTCAGCGCTAACTTTTATACGTTCTGACTTGGCTCCAAAAACCATTACCTCAGTTTTATCTTTGTTTAATTGGAGAACGTTCTGACACATCCAGTCATTGATTTGTTCAATGCACTTACTCAGTGTTTGAATTGGAGCATAGTCTCCTGGTGAAATTGTTACGTACATTTGTGTGTCATCCGCATAGCTATGGTAACTTACTTTGTTGTTCTTCATTATCTGAGCCAGTGGTAGCATGTAGATGTTAAAGAGAAGAGGCCCCAAGATGGAGCCTTGAGGAACCCCACATGTCATATTTGTCAACTCAGATGTGCATTTACCTATAGAAACAAAGTTGTTTCTGTCCTTTAAGTAGGATTCAAACCAATTTAGAACTGTTTCCGAAAGTCCCACCCAGTTTTCCAGTCGGTCTAGTAATATGTTGTGGTCAACAGTGTCAAACGCAGCACTGAGATCTAATAATACTAACACTGAAGTTCTGCCACTGTCTGTGTTTAAGTGGATGTCATTAAAGACCTTTACAAGAGCAGTCTCAGTGCTGTGGTTTGGACGAAAGCCTGACTGGAACACATCCAAACTGTTATTTAAATGCAAGAAATTACTCAACTGTTGAAAAACAACTTTTTCAATGATTTTACCTAGAAATGGCAGGTTTGATATGGGCCTGTAATTGTTCATTACTGAAGCATCTAGATTATTCTTTTTTAAGAGCGGTTTAATGACTGCAGTTTTCAGGGCCTGTGGAAAAATACCTGAGTGAAGAGATTTGTTTACTATATGAAGTAGATCTGAGGCCATGCAAGGCAAAACATCTTTGAAAAATCCTGTTGGAATAATATCAAGGCAGCAGGAGGAGGACTTCAGAAGTTGTATAATGTCCTCTAGGTTTTTATCATTAATCTGATGGAACTGTGTCATGGTGTTTGAATTGATGTTAAGTGGACACAGAGACAACACATTTGCTGTACCTGATGCAGAGGCACTGACTGCTTGTCTGATTTTCTGAATGTTGTCAGTGAAGAAGGCAAAATCATTGCACGCCCTGGTGGATAGAAATTCAGAGGCTACTGACACTGGGGGGTTAGTTAGTCTGTCGACGGTAGCAAACAAGGCACGTGCGTTGTTTTTGTTTTTGGTAATGATGTCAGAGAAGAACGATTGTCGTGCGTTTTTCAATTCCAAATTATAAAGGCCAAGTCTCTCTTTATAGATTTCAAAGTGAACCTGGAGATTTGTTTTTCGCCACCTGCGTTCAGCTTTTCGACATTCTCTTTTTTCTGTTTTCACGGTCATGGCCTTTCTCCATGGAGATATTTTCTTCCCAGTCACTTCCTTTACCTTAGTTGGAGCAATGGCATCTATAACATTTTTAATTTTTGAATTAAAATGATCTACTAGCTCATTTACTGAGATGTTAGCAGGGGCAAGTGTGGAAGAAAAATTCTGAGTAAACATTTCCCTAGCGTTTTCAGTTAAATATCGCTTTGTGGTTACCTCTTTCTGAACATTTTTGTGAACAGAAATAGAGCTCTCAAAGAAAACACAGGAATGGTCAGAGAGTGCAACATCAGTCACCACAACCTTAGAGATATTCAGACCCTTTGAGATAAGTAAGTCCAGAGTGTGCCCCTTATTGTGCGTGGGCTCCGTCACATGCTGAGTCAGTCCATAGCTATCAAGAACACAAAACAGTTATTTTGCCCCTCTGTCCTGGAGGTTGTCAACATGGATGTTAAAATCACCAACAATGACTAGACGGTCAAAGTCAATACACACTATAGACAGCAGTTCAGTAAAGTCATCAAAAAAGCTTGCATAGTATTTGGGTGGTCTATAGATATTTAGGAACAGAGCTCGAGAGGAGCATTTCAGCTGAAGGGCCACATATTCAAAAGAAGCAAAGTTCCCATAAGATGTCTTCCTGCATTGAAGGGAATCATTGAACAGAATAGCAACTCCACCCCCTTTCTTATGCATTCTTTCCTGACTCATAAAACTAAAGTTGGGAGGGGTTGATTCGATAAGAACAGCTGCACTGTTATTTTGTTCAATCCAAGTTTCTGTTAAAAACATAAAATTGAAATTGTGCTCAGTGATAAAATCATTGATTAAAAATGTTTTTCCTGCCAAAGACCTGACATTTAATAAAGCTAGTTTAAGTTTGTTAAACACACTATCAGTCAGGTTTTTTGTAACAAGCTGTGGCTGACATGGAATCACTGCTAAATTAGATAAACTCACACAAACGTTTGAGCGCTTCCTGTATCTAAGATGATTCACCGCTCTTAATCTATTACCTATCAACACAGATATCGGCAAAGCTACAGGCAGGCAGGGCCCCGGCATGTCCTGGAAAGAGTTGAGAGTGCCATACGCCCTTGCGCGTCTCTGCTTCAGTGATTTTGGTGGGCGTCGTTGAGGAGCGGGGGTAAAGGACATGCTGTCAGCCCTGCGTATCGCCTTAGTTTGGTTATTGAACTCCAGGATGGAATCGGTGCCAACCCTCTGTATCTCCTTCATGGGTTCAACGATCTCCAGGAGGTTGGGCGAGGGTGAAAGGGTGAACGGAGTATCCTCAAAGGCGTTGACAGGGGGGGGGGTGACGGGCAGTGGAGACTCCTCCATGTGTCTCATTTGTCTCCCATAATCAGAACATTCCTCAGGCGGGTGCAGTGATAATTCTTCAGGGTTTTCTGCGCGATGTGTTGTGTCTTTCTCCTGTTTTGATTCCTCTTGCCGCTTGTCCTTGGCAGAGGGAACAGATTGATGACGCAGGCAGTTGAAAATGTTAGAGATAAACAATTTCACTCCTGACTTGTTCAGGCAAACTCCATTTGCCTTGAAAAGATGTCTGCGATCCCAGAAAAAGTTAAAATTGTCATTAAATGGACAGAATGGTCAGTACAGACAGTTGAAAGCCAGGTGTTCAGTGCAAACAATCTGCTGAATCTCTCCACTCCTCTTCTGACTGGCGGTAGAGGGCCACTGATGAACACCTCTGCATTTAGAGAGCTGATAGTTTCCAACAAACATTTAAAGTCTTCTTTCAGCACTTCTGACTGTTGTTTCACAACATCATTTGTTCCAATGTGTAG
The DNA here is from genome assembly GCA_028583405.1 of Pogonophryne albipinna. Classification (NCBI taxonomy): domain Eukaryota; kingdom Metazoa; phylum Chordata; class Actinopteri; order Perciformes; family Artedidraconidae; genus Pogonophryne; species Pogonophryne albipinna. Next base: position 130,258 of record JAPTMU010000378.1, on the reverse strand, counting down.
TATCACATTCTTCACAGTTTGATGTTCAGCCCCAATATGCAGGATCTTCTCAGCCAAGTCAGAGACCACATCCTTTGGAAAACAGAGTACTTTGGTGTTGTTCTTACTACACAGACCTTTTACATCTCTTACAGCAGAGTCACCCACAATCAGAGTTTCAGGCCCAGTCGTTAGCTTTCCCTCTAGCCTTTTACTTTTGGAGTAGCTATTGGTCCTTACCTTGCTGTGTGAAGTGGACAGGTTATCCAGGTCATCAGAAAGAGATCTCCGGTTCTCGGTCAGCGTAGCATATCTGTTCTGGATTGGCACACTTGGTGGTTTAGGAGGATTGTTTGTAGTTCTCCCTTTAGCAGCTGTCCACGGCTGTCTCCTAGTATGAATAGGGGTTAAAGAGGCGCTCTTCCTGGGTGAAAACAATGCAGGCCAGCCGGTCGCATCACAGATTTCAGAGCACTGGGCTCTGCCTGTTATCCGTCCTCCCAAATCCCATGGAAATGATTTACTCTTAGGCTTTGCACCCAGAGAGTTCCAGGGAGGACTACCACTTGTAGATGTATTACCCGGTACACAGCCCTCTTGTTCCTTGGAATCCTTGTAGCTGCTAACTAGCTGTGAGTTAGCATACCCTTCTCCATTATTTTGCAACACTGGTAAAGTGGTGTCATTCCCACAACATAGTCCATTCACTTCCACGTTAACTTCCAACCGTTGCATTTTCATTTCCAACACAGCGATCTTCTGTATAAGTTTGTCCAAGTCATCTGTATTGAACGGAGGCATTTTGCTACCAACTAGCATGCAGTAGCCTACCAGGCTTTAGCTGTTGCTAGGCCACGCGAACTGTCCCAGTGATAAGTTAATGTCCAGGAGCCGCTGCTCGAAGTTTTCAGAGAATAAGAATAGGAAAATCAGCATAAAAAGTAAGCAGAGGCAGGAGCAAGCAGAAAAGCGTCTGCACTGTAAGAAAGATAAGATAAGCAGATTTGAATTTTTCTGATGTCAGAAAAGGGGAGCTCCGCCTATATGGGCACCTCTCCACCTTTCAGGGGAATGAGAGGTTGCGTGGCATGGTGACAGCACATGACGCTCGTGCCTCACCCCCCTCCTTTGCAGGGGGGCGTGGTCAGCTGCAGCTCATTTGCCACGGAATCAGCCCTTGTGAAGACAGGGCTGGAATAGAGCGAAATGAGGCATGGCTAAAATGCATGATCTGTTTGGTATTTTGAAAAAAAAACTTCACAGACATGTTTTATATAGGTATGGCCCTACAATATATTATTCAAATATAGCACGATAGGTCCACTTTAAAGTTAAATGGAATTGGTTGGTTGCAAAACCTAACTCCATATCTCCGGTGTGGGAATATTTTGGATTTAAGCCAAATCAACGAGGCGAACGTACGGACTTGGTGGAGAGCCCCCACCTTCCCTACAGTTTACAATCAAAGATGCACTTGAAAACAAGTTGGTGTTCCTTGCTCGAAAACTTTTAATTACAGATTTGACAGACTGAGTCTATTTAATGTTTTGGTTGTGTGTGATTTTATTAGTTTTCTATAATTGAATATTTTGTTTTTATTATATATAATATATATATTTGAATATTATTTCATTTGCACTGTTGAATGTTCAATAAAAAGCTCTGTTTGAAAGGTTGTACTTGAATTATTAATGTTAACATTCAGGTAAATGTGTTACCAATTTGTGTTATTTTTTGTGCATGACTGGAAGCCAACAGCGTAACAGGTTAAAGGTCAATGATGGGTATAAATAAAGCCGCGCCTCCAATGGGAGTGTCCGTTGAATGAAATGCCACTGTCTCTGATGTTTCGTTATTCCTCCGCTTATTTGGATGTTAAACAGCAATGAAGTTATGCTTACTCTGCTCACAGGTTATGGGCCCAGAGACACACAAATAAGTATTTCCGGCGTTTGTCCACCGATGGAAAGTCGCAACGTAGCACGTGTGGTGGATTAGCAAGCTAAATTAACGCCATGAGCAGTTTGGGCACAGGTTCCAGTAGCCGCTGGTCTCGGCTAGTGTTTGACGGGGATGAAAATAACTATGAACTGTGGGAGACGAAATTCTTGGGCCATCTTCTCTTACAGGGACTGAAGAATACTTTTTTAAGGAGTCCTACGGACATAATTAAGGAAGATGAAGAGGCGGACGATGACGGGAAAAATGAAGAGGCTTATGCAGAGCTTATCCAATTTCTTGATGACAAAAGTTTGTCCCTTGTAATGAGGGAGGCGGCGGATAATGGTCGGCAGACATTGAAGATTTTAAGAGACTATTATGCTGGCACAGGTAAACCACGTATTCTCAGCCTATATACTGAACTGACATCACTCCTAAAGTCAAGCAGTGAAAGTGTGACGGAGTATATAATACGTGCAGAGACCGCCATCACCGCTTTGAGAAACGCGGAGGAGAAAGTGATGGGCTTCTTGTAGCAATGGTTTTGAAGGGACTGCCAGAATCATTTAAACCATTCGCCATACACATCACGCAAATTGACCAGACAATAAGTTTTGCTGAATTTAAGACTAAGCTCCGCAGCTATGAGGATACTGAGCGAATGCGCACACCGCCACCAGAGGACAACGTCATGAGGGCGCGGGAGCAGTTGAGAGCAAGACGACCCTCTGTACCAAGAGCAAGGGACAAAGGAACAAAGTGTACGGACATTGTTTGCTACAGATGCGGCCTGAGTGGACAGAAGGCCGGAACGTGCCAACGTAAGCTGTGGTGCAGTCATTGTAAAAGCAACACGCATCGGGATGCGGCCTGCAGGCGGAAGCAGCGACGGGAGGACGCCACGCGGAAAGCTTCGGATGAAACAACTGGCGAGGAGTATGCTTTCCGAGTCAACGACGTGGACAACAAGGTCCAGCCAGGGCGCAGCATCACCGAGAGAGGACTGATGGTGGACACAGGGGTGACTTCACATATCGTCACGGATGTAACAAAGTTCAAGAGGTTTGATGATGACTTCCAGGCTGAATCCCACTGTGTGGAATTAGCTGATGGTACCAGGTGCAATGGTGTAGCAGAAGGAAGAGGGGACGCTGTTGTTATTATGGTGGACAGCATGGGGAAAAGACACAAAACAACTCTGAAGAAGGCGTTGTACATCCCATCGTACCCCCAAGACATTTTTTCTGTGAAAGCAGCTACTACCAAAGGAGCAACGGTAACCTTCAAGCAGAGCAAAGACGTGATGCAAAACAAAGACGGTACAAATGTTCACATTTATGAAATGAACAGACTTTATTTCTTGAACAGTATGTAAATGATGAATGCAACAGGTGTTATGATTTACAGACATGGCATGAGATCCTGGGACACTGTAATTATGATGATATTCAGAAGTTACAGAATGTTGTTGATGGCATGTCAGTTAAGGGTAAGGTAAACAAACCTCCACATTGTGATGTATGCACTAAAGGGAAGTTTACCCAAACCAGGAACAGGGAGCATGATGTAAGAGCCAGAGCAGCTCTAGAGTTGGTGCACACAGATATAGCAGGACCAATAGATCCACAATCCAGAGAAGGCTTTAAGTATGCTTTATCATTCACAGACGATTACTCCAGTGCAGTGTTTGTGTATTTCCTTAAAAACAAAAGTGACACAGTGCAAGCAACAGAGAGATTTCTGGCCGATACTGCCCCATACGGGAAAGTAAAAAGTATCAGGTCAGACAACGGCACAGAGTTCACAGGGAAACATTACCAAGCATTACTATGCAGTAATAAGATAAGACATGAAAAGTCAGCACCGTATTCCCCACATCAAAATGGCACTGCTGAGAGGAATTGGTGCACACTTTTTGACATGGCCAGGTGCATGCTTATAGAAAATGAGATGCCAAAAAGTATGTGGACCTATGCAGTACAGACAGCAGCTGGAGTAAGGAATAGATGCTTTAACAACCGCACAAAACGGACACCTTACTTTATGTTGACAGGTAGATGGCCTAACCTGTCCAGAATGCACACGTTTGGGTCAGTGTGCTATAAGCAAGACAAAAAGAAACTGGACTCAAGGTGTGAAGAGGGAATTTTTGTTGGATATGACAAAAATAGTCCAGCCTACATGGTCTATTTCCCTCACAGTGGAAAAGTGCAAAAATCTAGACTTGTGAAGTTTGTGACCAAGACCAATTCAGAAAGAGAAACACAAACAGAAACCGTCTCTGATGATGACTTTGAGGTACAGAACAAATCTGGCAAAATCAAGCGTGATACTAACGTTAGTCCAGTATCTATGGTAACAGAGACAGAAGACGACAAGAGTGAGCTTAGGCGTTATCCTCCAAGAGTGAGGAAGAAGCCAGCTTACTTATGTGGCAGTGTATGTGGTAAGGAGAGTGAGGATCAGCTACTGACAAATATTGACTATTGTTACAGATGAATGTGCAATATCCCTTTAACATTTAGGGAAGCTGTAACTTCATCTGAGTCAAAACAATGGGTGATTGCAATGGATGAGGAAATGCAATCACCAAAAGAGAATGACACATTTATCCTGACCAACTTACCTCAAGGTGAGAAAGCAGTGGGGGGTAAATGGGTGTATGATATCAAAACCAATGTTGATGGATCCGAAAGATACAAGGCACGATATGTAGCCAAGAGATACAGTCAGAAGAGGGGTGAAAACTATGATGAGACATTTTCACCTACCGCTAACCTCACCAGTATCAGAGTGTTAATGCAGAAAGCAGCACATGAAAATCTGATTTTACACCAAATGGATGTTACTTAAAACTGCTTACCTGCATGCACCAATAGACTGTGAGATATACAGTACATGGAACAGCCAGAAGGTTTTGAGGTCAAATCCAGTAAAGGTGAAAAGTTGGTGTACAAGCTAGAAAAGTCACTATATGGGCTTCAACAGTCAGAACAACATGCTGCACGAGTATCTGAGTGAAAGAGTTCCTACAGAACCCGGCTGACCATTGTGTTTACACAAAATAAACTGAACACTGGAAAGTGATAATGATAATATGGGTTGATGACATAATCTTTGCAGCTAGTGATAACAATGCATTGAAAGTTGTTAAAGAGATGCTCAGCTAAATTCAGGATGAAAGACTAGGGGAAACTAAAACATTTCCTTGGCATTGATTTTGATCAAACTGATTCATGTGTAAAGATGTCACAGAAGAAATATGTGAACAAAATACTTGAAAGGTTGAACATGCAGGATTGTAAACCAAGAGCGACACCTTGTGAGCAAAAACTGAACTACTTAGATGATGCTGTACCGATGAAGGATGTGAGAATGTACAGAGAGGCAGTAGGTAGCCTGATCTACCTGGCTGTGTGCACGAGGCCTGATTTGAGTTTTGTTGTCAGTAAACTGTCCCAGTATTTTTCTGAGCGGACAGAATAGCAATGGACTTCTGTAAAACATGTACTGAGATCAGTGGCGTTTTTATATGTACAAAAGTGGTGGGGCACAAAAAACTTAGATGTCTATAAGCTTCTGCAGTGAGGTTCCTGGCTGGTGAGGCTCTGGCTCTTCAGGTTTACAACTATTATATTTTGACCTAAATCAAAATATAATATTATTTTCAAAAGCTTTTTTTGTCTGATGCTTCAATTAATTTTAAACAGACAGTTCAACAAAAGGATACCCAAAAAATGTAATTTTATCATTTAAATATTGAATTGTTCTCTCTTGGTAAGATCCCATTTTCAATAAAATTGCAGTCTTACCTTGAAGATGAAGTCCATTTGCCTATCCTTCTGGACTAAAATCTCTATTACTTTTTTGTAAAAGTCCTCCTTATGTTCTTGTAGTTTCAAAAGTCTATCATAAATCTAATCGATAGATTTATGATTCGAAAATTATAAAAGTAGGGTAGACATGTGGATATTATCCTGCTATTTTCGCGGCACACGTACTTACAGCCAATCAGCTCTGAATGATGTGAGATGACGTATGGTGGGGATGGCAGCTCTATGCCCCTATGGTCATTATTTTTTTGCCACACACATTAAATAGGAAAATATTCTGAGCATGCGCAGTGTAGTTTTTACAGTCACCGTTCACTTAGACAGAGAGAGGGAGGGGCAGGATCGGGTTTTGTCCCACATGGCTCTAAACAGCTCAATAGGCACACACTGTAGACACTAATTAGAAGAACACAGACTAAAACAGCAATGAGGCGAATCAGATGATTAAACATGATCTTAAAATATATTTTACATATATATATATTTTTTTTTGCATTTTGTTGTAATCCATCCATCCATCCATCTTCTTCCGCTTATCCGTGGTCGGGTCGCGGGGGTAGCAGTTCCAGCAGAGAGCCCCAAACTTCCTTTTCCCTGGCGACATCAACCAGCTCTGACTGGGGGATCCCAAGGCGCTCCCAGGCCAGCGAAGAGATATAATCCCTCCACCTGGTCCTAGGTCTACCCCTTGGTCTCTTCCCAGCTGGACGTGCCTGGAACACCTCCCTAGGGAGGCGCCCAGGTGGCATCCTAACTAGGTGCCCGAACCACCTCAACTGGCTCCTTTCGACGCGAAGGAGGAGCGGCTCAACTCCGAGTCCCTCCCTGATGACCGAACTTCTCACCTTATCCCTAAGGGAGACACCAGCCACCCTGCGGAGAAAACCCATCTCGGCCGCTTGTATCCGCGATCTCGTTCTTTCGGTCATGACCCATCCCTCATGACCATAGGTGAGGGTAGGAACGAAAATGTCCCGGTAGACAGAGAGCTTTGCCTTCTGGCTCAGCTCCCTTTTCGTCACAACGGTGCGGTAAAGCGACTGCAGTACCGCTCCCGCTGCTCCGATTCTCCGGCCCATCTCACGCTCCATTGTTCCCTCACTCGAGAACAAGACCCCGAGATACTTGAACTCCTTCACTTGGGGTAAGGACTCATTCCCTACTTGGAGTGGACAGTCCATCGGTTTCCTGCTGAGAACCATGGCCTCAGATTTGGAGGTGCTGATCCTCATCCCAGCCGCTTCACACTCGGTTGCGAACCGATCCAGTGAGTGCTGAAGGTCGCAGACCGATGAAGCCATCAGAACCACATCATCTGCAAAAAGCAGTGGTGCAATCCTTAGTCCACCGAACTGCAGACCCCCTCCCCCATGACTACGCCTCGAAATCCGATCCATGTATATTACAAACAGGATTGGTGACAAAGCGCAGCCCTGGCGGAGGCCAACCCTCACCGGAAATGGGTCCGACTTACTGCCGAGGACCCGGACACAGCTCTCGCTTTGGGAGTACAGAGATTGGATGGCCCTGAGTAGAGACCCCCTCACCCCATACTCCCGCAGCACCTCCCACAGTAACTCCCTGGGAACCCGGTCATACGCCTTCTCCAAGTCCACAAAACACATGTAGACCGGATAAGCGTACTCCCAGGCCCCCTCCAGGATCCTTGCGAGAGTAAAAAGCTGATCCGTCGTTCCACGACCAGGACGGAATCCGCATTGTTCCTCCTCAATCTGAGGTTCGACAATCGGCCTGACCCTCCTTTCGAGTACCTTAGAGTAAACTTTCCCGGGGAGGCTGAGTAGTGTGATGCCTCTGTAATTGGCACACACCCTCTGATCCCCCTTTTTAAAAATGGGAACCACCACCCCGGTCTGCCACTCCTTCGGTACTGTTTCCGACTTCCACGCAATGTTGATGAGACGTGTCAACCATGACAGTCCCTCAACACCCAGAGCCTTCAGCATTTCTGGGCGGATCTCATCCACCCCCGGGGCTTTGCCACTGTGGAGTTGTTTAACAACCTCAGTGACCTCCCCCCGGGAGATTGGCGCCGATCCCCCGTCATACTCCAGCTCTGCCTCTAACATAGAGGGCGGAGTTGTCGGGTTCAGGAGTTCCTCAAAGTGTTCCTTCCAACGCCCCAACACTCCATCAGTTGAGGTCAACAACGTCCCATCCTTACTGTACACAGCTTGGATGGTTCCCTGCTTCCCCCTCCTGAGGTGTCGGAGAGTTTTCCAGAACAACTTTGGTGCCGCCCGAAAGTCCTTCTCCATGTCCTCTCCGAACTTCTCCCACACCCGCTGCTTTGCCTCGGCCACGGATGAGGCTGCTGCCCTTCGGGCCTGTCGGTACCTTGCAACTGCCTCGGGAGTCCCCCGGGATAACAAATCCCTGAAGGCCTCCTTCTTCAGTCGGACGGCTTCCCTGACCACCGGTGTCCACCAGGAGGTTCGAGGGTTACCGCCCCTTGAGGCACCTAGGACCTTGAGACCACAGCTCCCCGCCGCGGCTTCGGCAATAGAGGCTTTGAACACCGACCACTCTGGTTCAATGTCCCCAAGTGGTCGGTGTTTTTTGTTGTAATCATTATTTGTAATACTTTCTGCTGACACTAGGTGGGGCTGTGCCCCACCTGCCCCTAATGACCAGTCGCCACTGCCTGAGATATCTGAAAGGTACAATCGACAGGGAACTGTGTTACCGGAAATGTAAGAGTGAAAAACTGGGCTTACAAGCATACAGCGATGCAGATTGGGCTGCTGATCTAACCGACAGACGTAGTATGTCAGGTTATTGTCCCTTGAAAAAGAGATCAATGATCTCAATGGGATACACCTGGATAAATAAAGGTTTGAAATGAAATTGTGTTAGCCTTAATGAGAGCGGGCCACTGGTTTCCTGGAAAACCAAAAAGCAGCCAACTGTCGCGTTATCAACTTGTGAAGCTGAGTATATGGCTTTAGCAGCTACTATGCAGGAGTGTATGTACTTAATACAACTACTAGAAGGCATTGACAAATGTGAATATACACTACCTACGATTTACGAAGACAACCAGGGCACAATAGCGTTGGCAAAGAATCCTGTTAGCAGACAGAGATGCAAGCATATTGACATTAAGTATCATTTTCTGAGGTCAACTGTGGAAGGGGGAAAAACAAATCTGATTTATTGTCCAACAGACCAGATGGTGCAGATGTTATGACAACACCTGCACCAAAGTTTAAGTTGATTACATTTGCAAAGTTTATGTTTGGAGAGTAATAATGCCTGTAAGCTAGAGTAACAATTTCTGTAAGGTAGAGAACCTTATAATGTTTTTATTTGTTAAAAAACCACAAATGTGATATCAAGTGTTAACATTCAGATAAATGTGTTACCAATTTGTGTTATTTGTTGTGCATGACTGGAAGCCAATAGCGTAACAGGTTAAAGGTCAATGATGGGTATAAATAAAGCCACGCCTCCAATGGGAGTGTCCGTTGAATGAAATGCCATTGTCTCTGATGTTTCGTTAAGTTATGCTTACTCTGCTAACAATTATATTATCATTATATCAGTGGTCTAAAATGGTCTTACAACGGTATCGTTATTATTGTTATTATCGCAATAATTTTCGGGAAAATGTATCGTCCAAAAAATTAATTATCGTGACAGGCCTAGCAATAATACAAATGACATATATTTTTTACATGTCTCCAGTACCGATAAAAATACCGATAACGTTGGAGCTTAACGGTACCACTGTCTTTAATAATTCCGCCCCGAGGCCCGTTTAATACCGGGGCTCGGTACCCATCGCTACTCACAAGCATGACGCTAAAACAGAAAATTCAGAACAACTCTAAAATCTTTAATCAGGTGAACAATCATAGGTCAAAAGCTGCTCTTTAATAATAATAATTAATAATTCCTTACATTTATTATAGCGCTTTTCCAGATGCTCAAAGCGCTTTACAAATACACATTACACATATCATACATGCAATGGTCACCACTGCATGTATGATATGATGTTCTTTGAATGAACTAATGACTTTTAAAACATGTGTTGTTTCCACAGACAGAGAGCAGAGTCTCCAGTCTCCAGCTGTCTGTCTCTGAAGAGTGACCAGTCTAAAGACTTTCCTATAAACTTCAGAAATGAACCTGGACCCTCAGACACAAAGTAAGGTCACATTCACACCTAATAATCTGCTTCTTTGCACCAGATGACAGTTTGTTTTTCAGAAGGTTCGATTTGCGTCCACACGGAAATAACTCAAACAGACTATAAACACAAGTCTTGTGCACGGAAATGCTGATCAACAATTGGTCAGATATTAAGGGGGTACAAACGCAAATCCCGGCAATATGTACCGTAGCCTCCACCATGGAGGACTGACATTTTCATGTTGCTGTTAATCTAGAGAGCATATCAACAGAATCTAGCGGCCCTCATATGATTATAATCAGACGACGTGCTTTAAGAAACATTACAACACATATGATGAGAGACATTCTGCAGTCAGGAGGAGGTTTCACCGACGACAGGTGCCTCTGACTTCTATGTATAGTTGACGGAGCAGTAGAGTACAGTAAGCTAACATTATTTAAGGATATTTCAATATGCATTCACATTATCATTTTCAGTGGCATAAATTCATTTAAAATTGCAAACATATTGATAAATCCTCGTTAAAAGTAAGAGATATCTTAAAACATTTGTATTTATTCCCGGGGCATGTTTATGATATGTATTTTTAAGATGTTTATTCATAAATAGTAATAACCTGGTTGTGTTTCATTAGCAGATATAACAGAGTTTTGTGAGATTACATGTAGAGTCAATGCAAAGACCCAGATCCCTGCCTGGCAACAGGAATGAAGTGAAGAAGTGAAATTCATGTCACCGGCGTATTCGTGCAGCGAGAAACATTTCATCTTGAGTGTAAAGTTTGTGACGCTCTGCCCATTGGTGAGAATCAGCTCCACTAATGTAAAGTGCTATAAAGGATGTGTTCATCTCCACAGAGGGAAGTGGAGAAGTCCTGCCAGGCAGACCAGAACTGTACAAGGTAAGAGGCCGAACACATGCAGCGCTTTATTCCTCTTCCTGGTTTATTTGTTTTTGTTTAGGTATACGGTTGTAGAGCATAAACATGAACCTGTTGAACCCCATCCCCTCGCCCCCGGGTGGAAAAACGCATCATCTGCAGGAAACAGCGTCTGAAGGCTTCTTAATATTTAATAAACTATGAATGTTTTATATCCATGTAACGGGAAGAAACTCTGCTAATTGATCTTTTTTTTTTTTTTTTTTTTTTTTTTTTAAATCACAAAGCTAGCACTGAGCCTCTAAATTAGCCACGAGCGAAAAAATGCTAACGAAAAATCCTACTGCACAGAAACTCACTCATAACACCCTTGTTACTTATCGTAGCTGCACGTCCAACCCATCGATTCGCATGGTGAGACGACACAGAATCGATAGGTACCTACATTATCACTCCATGATAAGAACTCGCGACTTTATAAACAAAAACAGACATCAAAACATGTGGCGCTAGGTAGCTAAAATGGCTTACCTTGGTCGTTGCCTGGTCAAAAGTGGTCTTCAATGGCATTAAAACGATAACAACGCTGCTGGAGGTTAATCCATAGGTTAATTCAATGTGTCTGTGTCCCGTTGAATTGATTTCTGATAATCCATGAGCAATAAACGATGCTTTTCCGTTTTCAGATGTCAGAGTGAGAGATGGCCAAAACTGCATGCGCGAAGCCCCCACTTTTTTTTGGTAACCTGTGTGTGTATATGGAAATCCCCCTTCGATTCTATTGGCTCTAACGGTTCAAAAGAGATGTCAATCACCAAAATCGACCAATGGGTTCCAGAGAAACGGTAAAAACGCCCATTTCCACCCAAATCACCTCAGAGGTGGAGTTTTTTTTGCTAAACCTCTCTAAAAAGGTCAAATGTCACTTGTTTTGCATCAATCTTGATACAGGGTACTTATTATATGTTGTACTTTGGATTCCTAAAGCTTTTAGTCTACCTTAAGGGAAGATATGGTCATTTGTTCTGGAAATGTCATTTTCGAGCCTGAGACCTGAAAATCAGGGATGGGGTTCAACAGGTTGCTGTTTTATAAAACATTTAAACTCTGTTTTTAATTAGGATTCTCAGAGCATTTTCCTGATTCCCTCAAGATTCCTTCTCTTCCAGCAGAACGTGGTCTGCAGGAGGTTCTAGATGAACATAGGCTCAGTCTGAGGAGGAGATGTGAACGTGTGACTGAAGGAACTGATCAAAGTGAAACCCTCATCAACCGCATCTTCACTGAGCTCTACATCACACAAGGCCAGAGTGAAGAGGTTAATACCCAACATGAGGTGAGGCAGCTGGAGACAGCTTCCAAGAAGAAGACCCTCCATGACACTCCAATCAAGTGCCAGGACATATTTAAAGCCTTACCTGACCAACAGACTCTCATCAGAGCGGTCCTGACCAACGGAGTCGCTGGAGTTGGAAAAACCTTCTCAGTGCAGAAGTTCACTCTGGACTGGGCCGAGGGTTTGGAAAACCAAGATGTCAGTCTGGTGATCCCGCTCTCCTTCAGGGAGCTGAACCTGATCAAAGGTGAGCAGTACAGTCTTCTCAGGCTGCTCCATGTCTTCCATCCAACCTTACAGAAGGTCACAGCAGAGCAGCTGGCTGTCTGCAAAGTGCTGCTCATCTTTGACGGCCTGGATGAAAGCAGACTTTCTCTGGACTTCAGAAACAATGAGGTTGTGTCTGATGTCTCACAGAAGTCCTCAGTCAACGTGCTGCTGACAAACCTCATCAGGGGGAAGCTGCTTCCCTCGGCTCTCGTCTGGATAACTTCCAGACCTGCAGCGGCCAATCAGATTCCTCCTGAGTGTGTGGACAGGGTAACAGAAGTACGAGGCTTCACTGACGCCCGGAAGGAGGAGTACTTCAGGAGGAGATCGAGTGATGAAGACCTGTCCAGCAGAATCATCTCTCACATCAAGAGCTCCAGGAGCCTCCACATCATGTGTATGATCCCAGTCTTCTGCTGGATCACTGCTGCAGTTCTGGACCACATGTTGACTACAGACCAGAGAGGAGAGCTGCCCAAGACCCTCACTGACATGTACTCACACTTCCTGCTGGTCCAGACCAAGAGGAAGAAGCAGAAGTATGAAGAGGGACATGAGACGAGTCCACAACAGCTGACGGAGGCTGACAGGGAGGTTCTTCTGAAGCTGGGGAGGCTGGCGTTTGAACATCTGGAGAAAGGACACATCATGTTCTACCAAGAAGACCTGCAGCGCTGTGGTCTTGGTGTCACCGAGGCCTTGGTGCACTCAGGAGTTTGTACAGAGATCTTCAAAAGAGAGAGTGTGATCTTCCAGAAAACAGTCTACTGCTTTGTTCATCTGAGCATTCAGGAGTTTCTGGCTGCAGTCTACATGTTGCACTGTTACACCAACAGAGACACAGCGGTACTGAAGGACTTCCTGCAGGCGGATCAGGAGTACCCCACCCTGGATTTCTTCCTAAAGGGAGCCATGGAGAAATCCCTCCAAAGTGAAAATGGCCACCTGGACCTGTTTGTCCACTTTCTCCACGGCCTCTCTCTGGAGTCCAACCAGAGACTGTTAGGAGGCCTGCTGGGTCGCACAGACAACAGACCAACATTCATCCACAGACTCTTAGGAGGCCTACTCGGTCGAACAGACAAGCGTTTACAAATCCTCCAGACAGCCATCAGCAACTTGAAGGAGATGAGCAGTGATGAAATCTCTCCCGACAGGAGCATCAACATCTTCCACTGTCTGACGGAGATGAAGGACCACTCAGTGCATCAGGAGATCACAGAGTTCCTGAAGTCAGGGAACAGATCAGAGAAGGAACTCTCTGTGATCCACTGCTCTGCTCTGGCCTACATGCTGCAGATGTCAGAGGAGGTTCTGGATGAGTTGGACCTGAAGAAGTACAACACATCAGAGGATGGACGACGGAGACTGATTCCAGCTGTGAGGAACTGCAGGAAGGCCAGGTAAGTCCAGATGTGATTAACTAATGTGGATAAGAAGTTAAATTATTCAAATAAACACTAACATTTCTATTGTTTAAATAATGAGAGAAAAATAAAACCAACACTTCGTCTGTTTATTTATTATAATAGTTAAATTGAACTGCTTCTCTCTTCATATTGAGTGATGGAGGCGACATGTCAAATACATGAAGGACTTTAGAGGTTTCTCAGCATGTGATCACACCACACAGAAGGACTTACAGTTATCAGAGAAAGCACTTATTACTTTCTAGTAGTTTCTTTATCATTAAACACACACACACTTTTTTATCACAATGTATTAGAGTTTAAATTAAGATCTATATAATTTCCCACCAATAACAGAGTTATGTCTTAATGCTGATATACTGGGAACATATGATGGTATTCAGTTGAAAAATTGAAACTTTATTGGTTTGTTAATTGTGTTTGTGTGCCCAATACATTTTCAGATGCTCAGAGAAGCCAAAACATCCTTCATCCGTCATTCACGTCAATATAATTATATTTACATTTAAATATGTACATCTCTAATATTGAGTGATTTATTTAATTTGTTTCTTTTGGTAACAGTCACTGCCAACAGGATCATAGACATGTGATCAGATCACACTGACAACACACACATTAACCTTTAAAAGTTCCTTAAAAAAAAACGTATTTGTTCCTAACGTCAAAAAATTCCACCTTCACAAAAACTGCTATAAAATTATGATATATTGATATTGCTTTCCTCTTTAAGAGAGTCGATCTTTTAAAACTGCTCCAGCCTGACATACATATGAAATATTAATTATATGTTGGCGATTGTAACCCTTTAAAGCCCAGTTTGTTGATTACCCTGTTGTAAGCTCAAAACGATAAGATCAGTTTGAAACAGAAAAAACATATATTATTTGAGAAGGATGAACATTGAATAATGAACGCTGTGTGAGTCCAGCTCAGGTCGAGCAGGGGCTGCAAATGGACAGACGGTCCTTGCATGTGAACTTCCAACATTTGCAGCAGGGGCTGCGAACTCTTCTCTTCATCTCCATGCAAAAGTGGCACTGCCTCCTGCCCTTACATTTACTGGGGGGAGCAGGGCCTGCAGCAGCACCCTGCAGATCTGAGACTAGTCCTGCAGCGGCTGATGAGCCAAAATGAGCAGCTCCATGTTCGCCTGCAGTTCCTCTGTGTCCACATCTCGCCAGTGCATGTTTTTGATGGCCTCAATATGCTTCAGAATTTCATCCGTCAGCAGCAGTGCAAAGCTGGACCTCGGGTCACTGATTCGGGCAGCAGCATAGTGTGTAGGTTCCGGGATCAAACCTGTGGCTGCTTTCGCAACTCATTGTTTTTGTTTTTGAATTAGATTATAACGCAGTGTGGCCTTCTAAGAGAAATACTTTTTTAAGTTTGACACACACACACACACACACACACACACACACACACACACACACACACACACACACACACACACTTACACACATACCATTATCCAACTTTGCTGCAGGCTTCAAAGGGTTAAAATTATCGCCATCTTGTAGACAAATATAAAAATTAAAAATAGAAAGCTAGTAGTTCAAATTGAAAGCTTAACATAAAGGGATTCATTTATTTATGATAAGATACTTGTGGGGTAAACAAAAAGCATTTTGATTGGGTCATTTTCTGCTGCTAGGAACAAATGTGTCGGTTTTTGTGTAGCTTAGCCATTTTACGCAAATTTAAGGAACTGATACTACAATTCAAAATACAAGTAAAAAAGTATATCCTCTGGCAAGTTTGAGCTATATTCATTCAACACAGCCAAAATGGCTTGAAAATATAAACCAGAATGGCTGTAAAATGCACCTAGGAACTCTTAAGGGTTAAACCCTATTGTTATTATTATATTAAATGGACCAACAGCAAATGTCAATCAGAACATATGTCATATATTTTTTCATCAAATGCTTGAGGTTAATATAATGTTTCCTCTTTTTTAACACATGTTTTAATATATGTGTTATTACAGACTTACTAACTGTGGACTCTCAGAGACTCACTGTGAAGTCTTGGCCTCAGCTCTGAAGTCTGAACCTACTGAGATATCTGGACCTGAGTGACAACAGAGGGATGAAGAAATCAGGAGTGGAGCTGCTGAGTTCTGGACTAAAGAGTCCAAACTGCAGACTGGAGTCTCTCAGGTCAGTTCACTGACTGCAGTTCATATAGATCTGTTTGTGTTTATGATTTTCTGAATTTGAACAAATATATTATATAATTATTTATAAAATGACTGAATATTCATCAGATTAACAAAGAGAAGTTGAATGTGTGAGGGAGAGTGTTTGAGCTTCCACAGACTCGCCCTGTGCTCCAGGAGTCAGTGGAGATGCTGTCAGTACTGATGAGCTGTGAGGGAGATAAAGGAGTTGTTAAACATCTGATCAGAGTTAAAGTTCCAGATTATCAATGGATTGTTTCTGCATCATCTATGACATTAAAACCCTGTTTAACTCTGATCAGATTATTATTAAACCTGGAGTTATTACAAACAGGAACATTGTTTTCTAAAGTGACATCATGTTTTCTTTATTCAGTCTGAGGAACTGCAGGTTGTCAGAGATCAGCTGTTCTGCTCTGATCTCAGCTCTGAAGTCCAACCCCTCCCATCTGAGAGATCTGGACCTGAGTCACAACAGCAATCTGCAGGATTCAGGAGTGGAGCTGCTGAGAGATCTTCTGGAGAGTCCAGACTGCAGACTGGAGACTCTCAGGTCAGTTCTCTGACCCTCTGTTACTGCTGGAGATCTCATGTTTCATTAGTTATTCAACCTGATTCTTCTACATCAGGAGTGCCCACACTTTGTCAGCTTGGGAGCTACTTTTAAAATGACCAAGTCAAAATGATATACCTACATTAAAAATGCTAAACATATATTTATTTATATATAGTAAACCTTATGTTGGTGTACCTTGCATAACTGCATGAACCTATAAGGCACAATACAACTCAGTACATGTTTGGTCATTACGTCAATTGTATACCCTTTCTTTAGTAGAATTGTAATGGCTAATGGCTAACTAGGTAAGCAGCTCGCCGGTGATTTGCAGCTGGCGCGGTTGACCGTGCATGGGTGGTGAACTGCGTGTTAGAAAAGATGAGATCTCAGACTGGCTTACCTGTACGTCAATCAAGTGGCAAATGCCATAGTAAGGATTGATGATAGGCTTTATTTTTTCAATGCCAAGCGATCTACCAACACTACCTTTGCCATCGACAGGTCTACATAAATATATTACATCCATAAAATAGTAAATGTTCTTTTATTCATACTTTCATTTTTAGGTACTAAATTAAGAACTGCAGACATAAATGTTGACTGTTTCTTAAAGGAACCGTAATAGATATACAGTGGGGCAAAAAAGTATTTAGTCAGCCACCAATTGTGCAAGTTCTCCCACTTAAAAAGATGAGAGAGGCCTGTAATTTTCATCCTAGGTATACCTCAACTATGAGAGACAGAATGAGAAAAATAAAATCCAGAAAATCACATTGTCTGATTTTTAAAGAATTTATTTGCAAATTATGGTGGAAAATAAGTATTTGGTCAATAACAAAAGTTAATCTCAATACTTTGTTATATACCCTTTGTTGGCAATGACAGAGGTCAAACGTTTTCTGTAAGTCTTCACAAGGTTTTCACACACTGTTGCTGGTATTTTGGCCCATTCCTCCATGCAAATCTCCTCTAGAGCAGTGATGTTTTGGGGCTGTCGCTGGGCAACACGGACTTTCAACTCCCTACAAAGATTTTCTATGGGGTTGAGATCTGGAGACTGGCTAGGCCACTCCAGGACCTTGAAATGCTTCTTACGAAGCCACTCCTTCGTTGCCCGGGCGGTGTGTTTGGGATCATTGTCATGCTGAAAGACCCAGCCATGTTTCATCTTCAATGCCCTTGCTGATGGAAGGAGGTTGTCACTCAAAATCTCACGATACATGGCCCCATTCATTCTTTCCTTTACACGGATCAGTCGTCCTGGTCCCTTTGCAGAAAAACAGCCCCAAAGCATGATGTTTCCACCCCCATGTTTCACAGTAGGTATGGTGTTCTTTGGATGCAACTCAGCATTCTTTCTCCTCCAAACACGTCTAGTTGAGTTTTTACCAAAAAGTTCTATTTTGGTTTCATCTGACCATATGACATTCTCCCAATCCTCTTCTGGATCATCTAAATGCTCTCTAGCAAACTTCAGACGGGCCTGGACATGTACTGGCTAAAGCAGGGGGACACGTCTGGCACTGCAGGATTTGAGTCCCTGGCGGCGTAGTGTGTTACTGATGGTAGCCTTTGTTACTTTGGTCCCAGCTCTCTGCAGGTCATTGACTAGGTCCCCCCGTGTGGTTCTGGGATTTTTGCACACCGTTCTTGTGATCATTTTGACCCCACGGGGTGAGATCTTGCGTGGAGCCCCAGATCGAGGGAGATTATCAGTGGTCTTGTATGTCTTCCATTTTCTAATAATTGCTCTCACAGTTGATTTCTTCACACCAAGCTGCTTACCTATTGCAGATTCAGTCTTCCCAGCCTGGTGCAGGTCTACCATTTAGTTTCTGGTGTCCTTTGACAGCTCTTTGGTCTTGGCCATAGTGGAGTTTGGAGTGTGACTGTTTGAGGTTGTGGACAGGTGTCTTTTATACTGATAACGAGTTCAAACAGGTGCCATTAATACAGTTAACAAGTGGAGGACAGAGGAGGCTCTTAAAGAAGAAGTTACAGGTCTGTGAGAGCCAGAAATCTTGTTTGTTTGTAGGTGACCAAATACTTATTTTACCGAGGAATTTACCAATTAATTCATTAAAAATCCTACAATGTGATTTCCTGGATTCTTTCCCCCCATTCTGTCTCTCAAAGTTGAGGTGTACCTAGGATGAAGATTACAGGCCTCTCTCATCTTTTTAAGTGGGAGAACTTGCACAATTGGTGAATGACTAAATACTTTTTTGCCCCACTGTATGCTGTTAGTTGTAAAAAGCAAATCTATGTTTTTAATATTTAGTAAAGGATAACGTCTGAATAAACGTCATCTGAAGTAATATTAGTTTTACATGATAAAGTTTGATACATTTTACATGATAAATGTTTTATTGTTCCCATTAATTTCAATGTTGAGTAATACATCTCACTGGATTATAATTAGATTTGTATCCTCATCATGATTTCTTTGTTCAGACTGGAGCACTGCAGGTTGTCAGAGATCAGCTGTTCTGCTCTGATCTCAGCTCTGAAGTCCAACCCCTCCCATCTGAGAGTTCTGAACCTGAGTGTCAACAATCTGCAGGATTCAGGAGTGGAGCTGCTGAGAGATCTTCTGGAGAGTCCAGACTGGAGACCCTCAGGTCAGTTCTCTGACCCTCTGTTCCTGCTGGAGATCTCAAGTTTCATTAGATATTCAACCTGATTCTTCTACATGATGAATATCTTACATCCATAGATTTGTAAATGTTGTTTTGTTCATATTTGTATTTCTCTAGATTGAGTCTGCAGTCATAACAGTTGATTGTTTCCTAAAGAAACCATTATCTTCTTCTGCTGTTAGTTGTTAAAGTAAATGTATGTTTTCAATATTTAGTAAATGTTCTGAATAAAGAAGGTCCTCTGAACTAATATTAGTTTTATATAAAGTTTACTTTCTGACATAGAAATGTTTATGTTCCCAGCATGTAGACGTGTTCTCACAGATAATAAACTGAAGGCTGATATTATGATGATCCACAATAACAGAATGACAGTCACTGTAATTCAGGGGAAAGCTCATTGATTAGGACGCAGTAATGATGAGCTACACATTTCAGACCTGAACATCTGACTGGATTATAAATGGATTTTTATCCACATCATGTTTTCTTTATTCAGACTGAGAGACTGCAGTTTGTCAGAGATCAGCTGTTCTGCTCTGATCTCAGCTCTGAAGTCCAACCCCTCCCATCTGAGAGATCTGGACCTGAGACTCAATGATCTGCAGGATTCAGGAGTGGAGCTGCTGAGAGATCTTCTGGAGAGTCCAGACTTCAGACTGGAGACCCTCAGGTCAGTAAGGGGTCTCTGCTGGTTCAGCAGTATTGTATTAAACACAGAGAGGTGTTTCTCTCACTGGGGAAACAGATCAGTGATGTTACCCACTGACTGCAGGCTCTTTCATTCTTCCATCAACTAGAGAAGGCCAGCTGGAAATGCAAAGACAAACTTTAATAAGTATTCAACTTTCTAACAGACATATGGGATTTTACAGAAGAGTGGGCTGTTTTTTATGGGCTGTTTTTAGTTTCTAGACTAATGGCTGGTTACTTCCTGTAATGCAGCTGAGAGCTGTGGCAGTCAGTCTAGTGTTTGCAGAGAAGATATGATGGGATGTAAAGCATGAGATCAGTCAGGACTCTGAAGCTGACTAACTCAAAGAACAAACACTTATTTTAAACTTCATCTATAGCTGTTGGATTGTGTTCATCCCTACAGGATCAATGCTGATGACACGATCAGAGCCACGATCCAGAAGACCTGTGAGTACTGAAACCATATCCTCCATTCATCAAGATATGAAACTCTTTAATGGAGCATGACCTCAGAGAAAAACAACACTCTTGTTTTTCTCTCTTCATCATTTTGGCTGCTGTTTCTCTTGTTGTAAATATTATCATTATTCTTCTTCTTTCTCCCGGTGACTCCAGAACAGGAAGTGAAGACAGACAGAAAGGTGAGAGGTCGTACCGTGTGAAGTTTATTGATTGAGGTTTCATCACTGAATACATTTAGTTATTGGTTATTGTTTTTCTGGAAATGGGAGAAGTTGTTTTTGCATATATTGTAATGTACACAGTTTCAAATAATAATACATGTTATTCAGAGGTGGGAGAAGTACTCAGATCTTGTACTTGAGTAAAAGTAAAAATACTCAGATCTTGTTCTTGAGTAAAAGTAAAAATACTCAGATCTTGTTCTTGAGTAAAAGTAGAAGTACTCAGATATTGTACTTGAGTAAAAGTAAAAATACTCAGATCTTGTTCTTGAGTAAAAGTAGAAGTACTCAGATCTTGTACTTGAGTACAAGTAAAAATACTCAGATCTTGTTCTTGAGTAAAAGTAGAAGTACTCAGATCTTGTACTTGAGTAAAAGTAGAAGTACTCAGATATTGTACTTGAGTAAAAGTAGAAGTACTCAGATCTTGTACTTGAGTAAAAGTAAAAATACTCAGATCTTGTTCTTGAGTAAAAGTAAAAATACTCAGATCTTGTTCTTGAGTAAAAGTAGAAGTACTCAGATCTTGTACTTGAGTAAAAGTAAAAATACTCAGATCTTGTTCTTGAGTAAAAGTAGAAGTACTCAGATCTTGTACTTGAGTACAAGTAAAAATACTCAGATCTTGTTCTTGAGTAAAAGTAGAAGTACTCAGATATTGTACTTGAGTAAAAGTAGAAGTACTCAGATCTTGTACTTGAGTAAAAGTAGAAGTACTCAGATATTGTACTTGAGTAAAAGTAGAAGTACTCAGAACTTGTACTTGAGTAAAAGTAGAAGTACTCAGATCTTGTACTTGAGTAAAAGTAGAAGTACTCAGATCGTGTACTTGAGTAAAAGTAGAAGTACCAGAGTGTAGGAATACTCTGTTACAGTAAAAGTCCTGCATTCAAAATGTTCCTCAAGTGAAAGTAGAAAAGTATTCTCATCAAAATATAGTGAAAGACAGTGAAAGTAGTCGTTGTGCAGATTGGTCCATTTCAGAATAATATACATGATATGTTTTATAATGATTGATCATGAAAGTGTTCTCAAAGCTGGTGAAGGTGCAGCTAGTCTGAATGACTTTGTATACTGCAGGGTAGCTGGTGGATTTACTCCAGGTGGAACTAAAGTCTGATTCAACACTTGATTAGATTTCACATCATTCATCATCTGTGAAGTAATTAAAGGGATTAAATACATGTAGTGGAGGAAAAGTACACCATGTACCTCTGAACTGTAGTGGAGTAGAAGAACACCATTTACCTCTGAACTGTAGTGGAGTAGAAGTATACAGTAGCATAAAATGGAAAGTACATTACTTGAGTAAATGTACTTAGTTACTTCACACCGTTCTCTGTATATATAATACAGAGAGGTGAGAGCAGATCAGAGTATTGATCCTGTGGAACAAATACACTCCTCTATCATATGAAAAAGCCCGTCTACAATCTACTGTTGGTTTTGTAACCAAAGTATTTCCCTGTTTCTCTTCCAGGTCCCAGAGGGTTACCTGTTGACCCATGTCCATCTCAACAAGGGTCCACAGACATCCCATAATCCTGAGTTTGGGGGGAAGACGTTCTCCCTGTAATCAAAGCACTGGTTCTCTTGGAGACGCTCTCAAAGTCTTTGAGGACAAAGTCAGAAAGAGAAGAAGAAATGTGTTCAGCTCTTGGACTTGTTTGTGTTCATCACCCCGGGTTGATTAATGTCCAATGAAATGTTCCCATTGATGTCTAACTCTTCTAAAAGGAGCTCTGCCTGGTGTCATTGAAACGGTGGTAAAGGTTTGTGTGCATGCAGTCTGTATGACATCAGATATTGTTGTAACCTTTAAGATGTGATGTCTTTAAAATGAAATGCATGAATATCTCTACAGAGAGTGGACTCAGTTTACTGTCTATGGGGGTCTGTGTGCAGGTGAAGAAGTGGACAGTGGACATGCTTTAGATGTCCTGCTGATGTGGAGACGCCTCGTACAGGAAAGGGTTTTCATGGTTTCTTTGTTCTATTTTATAAAGCTGATGTAACTCACTGCAGGCTGCTCTCTCTTTAGGAAATGTATTATTTTGGAAATTAATAAATAACTCCACTGTTTATCAGCTGTGTGTCACTTTACACATTTATGGTCTCTCGTTAAAAGACACAAATAGGTTTTGAAAAATATGCAGTTCCTTAAATTTGGTAAATATTGTCAATGGAAGAAAATGTAATTCGCTATGATACAGAAGTTTGGCCAATATCACTTTACACAAACTAATATAAATTATACAAACAAATAAATAAGAGCAGATACAGACTTACTAGTTTGTTTTTCATAGATACCACGGACCACTATTGCGGTAAGCATGTTGTAACTTCCGGTTGTTGTTGTCATTGTCATCTCCGGGTATCCCGTGTGCCTGTTCTGTTGCTGATAGCTTATTATCTTAACTTAATCGATCGTTTTAAAACTCTTGATCACGGCAACTACCTGACGTTGTAATCACACGTTACTACAGCTTAAGCACTCACAACTCTCCTTCTCTTAGCGACTGTAACTCCACAGTTGCCTACACTCTTTTCGGGTTTGCTAACGGTAGCTACTTTAGCTTGATAGCTAGCCATGGCTCTTTCCCCACCCTCGGGTGCTATTTCCTGCTCTAACTGTCTCATGTTTGGTTACTTCCCTACCTCCTTTACTGGTACCGATACATGTGTTAAATGTAGTATAGTTGTTAGGTTGGAGGCGGGAATCATAGCCATAGAAGCCCGGCTCCGCATCTTAGAAAGTAACTCAGCTACAGTAAAGCCCATGTTAGCCGGTGCGGACCGGCAAAAGATAGCTCCTATTAGCCGTCCCCCGGCAACTCCCGAGCAGCAGGGAGACTGGGTGACTGTTCAGAAGGGGCATAACGCGAAACCCGCAGGTCCCCACCAACCCGTTCACGTATCTAACAGATATTCCCCACTCAGCGAGACACCCGCTGAGAAGCCAACTCTGGTTATTGGTAGCTCTATTATGAGATACGTGAATTTAGAGACCGAAGCCTCCACAGTCACATGCATTCCGGGGGCCAGAGCGGGCGACGTTGAGGCGCATCTTAAACTGCTGGCTAAAAATAAACGTAAATACAGTAGGATTGTTATTCACGTCGGTGGTAATGATGTTCGTTTACGCCAATCAGAATGCACCAAACTTAATGTGGAGTCGGTGTGTAGTTATGCTAAAACAATGTCGGACACCGTAATATTCTCTGGTCCCCTCCCCAATCTGATCAATGATGACATGTATAGCCGCATGTCATCATTTCAGCGCTGGTTGTCTTGGTGGTGCCCAGCAAACAATGTGGGCTTCGTAAATAATTGGACAGCCTTCTGGGGAAAACCTGGTCTGATTAAGAGAGACGGCATTCATCCTACTTTGGAAGGTGCAGATCTCATTTCGGCAAACATTTCAGGGCTTTGTGGACTTAATCCATGACAAACTGGAGTTGAGACCAGGAGGCGGAGTCGCAGTCTTACACGCTTCTCTGCGCTCTCTCCTAGGCAGTCATCCATAGGAATCCCGAACCCAATAAAATACCCAATATTAGCGGTGTGTGTGTCTGCCCAAGGACAATTAAAGGTAAAACCTAATAGAGGTGTCATACATAATAACCTAATAAAAGTAAATGTAACAACTACTACAGTGCAACAAAACAGGAATATTAAATGTGGTCTCTTAAACATAAGATCTCTAGCATCTAAAGCAATATTGGTAAATGATTTAATATCAGATTATAATATTGATATATGCTGTCTCACTGAAACTTGGTTGAGACATGAAGAATATGTCAGCATAAATGAGGCCACTCCACCCAGCCATATCAATACTCATATTGCCCGAGGCGTGGGCCGAGGAGGTGGAGTTGCAGCAATCTTTGACTCAAGTTTACTTATCAATACTAAACCAAAATTAAATTATACCTCCTTTGAAAGTCTCGTTTTTAGTCTTACGCATCCGACCTGGAAAACTTTGCAGCCAATCTTATTTGTTACAGTGTACCGTGCACCAGGTCCTTATTCAGAATTCTTATCAGAATTCTCTGAGTTTTTATCAACTTTGGTTCTTAAAACAGATAAAGTAATTATCGTAGGTGACTTTAATATTCATGTTGACGATGATAAAAATAGCCTTACTGTTGCATTTAACTCTATATTAGATTCTGTTGGTTTCTGTCAGAGTGTAAATAAACCAACCCACTGCTATAATCACACTCTCGACCTTGTTCTGACTTATGGTATTGAAATTGAGCAACTATTAGTCGAACCGCATAATCCTGCTTTATCTGACCATTTCTTAGTAACTTTTGAAGTACTGTTACTAGACTACAAAGCATTAGTCAAAAGCTCCTGCAGCAGAAACCTATCTGTTAGTGCTATAGCCAAATTTAAGGAAGAGATTCCACCAATATTTAACTCGATAGCATGTCTGCATGTAAGGGAGGAAGCTTATACAAAATGTACACCACCCCAAATTGATCATGTTGTTGATAGTGCTACAGATGCGCTGCGAATAAAATTAGACTCTGTTGCTCCTTTGAAAAAGAAGAAAATAAAACAACATAGATTAGCTCCATGGCATAATGCCGAAACCCGCAAAATAAAGCAAAAGTCGAGACAACTTGAAAGGATATGGCGTTCCACTAAACTTGAAGAATCTCGTTTAATTTGGCATATTACTCTCAATGAATATAAGAAAGCACTGCGTAAAGCGAGAGCAGCCTACTACTCTTCATTAATAGATGAGAATAAGAATAATGCAAGATTTCTTTTCAGCACTGTAGCCAGGCTGACAGAGAGCCATAGCTCGATTGAGCCTTCTATTCCCATAGCACTCAGTAGTAATGATTTTATGTGCTTTTTTAACGATAAAATTGTTACTCTTAGAAACAAAATTAATGACCTCTTGCCTTTGACCAGTATAGTGTTATCAACAGCTCCCGGAAACGTAAGTTCTAATATTACACTAGATAGTAAACTAGAATGCTTTTCAGCCATTAACCTTGAACAATTAAATTCAATGATTCTCTCTTCTAAACCATCAACGTGTATGTTAGACCCAATTCCAACTAAGCTGTTGAAGGAAGTTTTTCCATTAATTGGCACTTCTTTATTAAATATTATGAATATGTCTTTATTATCAGGCTATGTTCCACAATCATTCAAAGTAGCAGTGATAAAACCGCTTCTTAAAAAGCACAACCTCGATCCAGAGGTTTTAGCCAATTATAGACCTATTTCTAATCTTCCGTTCCTCTCAAAAATTCTTGAGAAAGCGGTCGCAAAACAGTTGTGTGATTACTTAAAAAACAATGATTTATTTGAAGATTTTCAGTCTGGCTTTAGAACACATCATAGCACAGAGACAGCTCTGGTTAAAGTCACAAATGACATTCTAATAGCCTCAGACAAGGGACTTGTCTCTATTCTTGTTTTGCTCGATCTCAGTGCTGCATTTGATACTATCGATCATGATATCTTATTGCAAAGACTAGAGCACTTAGTTGGCATACAGGGAACTGCTTTAGGCTGGTTTAGGTCCTATCTATCTGAACGCTCTCAGTTTGTACGTGTCAATGATGAATCTTCCACGCAAACCAAAGTTAGCCATGGAGTGCCACAGGGCTCAGTGCTCGGACCTATTTTGTTCACATTATATATGCTTCCGTTAGGCAATATTATAAGGAATCATTCTGTAAATTTTCATTGTTATGCAGATGATACTCAACTATATTTATCAATCAAGCCTGATGAAATTAATCATCTAAATAAAATTCAAGACTGCCTCAAGGACTTAAAAACGTGGATGACCTTAAACTTTTTGATGTTAAACACGACCAAAACTGAAGTTATTGTACTTGGCCCGAAGAATCTACGAAACAAATTATCTAAAGATATACTAACTATGGATGGCATTAATTTGGCCTCCAGTGAGACTGTAAGGAATCTTGGTGTTATATTTGATCAGGATTTATCCTTTAACGCCCACATAAAATCAATTTCAAGGACCGCCTACTTCCATCTACGTAACATTGCAAAAATCAGGCATATCTTGCCTCAAAACGATGCAGAGAAACTAGTCCATGCATTTGTTACTTCAAGGCTGGATTATTGTAACTCTTTATTATCAGGGTGTACCAAGAAGTCAGTCAAGTCGCTTCAGCTGATTCAAAATGCTGCAGCTCGTGTACTAACCAGAGTTAGGAAAAGGGACCACATTACTCCTGTTCTGGCTGCCTTACACTGGCTCCCTATAGAACACAGGATAGAATTTAAAATTCTTCTTCTCGCCTACAAAGCCCTTAATGGGCAGGCGCCATCTTACCTTAAAGAACTCATTATACCCTACTGTCCTACTAGGGCATTGCGTTCCAAGAATGCAGGGTTGTTGGTTGTTCCTAGAGTCTCTAAAAGTACAATGGGAGCCAGAGCCTTTTCTTATCAAGCTCCACATTTGTGGAATCAGCTTCCAGTTTGTGTTCGGGCGGCAGACACCCTATCCGTTTTTAAGAGTGCGCTTAAGACCTTCCTTTTTGATAAAGCTTATAGTTAGGGCTGATTAGATTCAGCCCCTAGTTTTGCTGATAGGCTTAGTTTGTCGGGGGACATCTTACTTCTTCCTTCTCTCTGTCTATACCTGTGTACTCTCATGTTCCGATTAACCCAGCTTCCCCAAATTTCTTTCTTTTTGGTGTCTATATACGCTGGGATCCGGAGTCATGGATGATCCTGCGGTCCTGTGTCCTGCATCGCGAGCCCTGGATCTTGAGTCGTGGCTGTGGTCATGGATCATAGGTCCTGGATGGATATCCTCGTGGATTCATCTTCCTATTATACACACATGCATTTCCAAACATTTGGACTACCTATGTTGCAAATGTATTATCATTTCAATTTACACACGGCATCTATTGCACGTCTGTCCGTCCTGGGAGAGGGATCCCTCCTCTGTTGCTCTCCCTGAGGTTTCTCCCATTTTTCCCTTTAAAACTGTGGGTTTTCTTCGGAAGTTTTTCCTTGTACGATGTGAGGGTCTAAGGACAGAGGGTGTCGTATTGTCATACTGATATTTTGTACAAACTGTGAAGTCCACTGAGACAAATGTAACATTTGTGATATTGGGCTATATAAATAAACATTGATTGATTGATTGATTGATTGAGATAGTTTTTGCTAGTGTCTTTATTGGAGACAGAGTGTTGAAGGGGCGAGATAGAGGTGATGGCATCGCCTGAAATGTTCCTCTTGGTAATTGAACCAGCATAGTTGGCAGTAATTCAGCGAATGGGCCGCCAGCTCTAAACACTGAGCTATCCAGCAGTGAGTATCTGCAGCTGGGGGTTGTTGCAGCGATGTTAGAAGTGAAGGAGAGTTGGACGTCCAGTATCACAACCACATTGCTAACAGTCTGAGTCGGGGATACAACAGAGGTGCCGATGGAAAGATCATGGCTGCTGGAGTCCTTACCTGGGATGTAAAGCAGTTCGGTCTTGTTTAGGTTGAGCTTTAGTTTTGTGGAAATCCACTGAGAGATGCGTGTGACCACCTGGGTTTCAGATAGTGGAAACGTCAGAATCAGTTGAGTATGATCTGTGTAGCTGACGTAGGAGAATCCATGAGAGCGCCAAGTGAATTGTTGTAAAGAGAAAAAAAAGAAGAGGACCGAGGACAGAACCCTGTGGGACCCCAGAAGGTGCATAAGAGATTAACTGTTACAAGTAGGTGCTGCTGGGATTTGAAACAAGGATCTCCTGTTTACGAGACGGACTCTAACCACTAAGAAACAGCGCCTTCTTCTTCCATTATCCAATCACCTGTAAAGTGCTCTTTCAAAAAACACTTCTGCAAACAGCTTTCAACGACAGTTTCTTAGTTTGATGAATAGATTAGGTTAATTTTCCTGCAATAATATACTTATTATTATTATTATATGTGTATTATTATTTGGATTAGGTATTACTACTTTTCCATCCATCCATCCATCTTCTCCTGCTTATCCGTGGTCGGGTCGCGGGGGTAGTAGTTCCAGCATAGAGCCCCAAACTTTCTTTTCCCTGGCGACATCAACCAGCTCTGACTGGGGGATCCCAAGGCGCTCCCAGGCCAGCGAAGAGATATAATCCCTCAACCTGGTCCTAGGTCTACCCCTTGGTCTCTTCCCAGCTGGACGAGCCTGGAACACCTCCCTAGGGAGGCGCCCAGGTGGCATCGTAACTAGGTGCCCGAACCACCTCAACTGGCTCCTTTCGACGCGAAGGAGGAGCGGCTCAACTCCGAGTACCTCCCGGATGACCGAACTTCTCACCTTATCCCTAAGGGAGACACCAGCCACCCTGCGGAGAAAACCCATCTCGGCCGCTTGTATCCGTGATCTCGTTCTTTCGGTCATGACCCATCCTTCATGACCATAGGTGAGGGTAGGAACGAAAATGGCCCGGTAGACAGAGAGCTTTGCCTTCTGGCTCAGCTCTCTTTTCGACACAACGGTGCGGTAAAGCGACTGCAGTACCGCTCCCGCTGCTCCGATTCTCCGGCCCATCTCACGCTCCATTGTTCCCTCACTCGAGAACAAGACCCCGAGATACTTGAACTCCTTCACTTGGGGGAAGGACTCATTCCCTATCTGGAGTGGACAGTCCATCGGTTTCCTGCTGAGAACCATGGCCTCAGATTTGGAGGTGCTGATCCTCATCCCAGCCGCTTCACACTCGGTTGCAAACCGATCCAATGAGTGCTGAAAGTCGCAGACCGATGAAGCCATTAGAACCACATAATCTGCAAAAAGCAGTGGTGCAATTCTTAGTCCACCGAACTGCAGACCCCCTCCCCCACGACTACACCTCGAAATCCGATCCATGTATATTACAAACAGGATTGGTGACAAAGCGCAGCCCTGGCGGAGGCCAACCCTCACCGGAAATGGGTCCGACTTACTGCAGAGGACCCGGACACAGCTCTCGCTTTGGGAATACAGAGCCCTGAGTCGAGACCCCCCTCACCCCATACTCCCGCAGCACCTCCCACAGTAACTCCCTGGGAACTCGGTCATACGCCTTCTCCAAGTCTACAAAACACATGTAGACCGGATAAGCGTACTCCCAGGCCCCCTCCAGGATCCTTGCGAGAGTAAAAAGCTGATCCGTCGTTCCACGACCAGGACGGAATCCGCATTGTTCCTCCTCAATCTGAGGTTCGACAATCGGCCTGACCCTCCTTTCGAGTACCTTAGAGTAAACTTTCCCGGGGAGGCTGAGTAGTGTGATGCCTCTGTAATTGGCACACACCCTCTGATCCCCCTTTTTAAAAAGGGGAACCACCACCCCGGTCTGCCACTCCTTCGGTACTGTTTCCGACTTCCACGCAACGTTGATGAGACGTGTCAACCATGACAGTCCCTCAACACCCAGAGCCTTCAGCATTTCTGGGCGGATCTCATCCACCCCCGGGGCTTTGCCACTGTGGAGTTGTTTGACGACCTCAGTAACCTCCCCCCGGGAGATTGGTGTTGATCCCCCGTCATACTCCAGCTCTGCTTCTAACATAGAGGGCGGAGTTGTCGGGTTCAGGAGTTCCTCAAAGTGTTCCCTCCAACGCCCTAACACTCCATCAGTTGAGGTCAACAACGTCCCATCCTTACTGTACACAGCTTGGATGGTTCCCTGCTTCCCCCTCCTGAGGTGTTGGACAGTTTTCCAGAACAACTTTGATGTCTTCTCCGAACTTCTCCCACACCCGCTGCTTTGCCTCGGCCACGGATGAAGCTGCTGCCCTTCGGGCCTGTCGGTACCTTGCAACTGCCTCGGGAGTCCCCCGGGATAACAAATCCCTGAAGGCCTCCTTCTTCAGTCAGACGGCTTCCCTGACCACCGGTGTCCACCAGGAGGTTCGAGGGTTACCGCCCCTTGAGGCACCTAGGACCTTGAGACCACAGCTCCCCACCGTGGCTTCGGCAATAGAGGCTTTGAACACCGACCACTCTGGTTCAATGTCCCCAACCTCCACAGGAATGCCCGAAAAGCTCCGCCGGAGGTGTGAGTTGAAGGCCTCCTGAACTTGGGCCTCCTCCAGACGTTCCCAGTTCACCCGAACTACACGTTTGGGCTTACCAGGTCTATCCAGAGGCTTCCCCCGCCACTCAAACCAACTCACCACCAGATGGTGATCAGTTGACAACTCCGCCCCTCTCTTTACCCGAGTGTCCAAAATATACGGCCTCAGGTCCGATGATACGATAACGAAATCGAACATGGACCTTCTGCCTAGGGTGCTCTGGTACCACGTACACTTATGAGCATCCTTATGTTCGAACATGGTGTTTGTTATGGCCAATCCATGACTAGCACAGAAGTCCAGTAACAAACCACCACTCCGGTTCAGGTCAGGGGGGCCGTTCCTCCCAATCACGCCCCTCCAAATGTCTCCATCATTGCCCACATGTGCGTTGAAGTCTCCCAGCAAGATTAAAGAGTCCCCTTCAGGAGCCCCATACAGGACTCTTTCCAGGGTCTCCAAGAAGGCTGTATACTCTGAACTGCTGTTGGGTGCATAAGCACACACAACAGTCAGAGTTTTCCCCCCCATAACCCGCAGGCATAGGGAGGAGACCCTCTCGTCCACTGGGGTGAACTCCAACAACGAAGCACCCAACCGGGGACTTGTGAGTATCCCCACACCCGCCCGGCGCCTCACACCTTGAGCAACTCCGGAGAAGAATAGAGTCCAACCCCTATCCAGAAGTAAGGTTCCAGAGCCGCTGTGCGTAGAGGTGAGCCCAACCAGATCCAACTGGTAACGCTCCACCTCCCGCACAAGCTCCGGGTCCTTCCCCCCCAGAGAGGTGGCGTTCCACGTCCCCAAAGCCAGCTTCTGTCGCTCGGGTCTGGTCCGTCGAGACCCTCTGCTTTCACTGCCACCCTTCTGGCAGCGCACCCGACCCCATCGCTGTTTCCCGTAGGTGGTGGGCCCGCGGGACGGAGAAGCGGAGGTGTTGCCTATGTTGCCTTTTCGGGCTGGGCCCGGCCGGGCTCCGTGGCAAGCCCGGCCACCAGACGCTCGCCGACGAGTCCTCCTTCTGGGCCTGGCTCCAGAAAGGGACCCCGGGCTTCCTCCGGGCCGGGTATCCTCACTTCTTGTTGTTTTTTTCATGAGGTCTTTTGAACCAATCTTAGTCTGGCCCCTTGCCTGAGACCAATTTGCCATGGGAGACCCTACCAGGAACACAAGGTTCCAGACAACACAGCCCCCAGGTTCATCAGGGCACACAAACCTCTCTACCACGGTAAGGTGCTGGTTCTTCAGAGAGGCTATTACTACTTTTACTAAACTAAAATATCTTCTTCCACCACTGAGTAATTCTTTATAGTTACCATTCCACATCTGGCCAAGACGCAGCAAATAAGTCAAACATTAGAAGCACAATGTGAACACAAACACAGATGTCACCTCTCAGCAGGGAGTCAATGGGGGGAGTCGGTCGTACGCCAGCCCACATAGATGGAAAGCGGCCATGTTTGTCTTGGCATCCTGGCGTGGAACGAATGGAGAATAAGACCCTCCTGTGCTGCCAGGCGGACGATTGAATATCAGTGTAAATGTGCAACAGCATCTCACCTGATCCTCTGCTGTCTCCAGAGAGCAGACCTGAGGTCAGGCAGTGTGTGAGGATCAACTCATCCTTTAGTTTAAGCTGCACCAGACCCTGGATCAGTGTAATTTACCTCACTGAGGATCAGCTGTCTGAAAGAAAAACCCTCAAATTTAAATATTTTCAACTTTCTATCACTTCTATAAAGCCCTCTGTCAAAAATATGAATCTGCTAAATACAAATTATTTAGGTAATAATCCATTTGAGTCCTATCAACAATCCAAAAACGGATTTATATTACCTAACAGCAATTTTTCAAAGAGAAATCAAACCAACATGTCGTCCCTCCTCTTCCTCATGTGTTAAAACGTGCTCTTTTTTACCCCTTCAATAATCATATCCATATCATTGGGTTGATAACAAACCTTTTTCATGTTGAGGAGATTAATCAGATGTGTTTCAGACCGCAATATCATGAAATAATTGTTTAGTTTTAGATCTGTATTGAGGACCTATTAGCAAATGACATACTAAGGCATGAACATTCACTTTTGAGCTTGAAAACAGTAATATAATAATAATCCTAACTCTCTATTCTCTACTATATAATTGACTGCCTCCATCCAGAATAACTAATCCTGAAATCTATAGCCAGAAAGACATTGAGTCACATAAGGTAAGTGATGTGCTTTTGAGGGAGAGCTATGGTAGTGCTGTACATGATATGCTGTTATGATGAATACACCTTCAGTTTAGAAATCCCAGTTTCCATTAATGAGCCAGAACCATTAAGACAAGCTATGAACTGGATGACCCTTGCTGCGTTACTGGTGCACTGAATCTCATGCAGCCCTAGAGGGCGCCACATGGCAACAGCTCACTGTTCAGGCCTCCTTTAATGTAATCCCAACAGAGAAATGGAAACACCGCCATAGTCTGATTCTAATATATGGAGTATTACACATTTATATTGGTTTATGAGAACACAAAAGGCATAGAAACATGTATAGAAATAATAAATAGAGGTCATTTAATCATTTGTGGATGTTAACGAATGGTTGTTGGCATTTATTTAGATCCAAAGTAAGTGTAACTCCAGGTAAATGTACTTAATGGAATAGTTTGCCTAAAAAAAACATAATTTGAACACATTTAGAAAGGCAATTCTAACACCTACAAAAGGATGATTTGTCCACGGGGGAAGAACAATATAAAATACGAGACAAGTCGTAATGAATTAAAATAAATGGGGGCCGGGTTAAAAACAAAAACACCATTTAAAAAAAATACAAAAACAATCAATCTACACATTTTCATACAACTCATAAACTATAATCCAAGTGTCATTAACCAACTTTTCGCAAAAAATCTTAATATTTGAAAAACTTCAAGGATGTTGTTACCTTTATTCAGAGCTAGGCTAACTGTTTGCAGTCTATTCATCTTCTCATCTTACACCTCGGCAAGAAAGTGAATCCATTTTTGTTCCTCAGAATGTCAAACTTTTCCTTTAACTACCTTTCATGTAGTCGGACAGTTTTACTATTGCTAACTGCTACCTAATAAATGCATAGGTAGCATTACACATAGAATTATAAAACATGAGTTGTGTATTTTCCACATAAAACCCTGTCCTTAGTTAGGCTGCATCCCTTCGACTGCACTCACTGGGATGTGTGCCTTCTCATAATTAAGGTTTATGCCGTTAGAAAGCTATGCTAACTGTTTCAGTGCTAAACTAACTACCCGGCTCCTAGCTGTAACTTTAGCTCAAAACCATTTATCCAGTCTTGCTCACAACTTTACAAATACATGACTTTTCACTAACTAACTAACAACTGTGGGTTCCTGGCTGGAGTGAGATGTTGATATCATGGGTTTAATTACACATATGCGCACTAAATGACTGCTATCGTGTCAGCAGCGGGACCTTAGCATATATATAGGATATATATACAATATATACAAATACACAATATTGGACACAGACTATAAAGGGCACACAGTTTCATTCACTAATGAAAGTCAAACACATGTTTGTTTCCACTGTTTTATTGTGTACCTGTCGCGATAAGCAATTCATTGACTTATCGTACGATAAATAAAAATGAACTCGATAAATTGCCATTTACATGAGGATGTGACTTGCAGTTTGAAAGGATGTACTTGAATTATTATTATATATTATCATTATGTCAGTGGTCTAAAATGGTCATACAACGGTGCCGACAATATTATCGTTTATCGCAATAATTTCCTGGAAAATGTATCCAACAAAATTAATTATCGTGAGAGGCCTATACATGAAACACACACACACACACACATCTACAGACTTACTCCAAACTGCTAAACATATTAATTAACACACTCTCACTCTCATATAGTCTTTGACTCTATGTTGGCCTAGTAGAACAATAAGCAGCAGACTTTGACTTGTTATAATTTCTACTGGATCTTAGATCTGCGTATGCGCGATACGGGTCAGATTGACCAACCGGCTCCCACTGCTCTGCTGTCTGTTAACGTTGCTAAGAGTGGTGGGGGGGGCGGGGAGGGAGCGGGTCCACAGCTTGAGCAGCTGTCAACTCAACATTGTAAATAACCAACCAAAAACGATCGCCGGTTCATCTTGTTTTGGCGTGAGAATAGTTTGGGCAGCGTGAGAGCGTGACATTGAGAGTGAAAGCGTGTGTCACACGCGAGATGCGTGAGAGTTGGCAACCCTGCTATATTATAGTATATTAGTATATTATAGTATTATAAAAAACGTTCAAATAAACGTCTTTGATGTTGTTACCGTTAGCACGAGCAAAGCTAACTGTTTGTAGTCTGTTTCTTAGCACAAACTAAGCTAGCTAACTGGCTGCTAGCTGTAGCTTCTTATTTAGCGCATAAACATTTAGTGCCCTTAATCTTCTTATCTTATTCCTGGTAAGAAAATGGTTCCAAACCTTTCATTTAACTACTTTTCATGTGGTCGGACAGTTTTACTGCTAGCTGTCAAATAAATGTAGTCGTTTATAAAATAGCATTCCCATAAAGAATTATAAAACATGAGTTGTGTATTTTCCACATAAAACCCTGTCCTTATTTAGCCTGCATCCCTTTGACTGCACTCACTGTGATGTGTGCCTTCCCATAATTAAGATTTATGTCAGCCTTTAAGGTAAGAACACAGATTTTTATGCGGGGTTTCCCTTTTCCTCAACAGGCTACATCAGTGGAAAATGTCGGTGAGATTAACTTTGAGAAAGAAAGAAAACAACTTTGAATGGGAGATAGATGGAAGGTGTGATGGGAACAAACAGGGAGGCATATGATTATTCAGCCACATTGGATTCCCCTCCCATTACCTGCTGCTGGCAAATCCATCCTGATAGTTTCTGTCTACTACATTCAGACAGTTAGCACCATCAACTATCAGTCTGATGGATGTTTCCTTTAGCGTAGCAGCTTCTGAGGTATTTCCCTGTCAGCATGTTCAGTTTGAAAACACTTCTATTGGTTTCAGCTTCAACAAGTAAAGTTTACTGCTGGCACCGCAGATCTACGAGCTGATACTGGTGATGTATAACAGAAAAACCATGTCCTTCATTATAAGTCTGCAGGCTTGGACAAATAATTGTTCAATCTCCCATTCAAGGCCAGTGAAATACGAGACAGGCTTTCCTCCAGACTTCAGACTATCCTGCTGTCCAGAGTCACAGGCATTCCTCTATTTCTACTGTAAAGGCCATCGCAGCACAAGGTATGCATTATATCACCGAGCAGGGAACCGACTCTAGTTTTTACAGCCGTTATTCTTTCTGAGGCGAGGACGTACGGTGGGTCGACGGTTGCAAACACGTTACAACGGCCAAAAACACGAGGAGAAAACACACTGCAGTCTCAAAAACGGTGCAAATCTAAAAACACAAATGTTCCACATGACAAGCAACTTGACAACACATGCAGCATTTAGAGAACATTCACTACAATCTCTTCCATCAGGAGAAACACAAAGGTTCCACATGAAGAAACATCTTCAGCAACTTGACAACCCATGCAGCGTTTAGAGAACATTCAGCAACTTGAGGAGACATGGCAGCATTTACTAAAAGCCTTTATAAATATGATAAATACAAATAAATTAGACTAAAATGAATTAGATCAAATATGTTGTAGTGCACTGTCACAACCTAGCAAAGCTAAATTATAGTTTTTTTCGATTATGTTGTTTTTGTAATTGTGGCAGGCCAAAATCGTAATTGCGATTAAAATACGATTAATTGCACAGCCCTAACACACACACACACACACACACACACACACACACACACACACACACACACACACACACACACACACTTTTTGGCTAACACAGTTCTGTACTGTTATGCTGTTAAGTTCAGTCATTGTTCTTATGTTGAACATGAATACATTTGCTTTGTAAGTAATTATGGGACGTATTTCTTCTTTCATAGCAATTTTCCTTCATACTTTCTTGACGTGAAATAGGTCTTGAATTCTATTCAATGTGGTCTTAAAAAGGTCTTAAATTTGAGTTGGGGAAACCTGCAGGAACCCTGTTAATGTACCGGGCGCTACAGTAGAATGTTCTACTGCAACACTCCCCACGCAAACACACAGTGTGACAGTTACAATGAGGGCTCGAGGCATATAGGTGTAAGCAGGGGTAAAGTGCTATTTTTATGGACCTTACATAGGGGGGTCCGGGGGGATGCTCCCCCGGGAAGATTTATTTTTAAACATTGAAGTTGAAAGCATCAATCTGGTGCACTTTGAGAGCAACATTAAGAGATCTATGGAAACCTCTCTCAACACCAGATGAAACAGATTTACTTTTTCTTTACGGATATTTTACAAATCATCCTTCTAAACTTTATTCTTGTTTTACTGCCATATAGTATTTCATACCTGTTTTTCATTTATTCTCTTTTTTTTTTAGAACTATAATGATCATATAAACGTGTGCCTCGGAAATAATTGTTTACATTAATGGTGACCAAACCGTTTGAGACCCACAGAGATAACACAGAGAGAGTCCTTTAGCTCACTGAGTCTCTCAGTCTGACAGGAGAGGACTCTCCTCCACTTTGTTGTGGAAAAAGCTCCTTATATCCGTTAGCGTAGCTCGCTAGCACCAGAAGCTAACAACAACGATCTCCGGTACCGGTGCGTTCTCTCTCTCGCTCGCGCGCACACAAAATGGCTCGTTCCACACACACACACACACACACACACACACACACACACACACACACACAGAGACCCAGACGTAATAGTACTGTATCATATTGTTTTAGAATCAATAATTTTTCAAATTATTATTATTATTTTTTTAACCATTTTTCCTCCAGGTCTCTCGCGCCCCCCCTGTCATGCCTCTGCGCCCCCCACTTTGGGAACCACTGCGTTAAGTCATAGCAGGAAAAACCAGGTGAAACACATTACATTCAAAATGGCTCTGCTCCAATGTGAGAGAGCCTGAAACACACTCCGCTGAATTGAAGGCCTGTCGTTATTGATGTAATTGATTTAACCTGTGCTCTGTGAGAGAGCAGTGTTACCTGATTGGTGACCGTTTCCACCACACTTTTTTTAAATGTAGGCCTTGTCCACAAACTCTTATTGTCATTATTTATGAAAATGTTTTATGCATGTTAGGTCACTGGGAACAGATCTTCTGTTAAAGACCGACAAGGTTAAGCACTTTCAGAAACTCCATTTTCAGTGTATATAGTTTTTTCTTCCACAACGTCAGAGTCTGCCCGGTAACGGCACTATTAATAAGTCCATAAAAGGCGGACATGTTTATTCAACATGCTAACGGCACGTCTTATAGGTTGACAAATACATGTTGGTACTCTTTCACTATATGTCGAAGAGACGGATTATCCTCAACAATTCTATGCTGTCATAGCCGTGTGTGTGTGTGTGTGTGTGTGTGTGTGTGTGTGTGTGTGTGTGTGTGTGTGTGTGTGTGTGTGTGTGTGTGTGTGTGTGTGTGTGTGTGTGTGTGTGTGTGTGTGTGTGTGTGTGTGTGTGTGTGTGTGTGTGTGTGTGTGTGTGTGTGTGTGTGTGTGTGTGTGTGTGTGTGTGTGTGTGTGTGTGTTGCATGTAGCAGTTGTGTGTGTGTGTGTGTGGTGTGTGTTGCATGTAGCATGTGTGTGTATGTGTATTGCATGTAGCAGTTGTGTGTGTGTGTGTGTGTGCGTGCGTGCGTGCGTGCGTGCGTGCGTGCGTGCGTGCGGTCCAAATCTTGTTATTCGAATCATACGGTTATTTTCACGTTTACTCGTTAACTCTTATGCTGCAATAACAGATTTTCCCTTACTGAATATCCCTAAGGGTATTAATTAAGATCTATGTAATTGTATGTAATATCGTTTAATAACCCCAACTATCCTACACCAGCACCTACATATTAAACGTCCAACAGCACTTTTACCTTTCAGAGGGATTCCAAAACTGGTGAATTTGGGTTAGGGTTAGTTTGCCTGAGATGGATTTGACCGCCCCATGTTGGTATCCCATACAGCCAACTTGAGTATGAATTGAGTAGCTATATTGAGTGTTATAGGAATCATATATATTGGCTGCATTAGTAAATGGCTATACGCTTCATCTGTCTCACAATGAGGTTCACAAGGAAGGCAGGTAGCAGTAGCACTCGTTTGGTGGGTTAGCATGCTATCATTTGATCATTAGCACATAAGTACATATGGGAATATAGGGGGTTTTCTAAAAAGATACAGCATGAAGGCACTTCCGGTCAAAATTACGGCCCTGCCCACTTGATGGTGAAACTAATGCATCAGAGCGAAGCGGGATATAATCTTCATGTCTTAAAGCTGCTTAGTCATATATTGCACCTCAAACAACAAATACACCAGTTATGGTTTCTTTACTTCCTCTCCAGAAAAAAGGAAAACAAACTCAGAAATCTCAGTTTCAGTGTAATTATTCTCCGTAAAAACAAAGCTGTCACTCTGCCGTTTGATACTCTTATTTCTGAAGTAATTATACCGTTTTTGAGGAACAGAAATATTGTTTTCTGGCATCACTAACATTTTACGGGGAAAATCTGCATTTTTCTATGAGGGCGCAGCGCTCCTGTCACCCGGTGCAGACTAAACACTGGGAATATATTTGGTCGTAGTTAAAATGTTGACCAGCTGATGGAAGTCAAAGTCAACTGTTAATAATTGATTTCAGTCTGGACTCACCGACTGACAGAAACTAAAGTAACTATCTTTATTGTAACTACAATAGTCAAAATTAGCTTAAGGATTGGGTTTTTCATTATGGCTTATATTTTGACAGATACAATTTATTCAAAGTTAGCTGTAGGAGCTTCTGGTCATGGTTTAATGAGACGAAAAACCGTATTATATGAGTTTATAGCGATTCCATCCAATCCATCCATCTAGCCTCCTCAACTCTGCTTTCATTTCAGCGCCAAACTGCTCATTTCTCAACAAAATGTCCAATTATTCTTTCGGTGGTAAGAAAATGGGATTTTAAGTCACATGGAACACAGTCTGAATTATTTAAGGATTTGCAGCTCGATCTCACATTAAGCACCTGTCATCACTCCGTAGCGGACGATATTCAAGAGTTTTGCTCAATTTAACTTTTGGGCTATTTCTAAGGCCATACAATTACCTTTAAATGCTGAAACTGAGACCCTGGATTCCCGTGCATCTTAAGGAACTGGATCAGATTTTTCAAACATCATATGGGAAAGACGTTTACCATAATCCGAAATTGGATTTCCACAGGCAGATTTCTCCTGGAGGAAACCCATACATTTTGGAGGTCATTGAGTTTCTGATCTTTTTACTACCTAGAAACTGATTTTATAAGATCATATTTTTAAATTGAGTAGGCAATACAGGAAAATCAAGGGAACAATGTTGCTGGAGATTGATAAACCGTCTTCTTAAAAAGTATTGAAAGAATTGCATTTTCTTTTGCATTTCCAAGCCAGTTAACCCCAAAAGATATTCTGTCACTGACTTTAAGTTTTTTGTAGTTGCACTGAGGGTTGGGGTTTTATTTGAACAAGTGTTTTTTAGATATAGATGAGAGTATTTTCCCTCGTGACCCTGCCCCTTTTTCTGGTGAAAACACTCACTGTCATTTGACCAACCCGGTATCACGGCAAGTCGTGAACATGTGACGATGTACCATGCTGGGAGACGTGAAGATGTCACGATTTCGTCCCTTCAAACGTGACGGTTACACAGTATTGTTAACACGGCCCAACCAGTGGAGAAATACCCGGAAATGCCAAGCAAATGCTACCCGACGGTCGGCTGTTATTATCAATATTAATATAATAATGATTTATTTTGTAATAGTCACACTCGATTACGCCGATTTTCTTGTAGCCCCAGCTGGTCGACTCCTCTTTGAGCAGAAACAAAGGCTACATTAATGTATTAAATCGATGTTAATCCATGCGTGTGGATGTGGAATTAACGGACGTGAGGTTGTGCGATTACGTTGCTAGGCAACAGCTTCGGTTCATGTTAATTTACAAACTATTCAACTAGAACCGTAGTTATATATAAACATTTTTTAGAAGGCCTCACGAAATACTTTAATGTAAAT
Organism: Pogonophryne albipinna; assembly: GCA_028583405.1. Classification (NCBI taxonomy): domain Eukaryota; kingdom Metazoa; phylum Chordata; class Actinopteri; order Perciformes; family Artedidraconidae; genus Pogonophryne; species Pogonophryne albipinna. The sequence continues at coordinate 89,449 of JAPTMU010000378.1, read as the reverse complement.
TTAAATTTAAATGTGAAGGAATGTGTGTATAACAAAATACATCCGTCATAAACGAAACCGGAAACAGACGTAGGCAAGATCCTCAGCTCGATGATTGGATGGTTTAGCCGCAATGCACGCTGGGAAATGGTGTTTATGTGATGTGAAATCCAAAAACATTTAAAAAATATATAATAATACTTTATTCCGAGTGTGCTTGCTTTTCTCTTTGGAAGTCATCACATAACGGCATTGTAATACACGGTTCGGCTGCATTAAATATGACATATCTGCCGTAGTTCTGTATTTATAGAGCCCTGATGAGAAGACTTCTAGACAAACATGAGGAACTGAAAACGTGACGTGGATCATAAATATATCAACAATTAAACAACATCTTACATTTCTTTTCACACAATACGTGTCCTTGCAGTATCAACACTAATTCGGCTGACTTTTATATTTGATCCAATTGGTAGATAGGCTGTATTTACACCATAAAGGTGCAGAGCTGATATAAAGGGACACCTAGTGGTTAAAGCACGTTATTGAAATGTATTGTTTTTATTATTAGATATTAATAGGAGACACAGACAGACAAACTAATAAGGCTTTATTTAAACATTAAAGAATACTTTAGGTTAATGTCTTATTTTGAATAAGAAAAAAGCTTTGGGGGTATAAATATTAAGCCTGACAAAGTACTAATATATTGCTTTCCTGCAATGTTAACTACTGTATGTTTAAGCACTTATTTAAACTGATATTATACATATGTATTATACTCTTATATAAGATGTATGTAGATAGTATAAGAAATGTGCAGAATATGACAGTTTAATGGTGGAGGTACACACACATATTGATAGATGTCTTGTAATGCACTGTTGAGGAACCTGCGACCCAAGTTTTTCATCTCCGGCCTTGTCAGGTATTGAACATTCAATAAATAAAGAACACAGAATTATTAAATATAAAACACCGAATTTGTGTGATTATACTAAATGATTTACAAATAAACACCACTGCATATTTACAACTGTTACACATGCTGATGTAACGCAAATGTTTCCAACTTGGGATCAATAATTAATAATGTATATATATTAATGCTGCCCATTATGGGCACAAGCAATTTTCACACATTTATTAATGATATGTTTTAAATGTGAGTGTTTCCTATCCCCTAAACCTCCAGGGATGTACACAGTTTAATACTGGCAACTTCTTATTATGGGAAATACGAAAACGTCTTTTAAAACTACAACTCCCATAGAGACGTGCCATAGATAGAGAACATGTTGCGAAACACACAATAGCCAGCATGTGTAGTTCTGGGGGTGGGGGAGGGGGGGACGCGGTGGACCCGTTCAAATCCAGTTTTGGACAGTCTGCCGTGGTTCCATCCCATTTCAAAGTGCTGTTCGACGCCCGGCGTAACCCTCGGAGCACACTCAAACATCCAATCACAGAGCTTGAGGACTATCACGGGGTTTGTCAAGCGAAGCGAAGAGAATACTTACTTCCGGGTGTAAAATTCTCTTAAGCAACTACTATGAGCTGCTCCGACCCTCGGTCCTGACGGACTCCAACTTGTGTTTATTAATCAAACAAATAAATAAACACAAGGATAATTGTGTGTTATTGTTGAGTAAATAACAGTGTGTGGTAGGGATGTGACGATACCAAAAACTCATGGTACGATAATATTGTGATAAAAAGTCCACGGTACAATATTTATCGCGATATTTGTACAGCATTTTTGTAGGATAGTAGTATTTTAAAGTGTCAACAATATAATAATCAGACCCTGCAATAGAATAAATCAAGTTTCACTTTAGTTTTTCAAGTAACTCAACTCTAACTCTCTCACTCAGCGTCATCAAGGTTATCTGTCAGGAATATGAGCATGTCCACATTTCCAGGTAGAAGCTGGGATGTTTGGGCGTTTACAAAATCCCCTGCTGTGGAAACAACTCTCTTGCTTGATACTGATGTTGCTGGGACAGAGAGATATGATTTGGCCTACATTATTCAATTAAAATAAAGAAGTAAAAACAATAAGTGTGGCTTGATATTGAGTTAGAAAAAGGTTGATAAACGCTGTGAGAATGGATCTGCGGAGAGCATTTTGCCGCGATCCCAACTCGTCTATTACCAACGTTCAAGGAGCTCTATGCAAGTCAATGGGACTCCCTGATAGTTGAAACTCGACGCTAAAGCCCCGCCCTTGCGTTGGAAAGTGACGACAGGGACCCTGACATAACGTCAACAAAGGCCGAGCTGGGAGTGAGAATGTGTTAAATGTATAAGTAGCCCAATTTCAATGGTCAGTCGAGCAGAAAATTACACAATGTCATTGATTGGTACTGTATTTTTGAAAGTTTTGAAATTGGAGATCGAAGATCGCTGTCGATATATAGTTTAATTAAAAGCTTTAGGGTCGATTTCCAGTCAGTCAGCCGGTGAACGAGTGACAGGCAGCAACTTACACTGAAACTATTATTTCCTTGGCTTGTCAGTGTTTTACATTATAATGCAGCATCTACAGTCACTACTTTGACTTTGAACATTACAAATGCCTCATTATCATCATAATGTAGCTGTGATGAAGTGTATTGATAGAATGGGTCACATTGATTACAATCTCTGTCTTTATTTTATTTTACTGCAACATGTACCAGAAATAGAATCCCTTTCACCAACTTTGAGTAGAGGAAACACATCTCAGACTTGGAAATCCGAGCAAACTGAAAGCAACAACTTTTACATGGCTGTTTACCACTTTACGTAAGTGAGAAAATATGGAGTTGTTTTATGATTACAAAGAACTGACCCCTTTAAAAATGCAACTTGAAATCTTGAAGCTATTAGAAAATTCCAACTTCCCCCTCAAAAGCCTTGAATACCACATCAGTGGGTCATTCAATCAGACTTCTTTCAACTTGAAGGCAACATAGTTTGGCCCAAGAACTCATTCCCACTTTGAGTTCCAGGAAACGCGTTCTTGACGAGAAAAGATCCACAGCCAGTCCTCACATCTTTGATAGGAGCTCAGGCTAGAACCACTACTCTTCAAACGAGCAGCAGAAAAGTGTTGGAAACATCAAACTGGACAAACAAATCAATCCTAAAGAAAGGATATATGTCATATTAAGCTTAGGAGTATTTTCATTAGATTCATAGTTCTTGAAATATAGTACAGATTAAATATGAACAACAATCACCTTCACAGAATTTGCTAAAAAATACAAAAACTTCGAGGTTGGCCAATTGTAGGTGAGAAGGGCTTCTGGCAGGAATCATTTCACTTCGTTACATTTAGCTATTTAATAAAAAGCTACTTACAATAACTTCACGGTACAATGATGATACAAATTCATGATAGATGTCTGCCAGACAAGCCGAGTTTCATGAGACCACTTGGGTTTCAGACCAGGGAAAAGAAGGAATCAGATGAGTGTTAATCTACATATCTGTGATAGGAGAAGCAAATAAAAGAACAAAGTGAATTGGCGTACGAAGAAAAGAGGAAGGGGGCCCAGGTTGGATCCCTGAGGGACCCCAGGAATGAATTGCAATGAGAGCCCAGTGTTATTAACCTTGCTCAGAGCCGGCTGGGAGATATTGTAGGACTAATCTTAATGCCACAAACACAATCAGTGATCATGTTGTGCATGCTATAGAAAAATACAGAAAGGCTGAACAAAGACAGAAGGAACGAGACCAACATGTTCACATAAAACATGATTGAGACCGATCCTTTCAAACCCCTAAACCATGCATTATATCCTCAAACAACAGTTCTTATGATAACCTATGGAAAGCTATACCTTGTTTTTAGTGAATCAACACGTGTCAATTTCCACTGGTTACACACAGTAACATACAATCTTTTCAAAAAATGCCCGTCCTCACACAAACTACTTGGTTAGGATTAGGGAAAGTTGATGGTATGAGTTAAAGTTGGACCGTCTTATTACATGGACTTTGCCATTCTATGGACATCTGAGTTTACAATAACCTGAATTAAATACGAATGGATTTCTGGGGATATTAGTTTAGTTTAGTTTATTTGTGTATAGTGCCATGAACAGTCCCCATTAATCAACTGTCACACAAAACAGTAAATGGGCAGCTTTAGCCAACATTGCTAATTTCTAGCTGTTGTCCGGTCAGATGATATATATATATATATATATATATATTAAATAACTTTGCATTACTTTTTTTAGGTACATCTGTACAGTGTAGGAAAGCAACCTGTGTTATATGGGAAAGTAAAGTTGCTCAAGCTTTGTGGTTAAAACATGTTTTAGGCCTATGTGGTTTTGCTTAATTGCGTCAAAATATGCACGATGATTTTAATTGCTAGAATGAAAAACCTTTGTGAAAGATGGGTCAGAAAAGGTTACAGGGAATCTTTTTTTCCATCTCAAGTGTCCTATATAAACATAGAGAGCTGGAAAAATCCTCCCACTGGAATATCATTCTGACATCAGATTTCCGAGCGTTTTCTCAGCAGCTTGTAATTGCAAGTTTATTTAATCAGAGCAAACACACAAAGACTCAAATAATCAGACATGTTGTGAACAACCCACTGAGAAAAGCCGTGCCCGGACTTGATTTATCATCACAGGGTGCCGAGACGCCTCGGGGTCTTTTTCATGAGCTTTGATTTGGCAGCAACTCGCAGCGTAAACAGTGGTGATGAATAAACGCTGAGAAAATAAAGAATACATGATCTGTGATGCAAAGTGTAAAGATAACACCTAACCTGTTTCATTTCATGACAATAATTCAAAAAGAAAGTAATTGGAGGTTGGTGATTTCCAAAGAGGATTACCTTGATGACTGGCTGAAAAACTGCCAACATAAACTTGACACTTTTACTTCAAATTGGACTAAATTGTCAGATTGGCTCCTTGTGAATATTTAATAATGTATACATCTGTGTGTTGTTGCTGGGGTATGAGAGCCTCATTCATAATCAGCTTGACATTTGTAATAACTAAAATCACAAAAAACAATCAAGCCTTGTGAACGTCGCCAATGCAGTGTTTTTAATTAAACAATATATAATTGTAGGTACATTTGAATTATGTTTTGTATATGAATACAAATAATTAATACGTTTGAGGTGTTATTGATAATAAGTCAATCATTTATAAAACATATGTATATACCTATACAGCTTTTAAAGAGGCCCTCTTCTGCTTTTTTTGTTTTACCTCTCCTCTAGTGTGTTCTATAGGTTTTAGTGCATGTAAAGGGTCTGCAAGAGCTAAAATCCCTGTGTTCCCTCCAGAGTATCTCTCCCCCTGCCTGAAACGCATTCATTTGACTCCTTTTCAGCAGGGGCGGACTGGGACTAAAAATCAGCCCGGGACTCTCGACCGGCCCACTTCGGTACCGCAAGTAAATACATTACATGTTACTTGTTAAACGCTTTTATCCAAAGCGAATTACATACTCAATACTGTGGACAATCCCCGGTCTTGCCCAGGGACAAAACAACATGCTGACTGCAGTGGGGTTTGAACCTGTGACAACCTGATCTGAACACCAAGGCTCTACCCACTGCGCCACACGCCTCCTCTCAAATACCGCTAATAAATTATCAACGGGGGCCCACTTCAGTACCGGCCCATCGGGATTCGGCCCATCGGGATTCGGCCCATCGGGATTCGTCCCAAACGTCCCGATGGCCAGTCCGCCACTGGACATCACTATGGAAGCGCTTCTATTGGCTAATCAATCAGAGCACACAGGGCTCTGGTTTAAATTACATAGAGTTCCTGATGTGAGAGAAACAATGGGATGCATGTTGGCTGTAACGTCAGGACACACTTGATGAAAAAGAGATGCACAGTGTTTGGGGTTGAATCGCTCATACAGCCGGCTAAAACAACCATTACATCATGCCTGTTAAACAACCATTTTCATTTCCCGTCACACACAGTAAACACTCCATTAGTTACATTCATGGCTGTAATCGTAGGCCTCCTGCTTCCAGCTGGTTGTGTAGGATGAAGTTGTTTTGAGTAAAAGTCACTTCATACCTTTCGAAAAACAAGTTATGGTAGCTCGTTGAGAGACAAAGGAAAACTGATGACATGTATGATTATGAAAATAGAAAAGGTTCATGGTAAGGCAAACCGAGGAGATACTTCACTAACTACATTATTATCATGAGGTATTAAGGCAAGATTTCTACTGAATACTTTATGAATGCACTCAAAGTTTTAATAGTAATTATGAGAGCATTCCTAAAAAAAATGCTTCTAGGTAAGTTTGATATACGAATTTGGTTGGTTGGTTGGTTAGTTAGTTAGTTAGTTAGTTAGTTAGTTAGTTAGTTAGTTAGTTAGTTAGTTAGTTAGTTAGTTAGTAAGTAAGTAAGTAAGTTAGTAAGTTAGTAAGTTAGTAAGTAAGTAAGTAAGTAAGTAAGTAAGTAAGTTAGTTGGATGGATGAATGATTTGTTGGTTGGTATTTGGTTGTTGTGTTGGATGGATGGATGGTTGGTTGGATGAATGTTTTGTTGGAACAATTTGACTTACTATTTCCTAATTTCGACTAGGTTTGTCGACTACATTTCAAATATAATATACAATATCTTATAATTATAACTTGTAAAGTCACATTTTTGTAACAAAGATAGGTTAAAAGAGTGATAGTTTGAAGGTATCTACTGTGTTTATTGGGCTTTACGTGGAGTTACGTGCGTAGAAGTAAAATCCACATCATGACTCGTGGAACTGATCCAACATACGTACAGCATCTGAATATTCAATTTACTTTTAATCATATAATTATGATTGTTCAAGCAAATTAAAGCCCCTCAAAAGCTAAATTGTAGGTCTTGTAGGCAAACAGACACTAGACTAGTCTTCCTACGTTCACCTGCGGCCATTATCAAACATCATTTACTCAATTATCTGAGCGTCAGCAATCTAACGATCATGATGTCCTTGTCCATTCACATTTTGCAGTAATTTAGGTTTTTACAGGAACTTGCTTGTTGTTCCGGAGTTGAACATAAAGGACATATTGTATCTCAATGCTATCATTTAAATATTCTAGATGTTGCAATAACACAGGCTTTCAAATCATCTCACCTGTTCTGAGTGTAAATAGTTTCACTTGATACCTGGAAGAGTAGATTGGTAATAACAGCTCCTGAATGTGTGCATTCTTTTTAAATACCATCTGTAGCTTCAACATGTTCCATAGGGAAGCATGCCAGGAAAACTAAATATGCAATGTGCATTCAGTTCAGGCGGAAAAAGCCCATAAAGCTGTCTTTTTTGCATAAATATACCGTGATAACATAATAAGTACAGGCGGCCACAGTTCAAAGCCACCCACAGGAGAGAGGTAGAAAGATGAGAATAATCACTAATGGAGTTACAAAGGACATGATGGAACAAACCTGGGAGAACGACAGTAGTCAGTGAAAGCTGCTATTATAAATGAGTAACTACCCTCACATTACCGCTGGCTTCGTGGATCTACTGTTCATTTTCCAGCAAGCTTTCTGAAATAATCAAAGATGCTCAGTCAAGGGGAGGCTTGGCTTTTTAATGTTCTCATTGTTGTCAATTTTCCAACAGGAGACACTTGTCTTTCATCCTTTGATTAAAACGCAATCATGTCTTTTTTCCTAGTTTCCCACATTGATTTTCTTTTGAGTCGTGCAGACAGCATGACTCAAGGGTTGGCGATGTCTGACTATCGTTACATCGACGCAACACTTTGCTCCAGACGGAAATATCTCAACAAGTACCAGAAGTTTCACAAATGATCCTGGCTGGACATCAGGCCCGGTTCTACAGGGGTGCATAAGGGTGCATTGCACCCTCAGTTGAGTCGTTATGCACCCTCATTTGAAAAATGAAAGTAAAAAAAAAAAAAAATGAAAAGTGAAAAATATTACATTTTGCCCACTATTACTAACAATAGTAATAATAATAATAATAAGAAGAAAAATAATAATAAGAAGAAGAATATAGTTGAAATAAAATAAATTGTAATTGTGGTTAAATAACATTGTCTGCTGCATTTATTTGATCAATTTAAACGGTAAGTAACGTTATTATGTCAGGTGCGGGTGACCTGTGCCGCTGCACATTCATCATCTGCAAGGTGCTTACACAGCAGTCAATGATGGACATCAGAAAATGGTTAAAACAACCAGCCCTTATCGCCAGCATACACTGCATCTACTGCAGGTAATAACAGTTCAGATCATGGGGACATTACGTTACTGTCGTGGACACTAACGTCCTCCTGCCCGACTCGCCGGCTTTGCCCGCATCGCCCACAGAGGCGGAGCAGCCGCAGCCGTCTTCGTTACCCCAAATACCGCCACCCCTCGGTGGCCTGCAAGTGCCAGAGGACCTCTGCAAAACAGAGCCTGCCCAGGTATATTTAAAAAAGTACCCAACTCGCCTGTACAGTGGGGTAAGGCGCTCATTTTGCAGCTCATGGTTTCAAAACAGATATTGGCTGGAATATTCATGTAAAAAAGATGCCATCTTCTGCTATGCATGTAGACATTTTGGTTCAAGTACGTCAGATGCCTTCACCACAACTGGCTACAACAACTGGCGCCATGCTCTTATAGGCTATGTGATAAGGGACTGGGAAGGCATGAATCAAGCAAAGAGTACATAGATCCAAAGATCGCTTAATGTTGCTCTCAAAGTGCACCAGATTGATGGTTTTAACTTCAATATTAAAAAAAATAAAACTTACCGGGGGAGCATGCCCCCGGACACCCCCAGAGGAGGTGAGGACCCCCCTAGAGCAGTGGTTCTCAACTGGTGGGTCGCGACCCAAAAGTGGGTCGCGGACCCGTTTCAAGTGGGTCGCAGATGTGTGATGTTTTTTTGGGGGGAAAAAAGTCAAACTTTTATTTTGAAGGCCCGATTTTCTAACGCTGTGCATGCAGTCGGCGTTGGACTGGAAGTACCGGAGACCATGAACGGTTTTGAAAACTTCTGTCACGTAGTGATCATCTTCTCAATAAAACATATTTGCTGATGTTTTTCCGAGTCTTCTGGCCAATCAGAATCAAGATTGTTGCCGGAAGTCCCCACGGAAAATAACTTTGCGGGAAAACTATTCTTTATACATCCATGGGTACAACTTCAGATAACAATGAACACATAATGGAATATGACCCCCAGTTTGATGATTGACAGGTCACAGAACAATCGGGGCTATCTACCCTTACCCACAATTTAAAGTAATTCACACAGACTCTCTCCTCTTTGCTCTTCTCTCTGTGAGGAGCAGCAAGCTGTCAGAACAAAGTGAAAAACAAACAATGGCATAAAATATTATTAATATGTCGTGTAGTAATAGATTTATTTATTTTCTTCTCAGAGTACCAGAATGGGTAGTTTATATGTTAGTATTTCAAAAAATCTCCTGGGGGAGAATCCCCCCAGACCCCCTGCTGGGGTTGGGTTTTCAGCATGCGTGCCTTTTTATGTTATGCAGTTCAGCTTTGATTCCATCATCTCATTAAACCTTATTTAAGAGCATACTTTAGTTCTGTGAAGTGATGTGAGGGATATATGCACTGTACTTCACTTTAATTAATAATGTATGCTGAAAAGAGTATATTTTACTGCACGATTTTTCGTTGAATAGATTTGAGTGGTTCAAAATTTCGGGTCGCGATCTATTGACTAATGAAAAAGTGGGTCCCGAGGCCTGACCAGTTGAGAACCACTGCCCTAGAGGGTGTTAGGTCCACTCCCCACTTATAAAAATAGCACTTTAACACTGCACCCTCTCTAATCTCAGATGCACCCTGAGTCTTTTTGTTCTGGAACCGGGCCTGCTGGACATTAATACATGATGTTGTCTCTACTTTAAAGAGTCCTCTCCTGCTGATGTTCAGCTGTATATCATTATGTAGTGTCTCTACTTTAAAGAGTACTCTCCTGCTGATGTTCAGGTGTATATCAGTATGTAGTGTTTCTACTTTAAAGAGTCCTCTCCTGCTGATGTTCAGGTGTATATCAGTCTGTAGTGTCTCTACTTTAAAGAGTCCTCTCCTGCTGATGTTCAGGTGTATATCAGTATGTAGTGTCTCTACTTTAAAGAGTCCTCTCCTGCTGATGTTCAGGTGTATATCAGTATGTAGTGGCTCTACTTTAAAGAGTCCTCTCCTGCTGATGTTCAGGTGTATATCAGTATGTATTGTCTCTACTTTAAAGAGTCCTCTCCTGCTGATGTTCAGGTGTATATCAGTATGTAGTGGCTCTACTTTAAAGAGTCCTCTCCTGCTGATGTTCAGGTGTATATCAGTCTGTAGTGTCTCTACTTTAAAGAGTCCTCTCCTGCTGATGTTCAGGTGTATATCAGTATGTAGTGTCTCTACTTTAAAGAGTCCTCTCCTGCTGATGTTCAGGTGTATATCAGTATGTAGTGGCTCTACTTTAAAGAGTCCTCTCCTGCTGATGTTCAGGTGTATATCAGTATGTATTGTCTCTACTTTAAAGAGTCCTCTCCTGCTGATGTTCAGGTGTATATCAGTATGTAGTGGCTCTACTTTAAAGAGTCCTCTCCTGCTGATGTTCAGGTGTATATCAGTATGGACTGTCTCTACTTTAAAGAGTCCTCTCCTGCTGATGTTCAGGTGTATATCAGTATGTAGTGTCTCTACTTTAAAGAGTCCTCTCCTGCTGATGTTCAGGTGTATATCAGTGTGTAGTGTCTCTACTTTAAAGAGTCCTCTCCTGCTGATGTTCAGCTGTATATCAGTATGTAGTGTCTCTACTTTAAAGAGTCCTCTCCTGCTGATGTTCAGCTGTATATCAGTATGTATTGTCTCTACTTTAAAGAGTCCTCTCCTGCTGATGTTCAGGTGTATATCAGTCTGTAGTGTCTCTACTTTAAAGAGTCCTCTCCTGCTGATGTTCAGGTGTATATCAGTATGTAGTGTCTCTACTTTAAAGAGTCCTCTCCTGCTGATGTTCAGGTGTATATCAGTATGTAGTGGCTCTACTTTAAAGAGTCCTCTCCTGCTGATGTTCAGGTGTATATCAGTATGTATTGTCTCTACTTTAAAGAGTCCTCTCCTGCTGATGTTCAGGTGTATATCAGTATGTAGTGGCTCTACTTTAAAGAGTCCTCTCCTGCTGATGTTCAGGTGTATATCAGTATGGACTGTCTCTACTTTAAAGAGTCCTCTCCTGCTGATGTTCAGGTGTATATCAGTATGTAGTGTCTCTACTTTAAAGAGTCCTCTCCTGCTGATGTTCAGGTGTATATCAGTGTGTAGTGTCTCTACTTTAAAGAGTCCTCTCCTGCTGATGTTCAGCTGTATATCAGTATGTAGTGTCTCTACTTTAAAGAGTCCTCTCCTGCTGATGTTCAGCTGTATATCAGTATGTAGTGTCTCTACTTTAAAGAGTCCTCTCCTGCTGATGTTCAGGTGTATATCAGTATGTAGTGGCTCTACTTTAAAGAGTCCTCTCCTGCTGATGTTCAGGTGTATATCAGTATGTAGTGTCTCTACTGTAAAGAGTCCTCTCCTGCTGATGTTCAGGTGTATATCAGTATGTAGTGTCTCTACTTTAAAGAGTCCTCTCCTGCTGATGTTCAGGTGTATATCAGTGTGTAGTGTCTCTACTTTAAAGAGTCCTCTCCTTCTGAAGTTCAGCTGTATATCAGTATGTAGTGTCTCTACTTTAAAGAGTCCTCTCCTGCTGATGTTCAGGTGTATATCAGTATGTAGTGTCTCTGCTTTAAAGAGTCCTCTCCTGCTGATGTTCAGGTGTATATCAGTGTGTAGTGTCTCTACTTTAAAGAGTCCTCTCCTGCTGATGTTCAGGTGTATATCAGTATGTAGTGGCTCTACTTTAAAGAGTCCTCTCCTGCTGATGTTCAGGTGTATATCAGTATGTAGTGTCTCTACTTTAAAGAGTCCTCTCCTGCTGATGTTCAGGTGTATATCAGTGTGTAGTGTCTCTACTTTAAAGAGTCCTCTCCTGCTGATGTTCAGCTGTATATCAGTGTGTAGTGTCTCTACTTTAAAGAGTCCTCTCCTGCTGATGTTCAGCTGTATATCAGTATGTAGTGTCTCTGCTTTAAAGAGTCCTCTCCTGCTGATGTTCAGGTGTATATCAGTATGTAGTGTCTCTGCTTTAAAGAGTCCTCTCCTGCTGATGTTCAGGTGTATATCAGTATGTAGTGTCTCTACTTTAAAGAGTCCTCTCCTGCTGATGTTCAGGTGTATATCAGTATGTAGTGTCTCTACTTTAAAGAGTCCTCTCCTGCTGATGTTCAGGTGTATATCAGTATGTAGTGTCTCTACTTTAAAGAGTCCTCTCCTGCTGATGTTCAGGTGTATATCAGTGTGTAGTGTCTCTACTTTAAAGAGTCCTCTCCTGCTGATGTTCAGCTGTATATCAGTATTTAGTGTCTCTACTTTAAAGAGTCCTCTCCTGCTGATGTTCAGGTGTATATCAGTATGTAGTGTCTCTGCTATAAAGAGTCCTCTCCTGCTGATGTTCAGGTGTATATCAGTATGTAGTGTCTCTACTTTAAAGAGTCCTTTCCTGCTGATGTTCAGGTGTATATCAGTGTGTAGTGTCTCTACTTTAAAGAGTCCTCTCCTGCTGATGTTCAGGTGTATATCAGTATGTAGTGGCTCTACTTTAAAGAGTCCTCTCCTGCTGATGTTCAGCTGTATATCAGTATGTAGTGTCTCTGCTTTAAAGAGTCCTCTCCTGCTGATGTTCAGGTGTATATCAGTATGTAGTGTCTCTGCTTTAAAGAGTCCTCTCCTGCTGATGTTCAGGTGTATATCAGTATGTAGTGGCTCTACTTTAAAGAGTCCTCTCCTGCTGATGTTCAGGTGTATATCAGTATGTAGTGTCTCTGCTTTAAAGAGTCCTCTCCTGCTGATGTTCAGGTGTATATCAGTATGTAGTGGCTCTACTTAAAAGAGTCCTCTCCTGCTGATGTTCAGGTGTATATCAGGATGTAGTGTCTCTACTTTAAAGAGTCCTCTCCTGCTGATGTTCAGGTGTATATCAGTATGGAGTGTCTCTACTTTAAAGAGTCCTCTCCTGCTGATGTTCAGGTGTATATCAGTATGGACTGTCTCTACTTTAAATAGTCCTCTCCTGCTGATGTTCAGGTGTATATCAGTGTGTAGTGTCTCTACTTTAAAGAGTCCTCTCCTGCTGATGTTCAGCTGTATATCAGTATGTAGTGTCTCTACTTTAAAGAGTCCTCTCCTGCTGATGTTCAGGTGTATATCAGTATGTAGTGTCTCTGCTTTAAAGAGTCCTCTCCTGCTGATGTTCAGGTGTATATCAGTATGTAGTGTCTCTGCTTTAAAGAGTCCTCTCCTGCTGATGTTCAGGTGTATATCAGTATGTAGTGTATCTACTTTAAAGAGTCCTTTCCTGCTGATGTTCAGGTGTATATCAGTGTGTAGTGTCTCTACTTTAAAGAGTCCTCTCCTGCTGATGTTCAGGTGTATATCAGTATGTAGTGGCTCTACTTTAAAGAGTCCTCTCCTGCTGATGTTCAGCTGTATATCAGTATGTAGTGTCTCTGCTTTAAAGAGTCCTCTCCTGCTGATGTTCAGGTGTATATCAGTATGTAGTGTCTCTGCTTTAAAGAGTCCTGTCCTGCTGATGTTCAGGTGTATATCAGTATGTAGTGGCTCTACTTTAAAGAGTCCTCTCCTGCTGATGTTCAGGTGTATATCAGTATGTAGTGTCTCTGCTTTAAAGAGTCCTCTCCTGCTGATGTTCAGGTGTATATCAGTATGTAGTGGCTCTACTTAAAAGAGTCCTCTCCTGCTGATGTTCAGGTGTATATCAGGATGTAGTGTCTCTACTTTAAAGAGTCCTCTCCTGCTGATGTTCAGGTGTATATCAGTATGGAGTGTCTCTACTTTAAAGAGTCCTCTCCTGCTGATGTTCAGGTGTATATCAGTATGGACTGTCTCTACTTTAAATAGTCCTCTCCTGCTGATGTTCAGGTGTATATCAGTGTGTAGTGTCTCTACTTTAAAGAGTCCTCTCCTGCTGATGTTCAGCTGTATATCAGTATGTAGTGTCTCTACTTTAAAGAGTCCTCTCCTGCTGATGTTCAGGTGTATATCAGTATGTAGTGTCTCTACTGTAAAGAGTCCTCTCCTGCTGATGTTCAGGTGTATATCAGTATGTAGTGTCTCTACTTTAAAGAGTCCTCTTCTGCTGATGTTCAGGTGTATATCAGTATGTAGTGTCTCTACTTTAAAGAGTCCTCTCCTGCTGAAGTTCAGCTGTATATCAGTATGTAGTGTCTCTACTTTAAAGAGTCCTCTCCTGCTGATGTTCAGGTGTATATCAGTATGTAGTGTCTCTGCTTTAAAGAGTCCTCTCCTGCTGATGTTCAGATGTATATCAGTGTGTAGTGTCTCTACTTTAAAGAGTCCTCTCCTGCTGATGTTCAGCTGTATATCAGTGTGTAGTGTCTCTGCTTTAAAGAGTCCTCTCCTGCTGATGTTCAGATGTATATCAGTGTGTAGTGTCTCTACTTTAAAGAGTCCTCTCCTGCTGATGTTCAGGTGTATATCAGTATGTAGTGGCTCTACTTTAAAGAGTCCTCTCCTGCTGATGTGCAGGTGTATATCAGTATGTAGTGTCTCTACTTTAAAGAGTCCTCTCCTGCTGATGTTCAGGTGTATATCAGTATGTAGTGTCTCTACTTTAAAGAGTCCTCTCCTGCTGATGTTCAGGTGTATATCAGTATGTAGTGGCTCTACTTTAAAGAGTCCTCTCCTGCTGATGTGCAGGTGTATATCAGTATGTAGTGTCTCTACTTTAAAGAGTCCTCTCCTGCTGATGTTCAGGTGTATATCAGTATGTAGTGTCTCTACTTTAAAGAGTCCTCTCCTGCTGATGTTCAGGTGTATATCAGTATGTAGTGTCTCTACTTTAAAGAGTCCTCTCCTGCTGATGTTCAGGTGTATATCAGTATGTAGTGTCTCTACTTTAAAGAGTCCTCTCCTGCTGATGTTCAGGTGTATATCAGTATGTAGTGTCTCTACTTTAAAGAGTCCTCTCCTGCTGCTGTGATTTGAGACTAAACTGTTCGTGTTCTTTGTGAGATGATTAGAATCCCATGAGGGTTGAAAGCATGACGTCAGTTTGTCTTACTGTAAACAGGTACTGAGGTAATGAGGATTTCTGATGAATGAGTAAACCCCAGAGTGCAGTAAGCTCTGGTGAAAGTGAGTTTAGGTGCGTTTACACTCTCCGACATCCTGGTATTCGCTAAGTAACAGATGCTTGTGGTTTTTATTGGGGGAACAATTTATGAATTTCACTTACAGTTGTTGGCTCTGGAAGCAGGAGACACATTATTGAGCAACAACTGAACTTTTAACAGCCTGTCGGGGTGGATTTGGCCGATCCTCAAACATCGAATGAAGTCCTGCAAAGCTGGCGCAGAGAAACATTTAAATGTGTTTTATCTGGTTAGAAAAAAGCAAACTGATTAAGGACAGAGGTGGGAGAAGTACTCAGATCGTGTACTTCAGTAAAAGTAGAAGTACTCAGATATTGTACTTGAGTGAAAGTAGAAATACTCAGATCTTGTACTTGAGTAAAAGTAGAAGTACTCAGATCTTGTACTTGAGTAAAAGTAGAAGTACTCAGATCTTGTACTTGAGTAAAAGTAGAAGTACTCAGATCGTGTACTTGAGTAAAAGTAGAAGTACTCAGATCTTGTACTTGAGTAAAAGTAGAAGTACTCAGATCGTGTACTTGAGTAAAAGTAGAAGTACTCAGATCGTGTACTTGAGTAAAAGTAGAAGTACTCAGATCTTGTACTTGAGTAAAAGTAGAAGTACTCAGATCGTGTACTTGAGTAAAAGTAGAAGTATTCAGATCTTGTACTTGAGTAAAAGTAGAAGTACTCAGATCGTGTACTTGAGTAAAAGTAGAAGTACTCAGATCTTGTACTGGAGTAAAAGTAGAAGTACTCAGATCTTGTACTTGAGTAAAAGTAGAAGTACTCAGATCGTGTACTTGAGTAAAAGTAGAAGTACTCAGATCTTGTACTTGAGTAAAAGTAGAAGTACTCAGATCGTGTACTTGAGTAAAAGTAGAAGTACTCAGATCTTGTACTTGAGTAAAAGTAGAAGTACTCAGATCGTGTACTTGAGTAAAAGTAGAAGTACTCAGATCGTGTACTTGAGTAAAAGTAGAAGTACTCAGATCTTGTACTTGAGTAAAAGTAGAAGTACTCAGATCGTGTACTTGAGTAAAAGTAGAAGTATTCAGATCTTGTACTTGAGTAAAAGTAGAAGTACTCAGATCGTGTACTTGAGTAAAAGTAGAAGTACTCAGATCTTGTACTGGAGTAAAAGTAGAAGTACTCAGATCTTGTACTTGAGTGAAAGTAGAAGTACTCAGATCTTGTACTTGAGTAAAAGTAGAAGTACGCAGGTCTTGTACTTGAGTAAAAGTAGAAGTACTCAGATCTTGTACTTGAGTAAAAGTAGAAGTACTCAGATCTTGTACTTGAGTAAAAGTAGAAGTACTCAGATCTTGTACTTGAGTGAAAGTAGAAGTACTCAGATCTTGTACTTGAGTAAAAGTAGAAGTACTCAGATCTTGTACTTGAGTAAAAGTAGAAGTACTCAGATCGTGTACTTGAGTAAAAGTAGAAGTACTCAGATCTTGTACTTGAGTAAAAGTAGAAGTACTCAGATCGTGTACTTGAGTAAAAGTAGAAGTACTCAGATCTTGTACTTGAGTAAAAGTAGAAGTACTCAGATCTTGTACTTGAGTAAAAGTAGAAGTACTCAGATCTTGTACTTGAGTAAAAGTAGAAGTACTCAGATCGTGTACTTGAGTAAAAGTAGAAGTATTCAGATCTTGTACTTGAGTAAAAGTAGAAGTACTCAGATCGTGTACTTGAGTAAAAGTAGAAGTACTCAGATCTTGTACTGGAGTAAAAGTAGAAGTACTCAGATCTTGTACTTGAGTGAAAGTAGAAGTACTCAGATCTTGTACTTGAGTAAAAGTAGAAGTATGCAGGTCTTGTACTTGAGTAAAAGTAGAAGTACTCAGATCTTGTACTTGAGTAAAAGTAGAAGTACTCAGATCTTGTACTTGAGTAAAAGTAGAAGTACTCAGATCTTGTACTTGAGTGAAAGTAGAAGTACTCAGATCTTGTACTTGAGTAAAAGTAGAAGTACTCAGATCTTGTACTTGAGTAAAAGTAGAAGTACTCAGATATTGTACTTGAGTGAAAGTAGAAGTACTCAGATCTTGTACTTGAGTAAAAGTAGAAGTACTCAGATTGTGTACTTGAGTAAAAGTAGAAGTACTCAGATCTTGTACTTGAGTAAAAGTAGAAGTACTCAGGTATTGTACTTGAGTAAAAGTAGAAGTACTCAGATCGTGTACTTGAGTAAAAGTAGAAGTATTCAGATCTTGTACTTGAGTAAACGTAGAAGTACTCAGATCTTGTACTTCAGTAAAAGTAGAAGTACTCAGATATTGTACTTGAGTGAAAGTAGAAATACTCAGATCTTGTACTTGAGTAAAAGTAGAAGTACTCAGATTGTGTACTTGAGTAAAAGTAGAAGTACTCAGATCTTGTACTTGAGTAAAAGTAGAAGTACTCAGGTATTGTACTTGAGTAAAAGTAGAAGTACTCAGATCTAGTACTTGAGTAAAAGTAGAAGTACTCAGATCTTGTACTTCAGTAAAAGTAGAAGTACTCAGATATTGTACTTGAGTGAAAGTAGAAGTACTCAGATCTTGTACTTGAGTAAAAGTAGAAGTACTCAGATTGTGTACTTGAGTAAAAGTAGAAGTACTCAGATCTTGTACTTGGGGTAAAAGTAGAAGTACTCAGGTATTGTACTTGAGTAAAAGTAGAAGTACTCAGATCTAGTACTTGAGTAAAAGTAGAAGTACTCAGATCGTGTACTTGAGTAAAAGTAGAAGTACTCAGGTCTTGTACTTGAGTAAAAGTAGAAGTACTCAGGTATTGTACTTGAGTAAAAGTAGAAGTACTCAGATCTAGTACTTGAGTAAAAGTAGAAGTACTCAGATCTTGTACTTGAGTAAAAGTAGAAGTATTCAGATCTTGTACTTGAGTAAAAGTAGAAGTACTCAGATTGTGTACTTGAGTAAAAGTAGAAGTACTCAGATCTTGTACTTGAGTAAAAGTAGAAGTACTCAGGTATTGTACTTGAGTAAAAGTAGAAGTACTCAGATCTAGTACTTGAGTAAAAGTAGAAGTACTCAGATTGTGTACTTGAGTAAAAGTAGAAGTACTCAGGTATTGTACTTGAGTAAAAGTAGAAGTACTCAGATCTAGTACTTGAGTAAAAGTAGAAGTATTCAGATCTTGTACTTGAGTAAAAGTAGAAGTATTCAGATCTTGTACTTGAGTAAAAGTAGAAGTATTCAGATCTTGTACTTGAGTAAAAGTAGAAGTACTCAGATCGTGTACTTCAGTAAAAGTAGAAGTACCAGAGTGTAGGAATACTCTGTTACAGTAAAAGTCCTGCATTCAAAATGTTCCTCAAGTGAAAGTAGAAAAGTATTCTCATCAAAATATAGTGAAAGACAGTAAAAGTAGTCTTTGTGCAGATTGGTCCATTTCAGAATAATATATATGATATGTTTTATAATGATTGATCATGAAAGTGTTCTCAAAGCTGGTGAAGGTGCAGCTAGTCTGAATGGCTTTGTAGACTGCAGGGTAGCTGGTGAAGGAGCAGCTAGTCTGAATGACTTTGCAGACTGCAGGGTAGCTGGTGGATTTACTCCAGGTGGAACTAAAGTCTGATTCAACACTTGGTTAGATTTCACATCATTCATCCAGATCTGTGAAGTAACTAAAGGGATTAAATACATGGAGTGGAGGAAAAGTACACGATGTACCTCTGAACTGTAGTGGAGTAAACATATTTGTAGCAAAAAATTGAACTTAAGTACAGTACTCGAGTAAATGTACTTAGATACTCCCCACCTCTGACTGATGATGAGTGGGTTTGTGAGGAAGGATTATAGAAGTGAAAGCTTTGTAGGAACGCGTCTCTCTTGTTTTCTGACCGATGCTTCATTCTCCCTAATCTCCCCAGAGCTGCCTCCATTTCAGAATGACTCTGCCCCCCCCCCCCTCGTGGTTATTCCTGACAGGCCTTCATGGTTTTTTAATGGCCGCTCGTAAATTCTCACTTTTTCACCAAATGTTTTTGCAACGTGTGTCTGCTCGCTGCCGATAGCCGGCGAAGGCCATGTGGACCCTGGCATCACACCATTCATCCTCAGAACCCCCCCCAGCAGAGCAACGTGAATATATATATAGGGCATAAAACAAATTAAACAGATAAAATAGTGCAGGAGATGAATGTTTATGGGTGTTCTTTAAACAGTTCAGGTGCTTAACAGTCTGATGGCCTGTGGGATGAAACATCTTAAGAGTCCCTGGCTGTTAAAAACAAATGAAACAGATGAAATATTGCAAGAGGATCCGTCTCAGCGAAGTAGAAGAAGTGTTGCTGAAAGCTGTGAGAGATTCAGAAGAGCTTGAACTTTATATTATCAGCAATCCATACTCACTTTCCTGCATGAGCAAAACGCTTGGTGCACTGCAGGAGTCAGGGATCTGATCCAGGATCTGATCCAGGATCTGATCCAGGATCTGATCCAGGACAGCAGGAGTATAGTTACTGGAACAGCAACCCTACAATGACATCACCCTATTAAAACTAATGGCTATTATTCAAAAACATATGCCCGCGGGCCACATGTGTAGTCCTTCCCCTCCTTCCCCTCCTTCCCCTCCTTCCCCTCCTTGCCCTCCCCCTCCTTCCCCTCCTCCGTCTGCTACTTGTGCAGCGCTAAAGAAAACAATTGTTTCTCTGTTTCCATTTTCCTCTCAGGTTATCCCCTTTCTCCCCCTGGATTTCAGCGGTGTATGTAGTCGTAATCTCACGCTGCGAGAGGCAAACCGCCCGAGGGTTCTGGGCGGCTCACAGCCAGAAGATTGATATGACTAATCCACCAATTTGACTGCGGTCCCAGAATTCCTGAGCAACCTGGTTTGAGACGCTGCGACGCTTCGCTCCCCCTGAATCCTGCAGACAGACCAGAGACGCTAAAGGTCCCCTATTCTGCAAAATCCTCTTCTTCATGTCTCTTCTACATCAACATGTGTCCCCTCTTCTACATCAACATGTGTCCCCTCTTCTTCATGTCTCTTCTACATCAACATGTGTCCCCTCTTCTTCATGTCTCTTCTACATCAACATGTGTCCCCTCTTCTACATCAACATGTGTCCCCTCTTCTTCATGTCTCTTCTACATCAACATGTGTCCCCTCTTCTTCATGTCTCTTCTACATCAACATGTGTCCCCTCTTCTACATCAACATGTGTCCCCTCTTCTTCATGTCTCTTCTACATCAACATGTGTCCCCTCTTCTTCATGTCTCTTCTACATCAACATGTGTCCCCTCTTCTACATCAACATGTGTCCCCTCTTCTTCATGTCTCTTCTACATCAACATGTGTCCCCTCTTCTTCATGTCTCTTCTACATCAACATGTGTCCCCTCTTCTTCATGTCTCTTCTACATCAACATGTGTCCCCTCTTCTTCATGTCTCTTCTACATCAACATGTGTCCCCTCTTATTCATGTCTCTTCTACATCAAGATGTGTCCCCTCTTCTTCATGTCTCTTCTACATCAACATGTGTCCCCTCTTCTTCATGTCTCTTCTACATCAACATGTGTCCCCTCTTCTCCATGTCTCTTCCACATCAACATGTGTCCCCTCTTCTTCAGGTCTCTTCTACATCACCATGTGTCCCCTCTTCTTCATGTCTCTTCTACATCAACATGTGTCCCCTCTTCTTCATGTCTCTTCTACATCAAGATGTGTCCCCTCTTCTTCATGTCTCTTCCATATCAACATGTGTCCCCTCTTCTTCATGTCTCTTCTACATCAACATGTGTCCCCTCTTCTTCATGTCTCTTCTACATCAACATGTGTCCCCTCTTCTTCATGTCTCTTCTACATCACCATGTGTCCCCTCTTCTTCATGTCTCTTCTACATCAACATGTGTCCCCTCTTCTTCATGTCTCTTCTACATCAACATGTGTCCCCTCTTCTTCATGTCTCTTCCACATCAACATGTGTCCCCTCTTCTTCATGTCTCTTCTACATCAACATGTGTCCCCTCTTCTTCATGTCTCTTCTACATCAACATGTGTCCCCTCTTCTTCATGTCTCTTCTACATCAAGATGTGTCCCCTCTTCTTCATGTCTCTTCTACATCAACATGTGTCCCCTCTTCTTCATGTCTCTTCTACATCAACGTGTGTCCCCTCTTCTTCATGTCTCTTCTACATCAACATGTGTCCCCTCTTCTTCATGTCTCTTCTACATCAACATGTGTCCCCTCTTCTTCATGTCTCTTCTACATCAACATGTGTCCCCTCTTCTTCATGTCTCTTCTACATCAACATGTGTCCCCTCTTCTTCATGTCTCTTCTACATCAACATGTGTCCCTTCTTCTTCATGTCTCTTCTACATCAAGATGTGTCCCCTCTTCTCCATGTCTCTTCTACATCAACATGTGTCCCCTCTTCTTCATGTCTCTTCTACATCAACACGTGTCCCCTCTTCTTCATGTCTCTTCTACATCAACATGTGTCCCCTCTTCCTCATGTCTCTTCTACATCAACATGTGTCCCCTCTTCTCCATGTCACTTCTACATCAACATGTGTCCCCTCTTCTTCATGTCTCTTCTACATCAACATGTGTCCCCTCTTCTTCATGTCTCTTCTACATCAACATGTGTCCCCTCTTCTTCATGTCTCTTCTACATCAACATGTGTCCCCTCTTCTTCATGTCTCTTCTACATCAACATGTGTCCCCTCTGTGGAAAGAGACTCTGAAAGTTTCAGGAACAAAGATTCTCTCTCTTTTTGATCCATTTCTATAAAAACCTGTCTGAAAATGAGCTGATCAGATTTTGGCCACTTGATGATGTCATAACGATGTGTTGTCTTGTGTAACCATTAGCCAATCAGCAACCAAGGTAACCCCCCCCCCCCCCTCCCCCTTATCAGCTGAATCTCCTCCTAGAGCACCATTGAGTTCTTTGTAACCAAAGGGGCGTGGGGAGGGGCTCCTTATTTTCATCTAAAGTAACAGACAGAGAATCAGCACTTTGGAAACAGCGCTGAAACAGAGGGGATTATGGGTAATGCTGGTGTTTCAGCCAATCAGAGACAGGCTCTGGATATATCTGAGACCTGTGATATATTGATGAGAAACAGTATAATAGGAGACCTTTAATGCTTTGCTTAAAAACGGCCAAACATAAATATGGATTATAAAGCTGGACAACTGACTCTGTTGTTGGAAATTTACCTGAAATGTTTTATGGGTTTATTTTAATCATGTGATCACATGATTGCAGCTATTTTACCCCTGGTTATCGGTTATAAGTTGACCAAAACATGTGGTGATAAAAGGCAAAAAAAGTTGATGGCAACAAAAAAATTTGGCAACAGAACAGGTAAAAGTTGATGACAAAAAGGGAAATGATGAAAACGAATTTGTTGGCGAAAAAAACAGAAAATGGACAAAAAAAAGTTGACCCAAAAAAAGTTGACCACAAAAATGTGTTACAAATACATTTGACCAAAGAACAAATGTAACCCAAAAACATTGGCCTAAAGAAGTTGTCTAAGAAATGGTGACCCAAAAGAAAGTTGATAAAAAAAAATTGACCAAAATAACGTTGACTGTCTCAGTTATTCTGTCTCATAACTGTAAGTGTTTGTCAGAATATCTCAAATAGGTTAGCTACGTTAGCTAGCTAGCTTATAGCAGATCTGCAGTAACATCAGAAGGAGTCATGTGATCACATTGTTAAAATAAGACCATCAAAGATTTTAGGTAAGTTTCCAACAACATCCATCCATCTTCTCCCGCTTATCCGCGGTCGGGTCGCAGAGGTAGCAGTTCCAGCAGAGAGCCCCAAACGTTCCTTTCCCTGGCCACATCAACCAGCTCTGACTGGGGGATCCCAAGGCGCTCCCAGGCCAGCGAAGACGTGCCTGGAACACCTCCCTAGGGAGGCGCCCAAGTGGCATCCTAACTAGGTGCCTGAACCACCTCAACTGACTCCTTTCGACGCGAAGGAGGAGCGGTTCAACTCCGAGTCCCTCCCGGATGACTGAACTTCTCACCTTATCCCTAAGGGAGACACCAGCCACCATGCGGAGAAAACCCATCTCGACCGCTTGTATCCGCGATCTCGTTCTTTCGGTCATGACCCATCCTTCATGACCATAGGTGAGGGTAGGAACGAAAATGGCCCGGTTGACAGAGAGCTTTGCCTTCTGGCTCAGCTCCCTTTTCGTCACAACGGTGCGGTAAAGCGACTGCAGTACTGCTCCCGCTGCTCCGATTCTCCGGCCCATCTCACGCTCCATTGTTCCCTCACTCGAGAACAAGACCCCGAGATACTTGAACTCCTTCACTTGGGGTAAGGACTCATTCCCTACCTGGAGTGGACAGTCCATCGGTTTCCTGCTGAGAACCATGGCCTCAGATTTGGAGGTGCTGATCCTCATCCCAGCCGCTTCACACTCGGTTGCGAACCGATTCAGTGAGTGCTGAAGGTCGCAGACCGATGAAGCCATTAGATTTTTTTATTTTTTTATTTAACCTTTATTTAACCAGATAAAAGCATTGAGATAGAATCTCATTTGCAATGCTGACCTGGCCAAGAAGGCAGCAACGTTACACATAACACAAACATATAAAATACAGAGAATATAACTAAGAAAACAAAAGACAAAAAAGCAGTCACTACATTGTGCACATTAGGACAGTAAGAAAGGTGCACTACTTATTACTGCAAGAACAGCTGGTGGTAAGGACTTCAGGCAACTTCAATTTAAAACATGCTATTGAGACAAGTGCCCTCAGTTTGAGGCGTGATTGAAGGTCATTCCAAGACCAAGGACCATAATAAAAAAGACTCCTTTTCCCAGCCTCAGTCCGCACAGCAGGAACCTGGACCCGTATCCAGGCACTGGATCTGAGGCTGTGAGAGTCACAAACTGGAGCAAATCTGGCACATATGTGCAGTGGAAGCTTACCTAAAATGGCTTTATACATTAATAAAAACCAATGCTGCATCCTACGCATAGTAAGTGAGGACCATCCAGTTAGGCTACACAGTTTGTAATGATGAGTCCTATAGGGTGCATTTGATATATAACGCAGTGCAGCATGCTAGAGTGGGTCAAATTTGGCCAACACAGTGGGACAGGCACATCTATAGATGGTATCACCGTAGTCCAGCTGGGACAGGAATAAGCCAGAGACCAACCTTTTACTGGATGAAGTTGAAAAACAACTTTTAAGTCTGTATAAGAAGCCAAGAGTGAATTTCAATTTCTTAGTTAGAACTTCAATATGGTGTTTGAAGTTGAGATTACTGTCCAACCAAAAGTCAAGATATTTGTAGGTATCGACAAACTCAACAGAGACGCCATCAAGGGTGTTAATGGAGAGGCAAGAGGACGCTGACTTGGGAGCAAAAAGCATTGCTTTGGTTTTCTTACTGTTCAAAAGCAGTTTGGAATCAAGAAGTGCTGCTGCAGCGTGATGACATCAGATTTTAAATTGGAAATGGCCATATCCAGAGAAGGAGCACATGAGTATACAATAGTGTCATCAGCATACATATGATAGGTAGAAAATTGCATCTGATTACAAATATTGTTTAAATATAATAAAAAGAGCAAAGGCCCCAAAATAGAGCCCTGTGGAACTCCCTTCTCCAAGGTGACAACCTGACGCATTGAGTACGGTCGGTTAGATAACTCTGAAACCAGCAAATGGCATTATGACCGAAACGAGACATCAACATAACATTAGACAGAATGTGGTGATCTACAGTGTCAAATGCTTTGGCTCGGTCAATAAACAATGCAACACAAACAGATTTGTTATCCAAAGCAGCCTTAATATCGTCTAAGACTTTCAGACCGGCAGTCACAGTACTGTGCTTTGATCTGAATCCAGATTGCATAGGGTTAAGGATGTTGTGTGAATTTAAAAAAAGTTTTAGAAACTAGGGTCTCGAGAATCTTTGATAACGCAGAAAGATTTGAGATAGGACGATAGTTATTTAACTCCGTGGGATCACCAGCTTTCAAGAGGGGCGATACCAGAGCTTGCTTCCACACAGCTGGCAGTGTGTGAGTGGACAGGGAGAGATTAAAAATATCAGTTACTGGTTGTGCAATAATCTGAGCTGCAATTTTTAAAAAGAACGGGTCGAGGCCGTCAGGCCCGGCAGACTTTTTAGGATCAATCGAGTGCAAACCCTGTAAGACTTCAGAGACCGAGAAATAAGCTAAATCAAAAACAGGGGAGTTCATCTCTTGACTAGGGCTGTGAGTACGACCATTTAGAGAGTCATGACTTTGCTCATCAAACATGTGACCAGCCTTTTTGAAGTGAGCATTGAAAGCATTAGACATACCATCTGAATCTGAAATAAAAGAATCACTGAACGTCAGTTTTTTTGGGAAACTAGAAACCTTCTTGTTCTGAAGTGATTTAATTGTTTTCCAGAACTTAGAATGGTCATTAAAACAATCAGTGGTTAAGCTCAGATAGTAATCAGCTTTAGCTTTTTGAATAAGGGCTGAACATTTATTTCTGAGGACACGAAAAAGAAGCCAGTCATCACTAGTATTAGACTTTCTAGCTAAGGACCATTGCTTATTTCGATTATGAATTAGATCAGATAGTTCTCTAGTAAACCATGGAGTGTTCCTATTCTTAACTCTGAATTTTCTAAGGGGGGCATGTCTATTAATAATCGATAAAAAGTGATCAATAAGAAATTGGACGGCAACATCGACAGATGGAATTAACGCTATGAAGTGCCATTTAACCGCCGCCAGATCGTGTAGGAAAGCCTGCTCAGAGAAGTGTTTGAAGCAGCGCCTGATTACGATAAGGCCCTTGGCTTTGGGCAACTTAGTGCTCCTAACGCAAGCAATAGTGCAATGGTCGCTGATATCATTAGGAAAAACACCAACAGACACGTACTTATGAGCTGCATTTGTTAGAATGACATATATAAGGGTATCGTTATTGGGTTTGGCAGGGTTTATTCTAGTGGGACTATCAATAAGCTGAGTTAAGTTCAAAGAATCACAAACCTGCTTAAACTGTGAAGATTTATCACTCAACCAGTCCCAATTTAAATCACCCAATAATATGATTTCAGAAGAAAACGTAGACAACAATTCAGTAAGGCTAGTAGTTGCATCCATGATGGCCGATGGAGGCCTATAACAGCCAATAACAGTGAGAGGAGCATTTGCTATAGTTAGTTGGACTGCTAGAAACTCAAATTGCCTTGGAATTGAAATTGAGTGAAGGACTGAGCACTGTAGTTTCTCAGCAGTGTTATTGCAACACCACCAGCTCTGCCCTTACGATCTGCTCTGAATACATTATATCCATCAATGTGAATAACAGTGTCAGTGACAGACGGTTTTAACCAGGTTTCAGAAACTACAACAATATCAGGCTTAGCAACTAAAAACCAGGTCTTGAAAACATCTAATTTGGGCACTAGGCTTCTAGCATTAACATGCAGAAAACCCAATCCTTGCCTACAGCTAAACTCATTCGGAGTTGGCAAATGATGCAGGGAAGCAGAGAAACACTCAGGACCAGGGTTAATGTTAACGTTACCAGAGAGTAAAAGCAGTAACAATATTAACAGTCTGGAAGATGATTTTTTTACATGGGCTCTGGACGCGTCGCTCCTCAGGGGGGCGGGGCTGCTCCGATCCTTCGATATTAGCGATTCCAGAGTAAAAGGGCATACGGGAGAGCGCATTTCGTGCCATGAAACGTCAGCTTTTGGTAAAAACTATCCGATGGAGTCAGCGCTCCAGAGGTTCCCCCATCTGAATGTCCGAAGTGAACAGAGATATTGCTGGGAGGCAATCCGTCAGTTTTGCCGGCATGCCCACCCAATTCAGGATCCGCAGCTCAGGTCGATCAGCAGCTCAGGTCGATCAGCAGCTCAGGTCAACCAGCCCCCGACAGCACGGCAGGACAGACAGCAATCCAGAGTCCGAAAGAGCGACAGCTCAGGCCGAGAGCAAACAATCCAGTCACAGCGAGGCACCGGCACAAAACAGCCCAAACACGTAAGCTTTTAAAACGTTTTTAAAAGCGCAGCAGACCAATTTAAAAACGGGTCTAAAAAGCTAATTAAACATTATAAAATGTCAGTATGCACAAGAAGAACGAGAATGAGACAAACACTAACAGAGACAGACACAAATCAACGTGCTGCCATCTTGGATCTGTACAATCGAATGTCATGCTTCATCATTAGAACCACATCATCTGCAAAAAGCAGTGGTGCAATCCTTAGTCCAGTCCAGTGCAGACCCCCTCCCCCACGACTACGCCTCGAAATCCGATCCATGTATATTACAAACAGGATTGGTGACAAAGCGCAGCCCTGGCGGAGGCCAACCCTCACCGGAAATGGGTCCGACTTACTGCCGAGGACCCGGACACAGCTCTCGCTTTGGGAGTACAGAGATTGGATGGCCCTGAGTAGAGACCCCCTCATCCCATACTCCCGCAGCACCTCCCACAGTAACTCCCTGGGAACTCGGTCATACGCCTTCTCCAAGTCTACAAAACACATGTAGACCGGATAAGCGTACTCCCAGGCCCCCTCCAGGATCCTTGCGAGAGTAAAAAGCTGATCCATTGTTCCACGACCAGGACGGAATCCGCATTGTTCCTCCTCAATCTGAGGTTCGACAATCGGCCTGATCCTCCTTTCGAGTACCTGAGAGTAAACTTTCCCGGGGAGGCTGAGTAGTGTGATGCCTCTGTAATTGGCACACACCCTCTGATCCCCCTTTTTGAAAAGGGGAACCACCACCCCGGTCTGCCACTCCTTCGGTACTGTTTCCGACTTCCACGCAACATTGATGAGACGTGTCAACCATGACAGTCCTTCAACACCCAGAGCCTTCAGCATTTCTGGGCGGATCTCATCCACCCCCGGGGCTTTGCCACTGTGGAGTTGTTTGACGGCCTCAGTGACCTCCCCCCGGGAGATTGGTGTTGATCCCCCGTCATACTCCGGTTCTGCCTCTAACATAGAGGGCGGAGTTGTCGGGTTCAGGAGTTCCTCAAAGTGTTTCTTCCAACGCCCTAACACTCCATCAGTTGAGGTCAACAACGTCCCATCCTTACTGTACACAGCTTGGATGGTTCCCTGCTTCCCCCTCCTGAGGTGTCGGACAGTTTTCCAGAACAACTTTGGTGCCGCCCGAAAGTCCTTTCCATGTCTTCTCCGAACTTCTCCCACACCCGCTGCTTTGCCTCGGCCACGGCTGAGGCTGCTGCCCTTCGGGCCTGTCGGTACCTTGCAACTGCCTCGGGAGTCCCCCGGGATAACAAATCCCTGAAGGCCTCCTTCTTCAGTCGGACGGCTTCCCTGACCACCGGTGTCCACCAGGAGGTTCGAGTGTTACCGCCCCTTGAGGCACCTAAGACCTTGAGACCACAGCTCCCCGCCGCAGCTTCGGCAATAGAGGCTTTGAACACCGCCCACTCTGGTTCAATGTTCCCAACCTCCACAGGAATGCCCGAAAAGCTCCGCCGGAGGTGTGAGTTGAAGGCCTCCTGAACTTGGGCCTCCTCCAGACATTCCCAATTCACACAAACTACACGTTTGGGCCTACCAGGTCTATCCAGAGGCTTCCCCCGCCACTCGACCCAACTCACCACCAGATGGTGATCAGTTGACAACTCCGCCCGTCTCTTTACCCGAGTGTCCAAAAGATACGGCCTCAGGTCCGATGATACGATAATGAAATCGATCATGGACCTTCTGCCTAGGGTGCTCTGGTACCACGTACACTTATGAGCATCCTTATGTTCGAACATGGTGTTTGTTATGGCCAATCCATGACTAGCACAGAAGTCCAGTAACAAACCACCACTCCGGTTCAGATCAGGGGGGCCGTTCCTCCCAATCACACCCCTCCAAGTGTCTCCATCATTGCCCACATGTGCGTTGAAGTCGTTGAAGTTGTGAGTATCCCCACACCCGCCCGGCGCCTCACACCTTGAGCCACTCCGGAGAAGAATAGAGTCCAACCCCTATCCAGAAGTAAGGTTCCAGAGCCGACGCTGTGTCCGTAGAGGTGAGCCCAACCAGATCCAACTGGTAACGCTCCCCGTCCCGCACAAGCTCCGGCTCCTTCCCCCCCAGAGAGGTGACGTTCCACGTCCCCAAAGCCAGCTTCTGTCGCCCGGGTCTGGTCCGTCGAGACCCTCTGCTTTCACTGCCACCCTTCTGGCAGCGCACCCGACCCCATCGCTGTTTCCCGTAGGTGGTGGGCCCGCGGGACGGAGAAGCCGAGGTGTTGCCCACGTTGCCTTTTCGGGCTGTGCCCGGCCGGGCTCCGTGGCAAGCCCGGCCACCAGACGCTCGCTGACGAGTCCTCCTTCTGGGCATGGCTCCAGAACAACAGAGCCAGTTAAATAACAGATTATTTTAACATAATATAAAATAATCCTGTTTCGATCCCTGTTGGAAAAATCAGGTTTGATATGAACAACAGGAATATATGATATTTCCCACTCTAAATATTTTCCAGAAATACTTTTTTCTACTATAAGGGTCTAAGTAACTGTAGTCTGTGATTTACTCGCCTCTGTCTGCGTTTCAAAGACACATCTGGACACCACTGTCTGTTTAAGATGCCAGAAAGTGTTCTTAAGACTTAAACAGCCATATTGGCAGCCGGTAATCCATCGTAACACGACTCTGTTTCTCACGTCTCCTCACCAGCTTTAGTTTGATGGATCTCTGAACCACGGCTGAGTCTTGAGGTTTTAAAAAGTGAGTTACTCCTCTGTTCCTAATCCATGTTTGAGCTTTCAAAGCACCACCACTGCTATAAATCTGTCCTTTGTGTTTAACGGTGTAGCTGTATTCTCTGTTTTATGGCACCGCCACCACAAGTAGCCAGGAACTTAAAAGGTTGGGAGGATTTTGTGCTGCCATCAAAAAGCATGGGATACAAATCACATTTATTATGTAACGTAAAAGTGATTTCCAGTAGTTAAAATCTGACATGAATCCTCTTTAACGGTTGGGTTTGAAACCCTAAAATGCAGCGTTAGCTAGAGTTTCTCTTGAGTGTGAGACTGCTTTAAGAAAGTCTTTGTAAGGAAGCAGAACGTTACAAACAAGTTTCAGCGTCCAAAAACATTTCCACTAGCAGAAGCAATAGAAATATAGAAACACAAACGTTCCAAAACACATGAAGAAACATCGCGTCACTCTTTAGTGTCCCCTGGTCTCCCAGCTGTGTGCGTCACTCTTTAGTGTCCCCTGCTCTCCCAGCTGTGTGCGTCACTCTTTAGTGTCCCCTGGTCTCCCAGCTGTGTGCGTCACTCTTTAGTGTCCTCTGGTCTCCCAGCTGTGTGCGTCACTCTTTAGTGTCCACTGCTCTCCCAGCTGTGTGTGTCACTTTTTAATGTCCCCTGGTCTCCCAGCTGTGTGTGTCACTCTTTAGTGTCCTCTGGTCTCCCAGCTGTGTTCGTCACTCTTTAGTGTCCCCTGGTCTCCCAGCTGTGTGCGTCACTCTTTAGTGTCCCCTGGTCTCCCAGCTGTGTGCGTCACTCTTTAGTGTCCCCTGGTCTCCCAGCTGTGTGCGTCACTCTTTAGTGTCCTCTGGTCTCCCAGCTGTGTTTGTCACTCTTTAGTGTCCCCTGGTCTCCCAGCTGTGTGCGTCACTCTTTAGTGTCCCCTGGTCTCCCAGCTGTGTGCGTCACTCTTTAGTGTCCTCTGGTCTCCCAGCTGTGTTCGTCACTCTTTAGTGTCCCCTGGTCTCCCAGCTGTGTGTGTCACTCTTTAGTGTCCTCTGGTCTCCCAGCTGTGTTCGTCACTCTTTAGTGTTCCCTGGTCTCCCAGCTGTGTGCGTCACTCTTTAGTGTCCCCTGGTCTCCCAGCTGTGTGCGTCACTCTTTAGTGTCCCCTGGTCTCCCAGCTGTGTGCGTCACTCTTTAGTGTCCTCTGGTCTCCCAGCTGTGTTTGTCACTCTTTAGTGTCCCCTGGTCTCCCAGCTGTGTGCGTCACTCTTTAGTGTCCCCTGGTCTCCCAGCTGTGTGCGTCACTCTTTAGTGTCCTCTGGTCTCCCAGCTGTGTTCGTCACTCTTTAGTGTCCCCTGGTCTCCCAGCTGTGTGTGTCACTCTTTAGTGTCCTCTTGTCTCCCAGCTGTGTTCGTCACTCTTTAGTGTCCCCTGGTCTCCCAGCTGTGTGAGTCACTCTTTAGTGTCCCCTGCTCTCCCAGCTGTGTGCATCACTCTTTAGTGTCCCCTGGTCTCCCAGCTGTGTGCGTCACTCTTTAGTGTCCTCTGGTCTCTCAGCTGTGTGCGTAACTCTTTAGTGTCCCCTGCTCTCCCAGCTGTGTGTGTCACTCTTTAGTGTCCCCTGGTCTCCCAGCTGTGTGTGTCACTCTTTAGTGTCCTCTGGTCTCCCAGCTGTGTTTGTCACTCTTTAGTGTCCCCTGGTCTCCCAGCTGTGTGCGTCACTCTTTAGTGTCCCGTGGTCTCCCAGCTGTGTGCGTCACTCTTTAGTGTCCCCTGGTCTCCCAGCTGTGTGCGTCACTCTTTAGTCTCCTCTGGTCTCCCAGCTGTGTTCGTCACTCTTTAGTGTCCCCTGGTCTCCCAGCTGTGTGCGTCACTCTTTAGTGTCCCCTGGTCTCCCAGCTGTGTGCGTCACTCTTTAGTGTCCTCTGGTCTCCCAGCTGTGTTCGTCACTCTTTCGTGTCCCCTGGTCTCCCAGCTGTGTGCGTCACTCTTTAGTGTCCCCTGCTCTCCCAGCTGTGTGCGTCACTCTTTAGTGTCCCCTGGTCTCCAGCTGTGCGTGTCACTATTTAGTGTCCCCTGCTCTCCCAGCTGTGTGCGTCACTCTTTAGTGTCCCCTGGTCTCCCAGCTGTGTGCGTCACTCTTTAGTGTCCTCTGGTCTCCCAGCTGTGTGCGTCACTCTTTAGTGTCCCCTGCTCTCCCAGCTGTGTGTGTCACTCTTTAGTGTCCCCTGGTCTCCGAGCTGTGTGCGTCACTCTTTATTGTCCCCTGGTCTCCAGCTGTGTGCTTCACTCTTTAGTGTCCCCTGGTCTCCCAGCTGTGTGCGTCACTCTTTAGTGTCCCCTGGTCTCCCAGCTGTGTGCTTCACTCTTTAGTGTCCCCTGGTCTCCCAGCTGTGTGCGTCACTCTTTAGTGTCCCCTGGTCTCCCAGCTGTGTGCGTCACTCTTTAGTGTCCCCTGGTCTCCCAGCTGTGTGCGTCACTCTTTAGTGTCCCCTGCTCTCCCAGCTGTGTGCGTCACTCTTTAGTGTCTCCTGGTCTCCCAGCTGTGTGCGTCACTCTTTAGTGTCCCCTGCTCTCCCAGCTGTGTGTGTCACTCTTTAGTGTCCCCTGGTCTCCCAGCTGTGTGTGTCACTCTTTAGTGTCCCCTGGTCTCCCAGCTGTGTGCGTCACTCTTTAGTGTCCCCTGGTCTCCCAGCTGTGTGCATCACTCTTTAGTGTCCTCTGGTCTCCCAGCTGTGTGCGTCACTCTTTAGTGTCCCCTGGTCTCCAGCTGTGCATGTCACTATTTAGTGTCCCCTGCTCACCCAGCTGTGTGCGTCACTCTTTAGTGTCCCCTGGTCTCCCAGCTGTGTGCGTCACTCTTTAGTGTCCTCTGGTCTCACAGCTGTGTGCGTCACTCTTTAGTGTCCCCTGCTCTCCCAGCTGTGTGTGTCACTCTTTAGTGTCCCCTGGTCTCAGAGCTGTGTGCGTCACTCTTTAGTGTCCCCTGGTCTCCCAGCAGTGTGCGTCACTCTTTAGTGTCCCCTGGTCTCCCAGCAGTGTGCGTCACTCTTTAGTGTCCTCTGGTCTCCGAGCTGTGTGCGTCACTCTTTATTGTCCCCTGGTCTCCAGTTGTGTGCTTCACTCTTTAGTGTCCCCTGGTCTCCCAGCTGTGTGCGTCACTCTTTAGTGTCCCCTGGTCTCCCAGCTGTGTGCGTCACTCTTTAGTGTCCCCTGGTCTCCGTGCTGTGTGCGTCACTCTTTAGTGTCCCCTGGTCTCCCAGCTGTGTACGTCACTCTTTAGTGTCCCCTTGTCTCCCAGCTGTGTGCGTCAATCTTTAGTGTCCCCTGGTCTCCTAGCTGTGTGCGTCACTCTTTAGTGTCTCCTGGTCTCCCAGCTGTGTGCGTCACTCTTTAGTGTCCTCTGGTCTCCCAGCTGTGTTCGTCACTCTTTAGTGTCCCCTGGTCTCCCAGCTGTGTGCGTCACTCTTTAGTGTCCCCTGGTCTCCCAGCTGTGTG
The DNA here is from genome assembly GCA_028583405.1 of Pogonophryne albipinna. Taxonomy (NCBI): domain Eukaryota; kingdom Metazoa; phylum Chordata; class Actinopteri; order Perciformes; family Artedidraconidae; genus Pogonophryne; species Pogonophryne albipinna. The sequence goes on along the minus strand of JAPTMU010000378.1, from coordinate 56,003 downwards.
CGTCACTCTTTAGTGTCCTCTGGTCTCCCAGCTGTGTTCGTCACTCTTTAGTGTCCCCTGGTCTCCCAGCTGTGTGTGTCACTCTTTAGTGTCCTCTTGTCTCCCAGCTGTGTTCGTCACTCTTTAGTGTCCCCTGGTCTCCCAGCTGTGTGAGTCACTCTTTAGTGTCCCCTGCTCTCCCAGCTGTGTGCATCACTCTTTAGTGTCCCCTGGTCTCCCAGCTGTGTGCGTCACTCTTTAGTGTCCTCTGGTCTCTCAGCTGTGTGCGTAACTCTTTAGTGTCCCCTGCTCTCCCAGCTGTGTGTGTCACTCTTTAGTGTCCCCTGGTCTCCCAGCTGTGTGTGTCACTCTTTAGTGTCCTCTGGTCTCCCAGCTGTGTTTGTCACTCTTTAGTGTCCCCTGGTCTCCCAGCTGTGTGCGTCACTTTTTAGTGTCCCGTGATCTCCCAGCTGTGTGCGTCACTCTTTAGTGTCCCCTGGTCTCCCAGCTGTGTGCGTCACTCTTTAGTCTCCTCTGGCCTCCCAGCTGTGTTCGTCACTCTTTAGTGTCCCCTGGTCTCCCAGCTGTGTGCGTCACTCTTTAGTGTCCCCTGGTCTCCCAGCTGTGTGCGTCACTCTTTAGTGTCCTCTGGTCTCCCAGCTGTGTTCGTCACTCTTTAGTGTCCCCTGGTCTCCCAGCTGTGTGCGTCACTCTTTAGTGTCCCCTGCTCTCCCAGCTGTGTGCGTCACTCTTTAGTGTCCCCTGGTCTCCAGCTGTGCGTGTCACTATTTAGTGTCCCCTGCTCTCCCAGCTGTGTGCGTCACTCTTTAGTGTCCCCTGGTCTCCCAGCTGTGTGCGTCACTCTTTAGTGTCCTCTGGTCTCCCAGCTGTGTGCGTCACTCTTTAGTGTCCCCTGCTCTCCCAGCTGTGTGTGTCACTCTTTAGTGTCCCCTGGTCTCCGAGCTGTGTGCGTCACTCTTTATTGTCCCCTGGTCTCCAGCTGTGTGCTTCACTCTTTAGTGTCCCCTGGTCTCCCAGCTGTGTGCGTCACTCTTTAGTGTCCCCTGGTCTCCCAGCTGTGTGCGTCACTCTTTAGTGTCCTCTGGTCTCCCAGCTGTGTTCGTCACTCTTTAGTGTCCCCTGGTCTCCCAGCTGTGTGCGTCACTCTTTAGTGTCCCCTGCTCTCCCAGCTGTGTGCGTCACTCTTTAGTGTCTCCTGGTCTCCCAGCTGTGTGCGTCACTCTTTAGTGTCCCCTGCTCTCCCAGCTGTGTGTGTCACTCTTTAGTGTCCCCTGGTCTCCCAGCTGTGTGTGTCACTCTTTAGTGTCCCCTGGTCTCCCAGCTGTGTGCGTCACTCTTTAGTGTCCCCTGGTCTCCCAGCTGTGTGCATCACTCTTTAGTGTCCTCTGGTCTCCCAGCTGTGTGCGTCACTCTTTAGTGTCCCCTGGTCTCCAGCTGTGCGTGTCACTATTTAGTGTCCCCTGCTCACCCAGCTGTGTGCGTCACTCTTTAGTGTCCCCTGGTCTCCCAGCTGTGTGCGTCACTCTTTAGTGTCCTCTGGTCTCACAGCTGTGTGCGTCACTCTTTAGTGTCCCCTGCTCTCCCAGCTGTGTG
>JAPTMU010000378.1:40000-53534 GCA_028583405.1 Pogonophryne albipinna | reverse complement strand
AACGACAAACTCTCTACAAGTGTATCTGAAAGTATTTAGTGGAAGAAACAAGGAAAACATAATTATAAAGATATTTCCACTTTAACATGATTTCAGGTCTTCACCGCTGTTACATCTGCGGCGCCTGGTTATATTTTACAATGGGGGAATGTATGGGGGTTTCTGTGATTTAAAAGTAATATCCTGCGTTTATACACCATCAAACTTCCTGCACTAGTCTACATTAGCTATGAAAAACACAATAAACTCATAAAAAAGTAAACCATGTGTTGCATTCGAAAAAGTGGGTAAAATACGTAACGTTCGCCCCCTCAATGAACAATAGAGATTCATTATATTCATTGCTCACGCGCCTATGCTGCTTGTTTGACAATGCAAACATATAACGCTCAATAAGAGGCCATTTTCCCAACACAGAGCGATTGTACGGAGAGAATAGAGGTTTTTTATTGAACCAGAAAAAGCTAAAAGTGTGGATAACCAAACATTCAATTCTCTAGTGTCAATAAAACTATTAAGAAATCAGAATGTTGTAAATAAGATTAAAAGAAAAGATATCATGCTATCATTATAAAATGTTAATACTAAATGTCCAGTTGAACCTATTATAAGACTTGATTTGGGCAACTTGAACTCGACATATTATACAAAATAGAATAGTTATATGCTAAGCTAACGGTACGTCCACACGGCAGCGTTGCGTTGAAGCTCGCCGGTGGGCGTGTCTGGCGTGAGACCAACAACCAATCACATGAATCTCCCGCCCCGGACACACAAGCACGCGGTTTGATTGGCTAGCGCTTGTACTGGCATATGATTCGATTGGCGGGCGCTTCCGTCGACGCTTGAACATTTGAACTTTTCTCCACTTTCGAAGCGAGCAACGGAGGCAAAGCGACGGAACGCGACGGAACCACAATGCAGTTCGGCAAAGCGCGACGTCACCCCATTCAAAGTGAAAGGGCAGCGTCTCCGTTGACGCTGCCGTGTGGACGGGCCGTTGGGGCCAGATACGATGAGAACTAATTTAGTTTTCGAGAATAAAGAATGTAGAGATTGAAGTCCCACTGACAGGGATAACGTTCAATATAACAGAAGAGAAAAGCATTATGTTGAGAATTAAGTTTAAATGTTGAGAAAAGTAGAAATCCCATTTGGTGAGAAGTTGGTATGTTTGGAATAAAGTAGAAATGTAAACGACAAACAGAACAATACGTATTCTGCCTGGCTTTGACGTGACTGCAGTATGGAGGAGGGTTAGAGACACATGTGAACATTTCAATGAAATCTGACCAAAAGTTTTTTGTTTTTTTTCTGTGAGACGGATTCTGACTTTTTCTGACTTTAATCTAAAATGTCTTGAAAAATTGAATTCCGACCTTACTGGATATTTTTCAGTCTTTCTCTGAATTCTGAATCTGATTAGCTGATTTTCAGACAGGTTTTTATAGAAATGGATCAAAAAGAGAGAGAATCTTTGTTCCTGAAACTTTCAGAGTCTCTTTCCACAGAGGGGACACATGTTGATGTAGAAGAGACATGAAGAAGAGGGGACACATGTTGATGTAGAAGAGACATGAAGAAGAGGGGACACATGTTGATGTAGAAGAGACATGAAGAAGAGGGGACACATGTTGATGTAGAAGAGACATGAAGAAGAGGGGACACATGTTGATGTAGAAGAGACATGAAGAAGAGGGGACACATGTTGATGTAGAAGAGACATGAAGAAGAGGGGACACATGTTGATGTAGAAGAGACATGAAGAAGAGGGGACACATGTTGATGTAGAAGAGACATGAAGAAGAGGGGACACATGTTGATGTAGAAGAGACATGAAGAAGAGGGGACACATGTTGATGTAGAAGAGACATGAAGAAGAGGGGACACATGTTGATGTAGAAGAGACATGAAGAAGAGGGGACACATGTTGATGTAGAAGAGACATGAGGAAGAGGGGACACATGTTGATGTAGAAGAGACATGAAGAAGAGGGGACACATGTTGATGTAGAAGAGACATGAAGAAGAAGGGACACATGTTGATGTAGGGGACACATGTTGATGTAGAAGAGACATGAAGAAGAAGGGACACATGTTGATGTAGAAGAGACATGAAGAAGAGGGGACACATGTTGATGTAGAAGAGACGTGAAGAAGAGGGGACACATGTTGATGTAGAAGAGACATGAAGAAGAAGGGACACATGTTGATGTAGAAGAGACATGAAGAAGAGGGGACACATGTTGATGTAGAAGAGACGTGAAGAAGAGGGGACACATGTTGACCTTTAACAAAAAAATTATCTGAGATTTCTGACTTTTCTCAGAATCCTGACTTGAATTTCTGAAAATCCACACGTGACCCGAATCCTCTTCATTATTTGAGACACTGTCCTATGTTATGTCAAATGTATAACTTGACTTTGGTTAATCTCCAGCATTGCAGTATCAAATGTTTTGAGTTCTGAGATTCTGTGAGAGGACTATGACTTTTTTCTCAGAATTCTTAGTAAGAAAAATGTGAATTCTTCTGACTTTTCGCAGAATTCTGACTTAAATCTCGAAAATAGAATTCCCACTCTAGAGGGAATTTTCCAGACTTTTCTCTGATTCCTGACTCTATTTCAAAACTTCTAGAAAGAAGAATTCGGACTATAGACTTTTTTGGGACCTTTTATAAAAAATAATCTTAGAATTCTGACTTTTTCAGACTTTTCTCAGAATTCTGACTTTTCTCAGAATTCTGACTGTTATCTCTGAAAATCCACATGTGAACCCAATCCTCGTCACTCTTTGAGACACTGTCCTATGTTTCAAATGTGTAACTTTACTTTGGATAATCCCCAGCGTTGAAGAATCAACTGTTGTTTAGTTTGGGGGGGTTTCCTGACCCTTGACCTGATTTCCTCAGACAGGGGGGGGGGGGGTCATAAACCCAGCAGGGGGGTGTGTTTGCCCCCATTCACAGTAATGGAAACACAACTGATGAGCTGAGGAGATCTGCCCTGTTGTTGCAAAGGAAAGGAGCAATTTGACAACGACAACAAAGTGCCGTGTCCGAGGCCGAGAGCTTTAATTGAAGGCTGCGAGAGGTTCAGGGAAAACGAGGAACCGTAAAACCTTAAGCATGGAGATAAAGAGCGGCGGGAACAAAGTGTGGAGTGCGACGAGCCGTAAATCTGTTACCAGCTGCAAACAACCGGTGTGTGAGGACCAAGAAGTACTCAGATGATTCAGGAGAGGAGCAGAAAGGTCCTGCAGCCAACATGGACTAAAGTCTGTTTTCAATGCATCGATACTCTTACTTTTTACAAGAAAATACCAGCATTGACATTTTAATTGGGCAAAAGTAGCGATACTACGGTTTAAAAATACAAGTGAAGTCTTGCATTAGACATACTACTTAAGTATAGGTAGCAATACTACAGTGTGAAAATACTTTACTAAAAGTAAAAGTCCTGCATTCAAACTATGACTTACTATCTTACTTTTAAAAGCATCAGTATACATTTAAAAAGAGGGAGAAGTACTCAGATATTTTACTAGAGTAAAAGTAGAAGTACTTAGATCTTGTACTTTAGTAAAAGTAGAAGTACTCAGATATTTTACTTTAGTAAAAATAGAAGTACTCAGGTCTTGTACTTGAGTAAAAGTAGAAGTACTCAGATCTTGTACTTTAGTAAAAGTAGAAGTACTCAGATCTTGTACTTTAGTAAAAGTAGAAGTACTCAGATCTTGTACTTTAGTAAAAGTAGAAGTACTCAGATCTTGTACTTGAGTAAAAGTAGAAGTACTCAGATCTTGTACTTTAGTAAAGTAGAAGTACTCAGATCTTGTACTTTAGTAAAGTAGAAGTACTCAGATCTTGTACTTGAGTAAAAGTAGAAGTACTCAGATCTTGTACTTGAGTAAAAGTAGAAGTACTCAGATCTTGTACTTTAGTAAAGTAGAAGTACTCAGATCTTGTACTTGAGTAAAAGTAGAAGTACTCAGATCTTGTACTAGAGTAAAAGTAGAAGTACTTAGATCTTGTACTTTAGTAAAAGTAGAAGTACTCAGATATTTTACTTTAGTAAAAATAGAAGTACTCAGGTCTTGTACTTGAGTAAAAGTAGAAGTACTCAGATCTTGTACTTTAGTAAAAGTAGAAGTACTCAGATCTTGTACTTTAGTAAAAGTAGAAGTACTCAGATCTTGTACTTGAGTAAAAGTAGAAGTACTCAGATCTTGTACTTTAGTAAAGTAGAAGTACTCAGATCTTGTACTTGAGTAAAAGTAGAAGTACTCAGATCTTGTACTTTAGTAAAGTAGAAGTACTCAGATCTTGTACTTGAGTAAAAGTAGAAGTACTCAGATCTTGTACTTGAGTAGAAGTACTCAGATCTTGTACTTTAGTCAAAGTAGAAGTACTCAGATCTTGTACTTGAGTAAAAGTAGAAGTACTCAGATCTTGTACTTGAGTAAAAGTAGAAGTACTCAGATCTTGTACTTGAGTAAAAGTAGAAGTACTCAGATCTTGCACTTGAGTAAAGTAGAAGTACTCAGATATTGTACTTGAGTAAAAGTAGAAGTACTCAGATCTTGTACTTGTAGTAAATGTAGAAGTACTCAGATCTTGTACTTGAGTAAAAGTAGAAGTACTCAGATCTTGTACTTGAGTAGAAGTACTCAGATCTTGTACTTGAGTAAAAGTAGAAGTACTCAGATCTTGTACTTGAGTAAAAGTAGAAGTACTCAGATCTTGTACTTGAGTAAAAGTAGAAGTACTCAGATCTTGTACTTGAGTAAAAGTAGAAGTACTCAGATCTTGCACTTGAGTAAAGTAGAAGTACTCAGATATTGTACTTGAGTAAAAGTAGAAGTACTCAGATCTTGTACTTGTAGTAAATGTAGAAGTACTCAGATCTTGTACTTGAGTAAAAGTAGAAGTACTCAGATCTTGTACTTGAGTAGAAGTACTCAGATCTTGTACTTGAGTAAAAGTAGAAGTACTCAGATCTTGTACTTGAGTAAAAGTAGAAGTACTCAGATCTTGTACTTGAGTAAAAGTAGAAGTACTCAGATCTTGTACTTGAGTAAAAATAGAAGTACTCAGATCTTGTACTTGAGTAAAAGTAGAAGTACTCAGATATTGTACTTGAGTAAAAGTAGAAGTACTCAGATCTTGTACTTTAGTAAAGTAGAAGTATTCAGATCTTGTACTTGAGTAAAAGTAGAAGTACTCAGGTCTTGTACTTGAGTAAAAGTAGAAGTACTCAGATATTTTACTTTAGTCAAAGTAGAAGTACTCAGATATTTTACTTTTGTAAAAATAGAAGTACTCAGATCTTGTACTTGAGTAAAAGTAGAAGTACTCAGATATTGTACTTGAGTAAAAGTAGAAGTACTCAGATCTTGTACTTGAGTAGAAGTACTCAGATCTTGTACTTGAGTAAAAGTAGAAGTACTCAGATCTTGTACTTGAGTAAAGTAGAAGTACTCAGATATTGTACTTGAGTAAAAGTAGAAGTACTCAGATCTTGTACTTGTAGTAAATGTAGAAGTACTCAGATCTTGTACTTGAGTAGAAGTACTCAGATCTTGTACTTGAGTAGAAGTACTCAGATCTTGTACTTGAGTAAAAGTAGAAGTACTCAGATCTTGTACTTGAGTAAAAGTAGAAGTACTCAGATCTTGTACTTGAGTAAAAATAGAAGTACTCAGATCTTGTACTTGAGTAAAAGTAGAAGTACTCAGATCTTGTACTTGAGTAAAATTAGAAGTACTCAGATCTTGTACTTGAGTAGAAGTACTCAGATCTTGTACTTGAGTAAAAGTAGAAGTACTCAGATCTTGTACTTGAGTAAAATTAGAAGTACTCAGATCTTGTACTTGAGTAGAAGTACTCAGATCTTGTACTTGAGTAAAAGTAGAAGTACTCAGATCTTGTACTTGAGTAAAAGTAGAAGTACTCAGACCTTGTACTTGAGTAAAAGTAGAAGTACTCAGATCTTGTACTTGAGTAAAAGTAGAAGTACTCAGATCTTGTACTTGTAGTAAATGTAGAAGTACCAGAGTTTAGGAATACTTTGTTACAGTAAAACTCCTGCATTCAAAATGTTCCTCAAGTAAAAGTAAAAAAGTGTTATCATCAAAATAGTGAAAGTACCAAATTAGTAAACCATTCAGCTCTGAACTGTAATAGAGTAGAAGTACACAGTAGCATAATATGTACCTCTAAATTGTACTGAAGTATATTTAATTGGTTCTTTTTTCTTCACTAGAGAAATGGGCGTTCTGGATTATGAAGCTGCTTCTTGTTACATGATGTTGAAACACAAGAATCTTTCTCCTCCTGCCAGAACAACCTTGAGTCAGACGCCGTTATCAAGCCGCAGGAAAACGCTTATCCGCTTGTGCAATTGTTGAGAATACATACTGATATACACCTGAACATCAGCAGGAGAGGACTCTTTAAAGTAGAGACCCTACATACTGATATACACCTGAACATCAGCAGGAGAGGACTCTTTAAAGTAGAGACCCTACATACTGATATACACCTGAACATCAGCAGGAGAGGACTCTTTAAAGTAGAGACACTACATACTGATATACACCTGAACATCAGCAGGAGAGGACTCTTTAAAGTAGAGACACTACATACTGATATACACCTGAACATTAGCAGGAGAGGACTCTTTAAAGTAGAGACCCTACATACTGATATACACCTGAACATCAGCAGGAGAGGACTCTTTAAAGTAGAGACACTACATACTGATATACACCTGAACATCAGCAGGAGAGGACTCTTTAAAGTAGAGACACTACATACTGATATACACCTGAACATCAGCAGGAGAGGACTCTTTAAAGGAGAGATACTACATACTGATATACACCTGAACATCAGCAGGAGAGGACTCTTTAAAGCAGAGACACTACATACTGATATACACCTGAACATCAGCAGGAGAGGACTCTTTAAAGTAGAGATACTACATACTGATATACACCTGAACATCAGCAGGAGAGGACTCTTTAAAGCAGAGACACTACATACTGATATACACCTGAACATCAGCAGGAGAGGACTCTTTAAAGTAGAGATACTACATACTGATATACACCTGAACATCAGCAGGAGAGGACTCTTTAAAGCAGAGACACTACATACTGATATACACCTGAACATCAGCAGGAGAGGACTCTTTAAAGTAGAGACACTACATACTGATGTACACCTGAACATCAGCAGGAGAGGACTCTTTAAAGTAGAGACACTACATACTGATATACACCTGAACATCAGCAGGAGAGGACTCTTTAAAGTAGAGACACTACATACTGATATACACCTGAACATCAGCAGGAGAGGACTCTTTAAAGTAGAGACACTACATACTGATATACACCTGAACATCAGCAGGAGAGGACTCTTTAAAGTAGAGACACTACATACTGATATACACCTGAACACCAGCAGGAGAGGACTCTTTAATATTTGTTGATGGAGCTACAGAGCTGCTCTGACTTGAACTGACTATAAAGTATTATCGTGTTTCGTATTGTTTACTCAAATAAAAGCAAAGTAAAAGTCCTGTTTTTATACTTAATAAAATAAACGTACTTGTTACGCACAATGTAGTAAAAGTGGAATATTGGCCAGTGAATGCTGTTGAGTAGAAGTTTAAAGCAGCATATCATTAAAATATTCTTAGGTACAAGTACAAGTATCTCAGAGTAAATGTACTTCTTTACATTCCTCCACTGGATGAAACACATCCTGATTAAAGCGTGGGATATTTTCAGTTTCCTCTCGACAAGACGTTAAATCATAATCTGTCTTCAGCTGCTGTACATGTATCGTTTCTCCTCAGACCAAAGCCATTAAACACATCCTTCTTTTCGATGCTATCTCTTCATTGAGCATTAGTTGTTTACCGGCTGCGATAAACTCCCGCTGAAATCTCATGTGTGTTGCATACCAAAGAAAGCATTTGGTTCTGTCTGTGTTTCCTCACATGTCGGCTGGTTAAGGCGCTTATGACATGAAACCAAAACAACATCTGTCTTGCTCTGAGATGAAACAAACCCACAATGTCCCACTCCGGTTCCAGACTGAGTCCCGTCACCGCAGCGTAAACAGCGAGGCAATTCGTTAAACAAATATAACTCTAAACTCTTCCTGAGAAATACACCAGGCTATCTCCAATGTGCATCGAGCAGCATGGCACCTGGGATTTAAGATGCCACACGTTTTGGTGGAAACATGAAAGCTGAATACATCTTACACACATCATCGTGCTCATATAGTTCCTGAAGTGCAGCTCGGTTCATGTTTTTAATTTCCAGACCTTCGTTTGCACTGGGTTCCTCCAGTTAAAGTTAATCAGCTGTCGCCATCAGATAAAGATCTTCCTCATGACCTGGGTTAGTGATGTTGTTTTCAGAAGCAATCCCTAAATAATGTGTTGTTTGTCTGTATGCTACGGTGGCGGACAGGTGCTAACGCGATACAACGATCATAATCTCTTCCATCAGTAGAAACGTGCAGCAGCTTCAGAAACGATGCAGATATAAAAACCCAAAGGTTCCACATGAAGAAACATCTTCAGCAACTTGACAACACATGCAGCGTTTAGAGAACATTCAGCAACATGCAGCGTTTACTAAAAGCTGCAGAAACCAAATGCTGAAGAAGCTCAAAACACAACGGAGACCAGGGGACACTAAAGAGTGACGCACACAGCTGGGAGACCAGGGGACACTAAAGAGTGACGCACTCAGCTGGGAGACCAGGGGACACTAAAGAGTGACGCACACAGCTGGGAGACCAGGGGACACTAAAGAGTGACGCACACAGCTGGGAGACCAGGGGACACTAAAGAGTGACGCACACAGCTGGGAGACCAGGGGACACTAAAGAGTGACGCACACAGCTGGGAGACCAGTGGACACTAAAGAGTGACGCACACAGCTGGAGAGCAGGGGACACTGAAGAGTGATGCACACAGCTGGAGCGCAGGGGACACTAAAGAGTGACGCACACAGCTGGGAGACCAGGGGACACTAAAGAGTGACGCACACAGCTGGGAGACCAGTGGACACTAAAGAGTGACGCACACAGCTGGGAGACCAGGGGACACTAAACAGTGACGCACACAGCTGGGAGACCAGTGGACACTAAAGAGTGATGCACACAGCTGGAGACCAGGGGACACTAAAGAGTGATGCACACAGCTGGAGACCAGGGGACACTAAAGAGTGACGCACACAGCTGGAGACCAAGGGACACTAAAGAGTGACGCACACAGCTGGAGACCAGGGGACATTAAAGAGTGACGCACACAGCTGGAGACGAGGGGACACTAAAGAGTGACGCACACAGCTGGGAGACCAGGGGACACTAAAGAGTGACACACACAGCTGGGAGACCAGGGGACACTTAAGAGTGACGCACACAGCTGGGAGACCAGGGGACACTAAAGAGTGACGCACACAGCTGGGAGACCAGGGGACACTAAAGAGTGAAGCACACAGCTGGGAGACCAGGGGACACTAAAGAGTGATGCACACAGCTGGGAGACCAGGGGACACTAAAGAGTGACGCACATAGCTGGAGACCAGGGGACACTAAAGAGTGACGCAGACAGCTGGGAGACCAGGGGACACTAAAGAGTGACGCACACAGCTGGGACAGCTTGGTGACGTTCAGGATCATAAAGCTGAACAGCGGTCTCTGTTCAGAGTTAGACGTCTCATAACTAAGTGTTTGTCAGAATATCTGAGATGACCAGGTTAGCTCCGTTAGCTAGCTAGCTTACAGCAGATCTGCAGTGACATCAGAAGGAGTCATGTGACCACATTGTTCAAATAAGACCATGAAGCATTTTAGGTAAGTTTCCAACAGCAGAGACAGTTGGCAGAGTTTCGTAACTGTAAGTATATCCTGGTTTCTGGAAAGATACTCGAGAACTTCTCGTTTCTGAAGACACTGATGCTAATGTGCGTGTACAAAAGGTTAGCTACGTTAGCTAGCTGTATCTTATTTTGCAGCAACAGAGCGAACAGACAGCAGAACAAACATCCTCCACACACACTCTTTAACTCCCCCATTATTATTATTAAAAACCGTATTTCATTTTGTCTTAATGTACATTATTTAATTTCACATTCTGTTCTTGTACATATCATATTCTATTCACATGTATATAGACTTCTTGCACTATTTTTTATTTGTATTTTTGTATTTTATTATGTTGCATTGTGGGAGGAGCTCAGGTCAGAAGAATGAGATGAGAACACCTCTTGACCACAGTGCGTCTGACCAGGAGAGAAAACCTCACGTTAACCTTTGAGCTTTGGAAACCTGAGCAGAAACAGTAAGAAGTCCAGAGTGTTGGAAGCAATAGAGAACCGCAGTGACGCGTCCTAAAACCCGGAAGTAAGTTAGCATTTTTACCACGTCCGGTTCCTTCAATAAAAAGCAATGCAATTTCTCCGTAGGGTTTAGGAAACTAGCTGAACTAAGGTCTGAGGTTGAGACTCATTGAAGAGACGGATCACGTTTTGTTCTAGGACATGAAATCATCAGCAGTGACCCCACTGTGATTTCTGAAGAGTGGACGTGTCTGAGAAACGATGATTGTTACCAAGTGGCTGAATAGGACTACAGAAGTCGTGGAGGCCGTTGTACGTCATTACTCCGAACACGTAAACACTCCTCTAAGTTAGTTTCTGTTCTGCTTGAAAGCAAGTCCCTGCCTCCTGCAGACTGTTCAAACAAACGCTTCAACTCGTACCATTTAGAATCTGTGTGTTTGAATATGGATCTGAAGTTGGCGTGACGTTGAAGTCGTGCTGCTGGACTCGCTGTAGTTCCTTTATAGCATAACGTTAGCATTTAGCTTCTGGACGTTAGATTTATGATTCAACATTATAAAAGTAGACATGTGGAGATTATCCGGCTGAACAAAACGTGATCCGTCTCTTAAATGTGTCTCAACCACAGACCTGATTTCCAGCTATTTTCCTAAATTCTATGGAGAAATTGCATTGCGTTTTTGACGAAGGAACCGGAAGGAGTTTACCTCCGGGTTTTAGGACGCGTCACTGCGGTTCTCTATGTGGATCCGTGTATACTTGGATCAGGATGTATGGGCTGAAAGATAGAGACGGACTCATCTCATGCTGTTCCTCTGATTTCACGCTGTGATGCACGTCAGCGCGGAGCACAGTGTGTGTTTTGCACAGTGTGTGTTTTGCACAGTGTGTGTTTTGCACAGTGTGTGTTGGACTCTTACCGAACTCGCTGGCGCACATATGTTCCAACATGGCGTCCGACTTCATCTCGTTGTCACATGGAGGGCAGATCGAAGAGAAGCCTGAGAGGAGACATGGAGGGTGACGGTCAGTGGAGGAAGACAAGGATAAATCCATCCTATCGACTGCAGTTATTCACAGAATCAGAACACTTGATTTATTCTGGGTGGGAAATTAGTTTTTTTGACAGTTGCTCTATTTTAGAATTAAATAAATAACAAGATAAAATAAAAGGCAAAGTCAAAATGTGCATGAAACAAGAATAGGAAATACATCTATATTAACATAAGAAAGAAAAGTATGAATTTGTAAAATAATATATAATATAAAATACAAATATTAATACAAACACAAGAAGTGAAATAAAGGACGAATACAGCAATTGGTGTAGTATAAATAAAAGGAGTAAGAAATTGCAATAAAAACACTTAAATAGATTTAAAGTAAACAGAAAACAGACAATGTGAAATAAAATATTTATATATTTCATTTTCAAGTATTTTCTGGACACCCATGCTTGATTTATTCTGTATTTTGTTATTCGTCCATTCAAGAATATTTAGGGTTTGGGGGACGCCAGCTGATACAGACATAGTGGCAGTGGCTCAGTCAGTAGGGGCTTGGACTGGGAGCCGTAGGGTCGCCGGTTCAAATCCCCGACCAGACCTAAAGATGGAGTGTGGACTGATACTTGGAGAGGTCCCAGTTCACCTCCTGGGCCCTGCCGTGGTGCCCTTGAGCAAGGCACCGGACACCCCCCTTCCCCCTCACTCCCATTGCTCCCCGGGCGCTGTACAATAGCTGCCTTAATGTGTGCATGTGTGACCACCTTTCGATTTGATTCGATATGATATGAGTATTGCACAGTTGGATAATTGCACAAATGTGGATTTAAACAAATTTTTTAATGAAAGTGTGTTTCCTGCAGATGTGCTGAGTGACGGTGTCTCGCTCTGATGACATCACTCAGGAATGTCTGCAGTTTGTATTAATCAGCTGTAACGGAGAGATCCTTTAACACAGCGCTCAGAAAGGGCATTTCAATAAAACTCGTATACACCTCACAAAAAGCACTGACCAACGTGCATGGGAATCACATTCAAAGGAATGCTCTGACATTCCCAGATAAAAAACAAATACATCGTAATATTATTATAACGACCTCCTGAAGACAACGTGTGTGTTTGCCAGAGAGTCATTCACTCGATTATCTGCTGATATTTAACTGACAACATTTTTCAAATGATCGCTCCGTGCCAAACAGCTGACTCTACTTTCCAAACAGAGCTGGAAGAAGAGGAGGAGGAAGAGGAGGATGAGGAGGAGGAGGAAGAAGAGGAGGAGAAGGAGGAAGAAGAAGACGAAGAGGAGGAAGAGGAGGATGATATTCAGAATTCTTATCAGAATTCTCTGAGTTTTTATCAACTTTGGTTCTTAAAACAGATAAAGTAATTATCGTAGGTGACTTTAATATTCATGTTGACGATGATAAAAATAGCCTTACTGTTGCATTTAACTCTATATTAGATTCTGTTGGTTTTTGTCAGAGTGTAAATAAACCAACCCACTGCTATAATCACACTCTCGACCTTGTTCTGACTTATGGTATTGAAATTGAGCAACTATTAGTCGAACCGCATAATCCTGCTTTATCCGACCATTTCTTAGTAACTTTTGAAGTACTGTTACTAGACTACAAAGCATTAGTCAAAAGCTCCTGCAGCAGAAACCTATCTGTTAGTGCTATAGCCACATTTAAGGAAGAGATTCCACCAATACTTAACTCGATAGCATGTCTGCATGTAGGGGAGGAAACTTATACAAAATGTACACCACCCCAAATTGATCATGTTGTTGATAGTGCTACAGATGCGCTGCGAATAAAATTAGACTCTGTTGCTCCTTTGAAAAAGAAGAAAATAAAACAACATTAGCTCCATGGCATAATGCCGAAACCCGCAAAATAAAGCAAAAGTCGAGACAACTTGAAAGGATATGGCGTTCCACTTCTAATGTTACACTAGATAGTAAACTAGAATGCTTTTCAGCCATAAACCTTGAACAATTAAATTCAATGATTCTCTCTTCTAAACCATCAACGTGTATGTTAGACCCAATACCAACTAAGCTGTTGAAGGAAGTTTTCCCATTAATTAGCACTTCTTTATTAAATATTATGAATATGTCTTTATTATCAGGCTATGTTCCACAATCATTCAAAGTAGC
>JAPTMU010000378.1:0-35000 GCA_028583405.1 Pogonophryne albipinna | reverse complement strand
ATCCTAAATATATTATACACATAAATTAAGATTTTGTCTATTTTTAGGTGCCTGAAATACGTTAATCTGCCGCTAGCTTCTTGCTATTAGTACTGGATCAAAATTGCCGGTTGACACAGATAAGGAATTTTCTTTGGTGGAAAAAGGTGCAAACATAAACACAACAATAGGAATGAATTTACAAAAATGGAGCAAGTATAGATGCATCATAACATCTATTATAAAAACCTAAGAAATATTTACAAGAAATATAAATATGCACAAAATATTCAGAATAAAGTGAAATATGTCACAATTTGAAGGGGTAAAATGATGAAGAAATGTACATTGTAATGTGCAAGGTTTACAGTATGTTGTATGAACAATGGCTCTTATTTACTGTACTGTAAGGAAAGCATCGAAAACACCCTTACTGTCCCTTTTAAATTGAGATGTTGGATCAGATTTGCTCTGTTATTTATCGGTCTGGCGCATCTTGTTTATTCTGGAAGAGCATTTTTCCTTTAGAGGTGTCTGGCTTTGTTTAGAGCCGCTGGCCTCCAGACGGAGATTTTAACGCACGTTATTTGGACGCTGCATGTTTTTCACATTATGTCTTCCCCTCTGTTTCCATCTCTTGATGCATTCGTCAGTGATTGCGCAGTAGAAAATGGGAATTAATAGATATTCAGGTATTCACTTTTCGCTGCTGGACTTCCTGCCAGCATTGTTCTCAACAAACACTTCGGAAAAAAATCACTTCCATCTGCTGCTGCTTTTCCAATATGTTACGGCCAGTCGAAAGCAACTGGAGTTCATACTGAGATTTAGGGACAAAACCAAGTGAACAACAGCAGGAGAGGACTCTTTAAAGTAGAGACACTACATACTGATATACACCTGAACATCAGCAGGAGAGGACTCTTTAAAGTAGCGACACTACATACTGATATACACCTGAACATCAGCAGGAGAGGACTCTTTAAAGTAGAGACACTACATACTGATATACACCTGAACATCAGCAGGAGAGGACTCTTTAAAGTAGAGACACTACATACTGATATACACCTGAACATCAGCAGGAGAGGACTCTTTAAAGTAGAGACACTACATACTGATATACACCTGAACATCAGCAGGAGAGGACTCTTTAAATTAGAGACACTACGTACTGATATACACCTGAACATCAGCAGGAGAGGACTCTTTAAAGTAGAGACACTACATACTGATATACACCTGAACATCAGCAGGAGAGGACTCTTTAAAGTAGAGACTCTACATACTGATATACACCTGAACATCAGCAGGAGAGGACTCTTTAAAGTAGAGACACTACATACTGATATACACCTGAACATCAACAGGAGAGGACTCTTTAAAGTAGAGACTCTACATACTGATATACACCTGAACATCAGCAGGAGAGGACTCTTTAAAGTAGAGACACTACACACTGATATACACCTGAACATCAGCAGGAGAGGACTCTTTAAAGTAGAGATACTACATACTGATATACACCTGGACACCAGCAGGAGAGGACTCTTTAAAGTAGAGACACTACATACTGATATACACCTGAACATCAGCAGGAGAGGACTCTTTAAAGTAGAGACACTACATACTGATATACACCTGAACATCAGCAGGAGAGGACTCTTTAAAGTAGAGACACTACATACTGATATACACCTGAACATCAGCAGGAGAGGACTCTTTAAAGTAGAGACACTACATACTGATATACACCTGAACATCAGCAGGAGAGGACTCTTTAAAGTAGAGACACTACATACTGATATACACCTGAACATCAGCAGGAGAGGACTCTTTAAAGTAGACACTACATACTGATATACACCTGAACATCAGCAGGAGAGGACTCTTTAAAGTAGAGACACTACATACTGATATACACCTGAACATCAGCAGGAGAGGACTCTTTAAAGTAGACACTACATACTGATATACACCTGAACACCAGCAGGAGAGGACTCTTTAAAGTAGAGACGCTACAGAGGGGGGTTTAAATGAGTTTAAGTTTCACAGCTGATTTCCCCCAAAAGGTTGTGTTTGCTTTGTTCTCGTGGGGATGTGCGTCTGCCAACACCTTCCTCCCTGAAACAACATTCTCAGGATCATTTGCTGCACAGGTGTCGACTCTAACGCACCAGAGCTGTTTGTCTTCCCTCAGTCTCTGCTTAATGCCAGGTTTTTAAAGGAGTCCCAAATGGCTGCAATCTTTTTTCAAACCGTTTTCAAGCAACAAAGGCTCAATGTTCTCTGTTTCCAGATTCTACATGAATAGATCAAGTGTTTCTCAGTTTAAGAAGTTTAAAAGCATATATTATATTTAAATAACACCACTTTTATCCACCTTTACAGTCATGTGGAGAAGGCTTTGAATCTGCATTTAGACGGACAGGAAAATAACATTTACAGGAAATATTCAGAGGTAAGAAAATAGATACTCTTTAGTTGTATCTATTCTCAGAAACACTACAGACTTCTAATCAATAGTGTGGCTGTTTGGAAAGGGGTTCGTTTGGCAAACAAAGACAAGGATATGATTTTCAAAAGGACTGTGATGTAAAATGCACATTCTGTTCTGATTGCAAAACAAACGTTTAAGAATATTAAATAAATAAATATTTGCTGTTTCCGTGTGAATTAAATGTGAGAATCTGGTGCTTTCCTCTAGACTTAGACTATAACATTACATATTTAAATGTGACTACTTTTCGGGCCAGAGCAGACGTTTTAATGTGTTTCGACAAAAGCGAAGCCTTCATCAAAAAACAGATAATGTGCTTCTGAGCCAGGCATCACACCTCCAGACGTCCACAACAGTGGTTCAAAGTGCATCTTAATAAAGTATGAATACATAAATAGATGGCATGCTGAGTTCTCTTGGCAGTAATCAGGTTGTATCAATATTATATGTATGTATATGTGATATGAGACCGTATTCAAGCCATGAAATCATGCACATAACTTATCAGAAATGTGGTGAAATGCACCAAATGTACTCAGTATTGCAGTAAAGACATACTAGTACTCGGATATACTTCTATCCAGTACATTTTGTAGGCAAATATCTCACTTTTATACATTTATTTAACACTTAGTGACTTTATACTTTACTACTCGGGGAAAAGCCATTCTGCATAATGAGTACTTTTACTTTCGAGGTATTTGATCAGAAACATTTGATCATTTCTTCCATATTGCCGAGTCCTTTGCACACAGTCATCTACCCAGGAAGATTTGACGCATCACAACATCGAACTGCTCCTTGAGTAGTATTTTAAGACCATAGTCTTTCTACTTTTACTTAAGTATCTGAGTACTTCTTCCATATCTGGCAACAATATCGAGGTATTTAAAATATATATATATTCAACTCATCCAAAGCCCTTTGCACCCTCATGTATCTTCTCAGTAAAGTACTCGTAAAAAACACAAAACTACACAGAAAGTACATTAAATCGGCACAAATCTGATATATTACAACACTGAAATTCTCCTTAGGACTTTTACTCGTAATGTCTCTGCCTTTACTGTAGTACTTCTTCCACCTCTACCTTATAGATATGTGCTCCTCTGCACACTCCTCTCTCTTCTCTTATGGAGTACACACGGAAAAGCTGATCATAAATAACTGTATCTCACATCAAATATCAGGTTCAACTTAACATTATTGCTTCCAACTGTAACCTAATACAGTTATGTTAAACGTGCGGATTCAATACATTCAATTAAAGTTAACATTTCAGTGTTTTCTAATGTAATGAGACGAGCATACTTTAATATCTGAATGTTCCTCGTAACAGAACAATAACGATATGGAGGTCTCAGTGTTCCTCCGTGACAGAGAGTGTGTGTGAGACATGATAAGAGTTAGTTTATCCATGTGATGTTTAAAAATCGGTTGATTCCACAAACAAGTAAAGGACTTCAAGATATTTGGTTCGAATGGATTTTTTCTCCAACACACAACTGATACATTTTAGAGTTGGATCAATGTGTATTCACCTGTAATGCTATAGTGAATATATCAGCTGTTTTCGTCCTTAGCTTGAATCATTTTGGTTTGCGGCACTTATTGCACGTCACTTTGGATGACAGCTAAATGTAATATAAATACATGTATTTGTTGACACTGACACAGCTAATGGAGATAACCCTCTGTCTAAACAGCCTTTGGATAAAAGACACACTTTAAACTCTGACTGTCAATCAAATGCAGGACATCTTCTCAATGTGTGGGACAAATGAGGACAAAGCAGGACACATACGTTTTAATACCACTCTGCTGCTAATTTACAACTATTACTAATACTTAAATACTGGTACTGGATGTGTATTTTGTAAATGGTGTAATTTGTACTTATATCTTTAATATCCTATCTCTTTTAAGTAATATTTGGTACTTGTGGGTTATCTTCGCCACTTTTTTTGTTTTTTTCAGACTCTCTTAATTACCCTAACCCCAAGGATAAATGTTTGTTTTGACAACATCGAAATACTCTTTGCTATTTGAAAGTATTTCAAGACTGTAGTATTTCTACTTTTACTTAAGTCGAGTATCCGAGTACTTCTTCCACACCTGTCAACCGTTACGCAAATGTTACCTGTGGGGTTAATAAAGTTAATGTTACCTGTGGGGTTGGGGCTCTCGGTCGCGTTGGGCTGCGTCATCGCGATGCACACGTCGTCCTGCGGGAACTTGTCGCACGCGAGCATCTCGGGCCACGGGAACCCAAAAGACTCCATGATGGGGGTGCAGCCATCGCGCACCGCCTCGCACAGCCAGCGGCACGGGAAGATGGGGCGCTCGAGGCACACGGGCGCGAACAGCGAGCACAGGAACACCTGCGTGCCCGGGTGGCAGCTCTTGTGCACGAGCGGCACCCAGCTGCTCGCCTGCTGCTTCACCTCTGCCATGGTCTCGTGCTCCAGCAGGTTGGGCAGCAGCATCTGATCGTAGCCCACCGCGTGGCACAACCGCAGGTCCTGCGGGATGTCCACGCACTGCGGGGCCTTCCCGTAGCCGCGCGAGTACGCGTCAGACTTCCAGGAGAGGTACTCGTACTCTGACGCGCTGCACGAGACCGACAGGAGAACCAGGGTGAGCGCGAGCCGCTCCATCCTGCAGCGCGACGTCATGGCTTCAGAGAGGACACTGAAGGGAGGAATCAGCGCAGGAAAGAAGAAAAAGGAGAAACAAATGCTGGGTTTCCTGCTGTGCGGAAAGTCAGTCTGAAGCACGAGGGAATCAACTCAGAGAAAAAAAGAGTCAAAACTTCATGGAGGAAAAAAGTGTGTTTTTCTGCTCTGCGTAAAGTCCACCGGCTCCTTCCGCTGCTGCTGCGCGTCTGACTGCTCCTGCTCTGAGAGGAGGGTGAAGTAGCTCCTCTGAGAGTGTGTGCGTTGGGGTGTGTGTGTGTGTGTGTGTGTGTGTGTGTGTGTGTGTGTGTGTGTGTGTGTGTGTGTGTGTGTGTGTGCTCTGCCTGTGCTTGGAAACAAGAGCAGATTGTAAAGCGCGCTCCGGCCAATGGGAACGCGTCTTGCGCCTTTTGGCACCGCGCTGTCAGTCAGAGAGAGCTTAATTACACAGTGTGTTAAACTCTGCAGGAGACCCCACCCCCTCCCCCCACACACACACCATACACCACACGCACACACACACACACACACACACACACACCCCTTTCACTCCCCAGCGTGCACTTCCTTTGTCAAAACAAAACACAGAATAAGACATTAGCACTCATAAACACACACAGTGTTATGGAAGTTAAACAGAGTTAAAAAGTGTGGCAGAGGACACATCATAGTCCTCTGGGAAGGTCCATTCATTAATTGATGCAACTGTAATGAATGTATGATGAGGTATTCCTAAGATGCAATACGCACAGAGAGAGAGGCTCAGCGTTAAGAGCAAATCATCATCAAACCTTGCAGAGAAAAACAAAACAAATTACTTTCAGACTTTTTTTCCTGTAAATGTGTGAAGTTAGAAACTGAGGAACCTTTGTTCTAGAGAATACGTTTAAATCTTTTTAGTAATTTTCTCACTTTTTCCCCAAATGTTTTCTTGTAAATGTACGATTTCCATCTCTGTGACCCTGGCTTCAATAAACCTTTGGATGATGCTGTGATTTCATTTGGTATAACCAGCGAACCGGCTGCTCTTATTTAAGCACGAGAAATAAACAAATACAACCTTGTTATGTTTTAATTCTCTCCAGAGGAACAGCTCATCTGGAGAGCGCCGTCCTGATGCTGGTGATCTCACACACACACATTCTCCACACACACACATTCTACACACACACATTCTACACACACACATTCTACACACACACACACACACACACACACACACACACACACACACACACACACACACACACACACACACACACACACACACACACACACACACACACACACACACACACACACACACACACACACACACACACACACACACACACACACACACACACACACACACACACACACCCTCCTCACACACACACATCCTCCTCACACACACACATCCTCCTCACACACACACACACCCTCCTCACACACACACACCCTCCTCACACACACACACACCCTCCTCACACACACACACACCCTCCTCACACACACACTCCTCTCACACACACACAAACACATTCTCCTCTCACACACACACACACCCTCCACACACACACACTCCTCACACACACACACTCCTCTCACACACATTTATACATTTTGCAAATTCATTCAATGTTTACATTTAATATGATAAATAATATATGCATGTCTGAAGACAATGTATGTATGTAGGATAATTTGTGTGTGTGAGAGGAGGATGTGTGTGTGAGAGGAGAATGTGTGTGTGTGTGTGTGTGTGTGAGAGAGAGAGGAGGCTGTGTGTGTGTGTGAGGAGAATGTGTGTGTGGTGTGTGTGTGTGTGTGTGTGTGGAGAATGTATGTGTGTGAGAGGAGGATGTGTGTGTGTGTGAGAGGAGGATGTGTGTGTGTGTGTGTGTGTGAGAGGAGGATGTGTGTGTGTGTGTGTGTGTGTGTGTGTGAGAGGACCAGATTCCGGCCTGTACGGCCCCTCATAGTCGCTGGAGCTAATTTAACTAATATTTCTATATGTTTAACAGAATCTTTAAAGCCACTCATTTCAATAACAAGCTACATATTAATGAGATCAAACCTTGTGATTGATGCGTGCTCTCTCGTGCAACACAAGCATGCTTTTGTTTCATGCGTATACCTTGAATAACTTTGAGCCTAATCATTACATTTCTCTACTGTCTGTGTCAGATCAGGAATGAAGAAGCAGCGAGAGAAAGGTCTTCTTCTTTCTTCCTGCAGGACTCTGGCAACACTTTTCAGAGCCTCTGTTTTCTGAAGGTTGCATGATATGTATTCTTCAGAGAGTCTAATGAGATGCTTGCTTTTATTCCAGGGGTTTCTAAGTCTGGCTGCAGGAGAAACAGAGAGGGTATTCAAAGATCCCCTGCAAACAATCACCGTATGGTTTTACTAATGTCAACTTCCCTGCAGACAAGTTGAATAAGTGAAGAAACATTAGACGAAAGACGCAGCTTAGGAAACGAGAGAAAAGTCTTCTTCTTGTAGAGATCAGATAAACAGAAGGAGACAAAAGTGTTTTACTCACATCAAATTAACTGCAGTTCACATTTGTCAGAGGTGTTTCTAGAAAGATATAGTATGAGTACTGTGTCTCTGATGTTGTTTATAAGGCAACTTTCAACACAAGGTAATTCAAAGTGCTTTACAAAAAATGAAAGACATTAAGAAAATGGCATTTAAAATCAGTCATTAAAAAGAAAAGCTAATAAAACAAACATTAAAACAAAAAATACATGGATAAAAGTTACAGTGCAGTTTAAGATGTGAATAGTTCAATTAAAAGCAGCGGCAAAAAGAAAAGTCTTCTTGCTGGATTTAAAAGTAGTCAGAGTTGCAGCGGACCTGCAGGTTTCTGGGAGTTTGTTCCAGATATTTGGAGCATAATAACTGAACGCTGCTTCTCCATGTTTAGTTCTGACTCTGGGGACAGAAAGCTGACCAGTCCCTGAAGACCTGAGAGATCTGGATGGTTCATCATTTAGCAGGAGGTCACAAATGTATTTTGGGCCTAAACCATTCAGTGCTTTATAAACCAGCAGCAGTATTTAGAAATCTATTCTTTGACACACAGGAAGCCAGTGTAAAGACTTCAGAACAGGAGTGATGTGATCCACTTTCTTAGTGTCAATGAGGACTCGAGCAGCGGCGTTCTGAATCAGCTGCAGCTTTCTAATAGATTTTTTAGTGAGACCTGTGAAGACACCATTGCAGTAGTAATGACCATTATACAAGTAAATATATAATAAACAAGTTGTTTTCTCTTTTAATAAATGAACAATCTGCCAATAGAACAAGAACAAAATGGCTGAAGTAAAGATGTTATAATTAGATAAATGACATCTTGTGTTTAGCTGGGGAAACTGATGTGACCAGAATCAGGGAATTTGTAACAATTCGTAACAAAGCCAGACATGCTCAGATTGTGTTTCCTGATGTCAGCTGGAGATGTTCCTCTAAAGATGTTTCTAAGAGACTTTGACTCCAAAGGATGCTTAAGATGCCTCGTCTAAAAACAAGACTTCAGTTATTAAGTCTTATCTCAAGTGAAACTATACTTGGCAAGATTTGACATGTTTGCAGTGTATCAACAACAACATGACGTGTGTTGACGTACACAAGGAAGGTTTCTCATTTCTCTCATTTCCCCTCCTCGACTCCCCTCAAGATGTCTCCTGACGTAAACAACAACAACGTGACGTCGGAGCTCCGTAAAAACAAAGCTGTCTCTGCCGTCTGACGCTCTGTTTGATTTGAATAATGTTTTCTGATCACTTGTGGGGTTTTCTCTGGAAGTTTTTCCTTGCATGATGTGAGGGTCTAAAGACAGAGGGTCTAATGACAGAGGGTCTAATGACAGAGGGTCTAAGGACAGAGGGTCTAAGGACAGAGGGTCTAAGGACAGAGGGTCTAAAGACAGAGGGTCTAAAGACAGAGGGTCTAAAGACAGAGGGTCTAAGGACAGAGGGTCTAAGGACAGAGGGTCTAAGGACAGAGGGTCTAAGGACAGAGGGTCTAATGACAGAGGGTCTAAGGACAGAGGGTCTAAGGACAGAGGGTCTAAAGACAGAGGGTCTAAGGACAGAGGGTCTAAAGACAGAGGGTCTAAAGACAGAGGGTCTAAAGACAGAGGGTCTAAGGACAGAGGGTCTAAGGACAGAGGGTCTAAGGACAGAGGGTCTAAGGACAGAGGGTCTAAGGACAGAGAGTCTAATGACAGAGGGTCTAAGGACAGAGAGTCTAAGGACAGAGGGTCTAAGGACAGAGGGTCTAAGGACAGAGGATCTGAGTACAGAGGGTCTAAGGACAGAGGGTCTAAGGACAGAGGGTCTAAGGACAGAGGGTCTAAGGACAGAGGGTCTGAGTACAGAGGGTCTGAGGACAGATGGTCTAAGGAGAGAGAGTATAAGGAGAGAGAGTATAAGGACAGAGGGTCTAAGGACAGAGGGTCTAAGGACAGAGGGTCTAAGGACAGAGGGTATAAGGACAGAGGGTCTGAGGACAGAGGGTCTAAGGACAGAGGGTCTAAGGACAGAGGGTCTAAGGACAGAGGGTCTGAGGACAGAGGGTCTAAGGACAGAGGGTCTAAGGACAGAGGGTCTAAGGACAGAGGGTATAAGGACAGAGGGTATAAGGACAGAGGGTATAAGGACAGAGGGTCTGAGGACAGAGGGTCTAAGGACAGAGGGTCTGAGGACAGAGGGTCTGAGGACAGAGGGTCTGAGGACAGAGGGTCTGAGGACAGAGGGTATAAGGAGAGAGGGTCTGAGGACAGAGGGTCTGAGGACAGAGGGTCTGAGGACAGAGGGTCTAAGGACAGAGGGTCTAAGGACAGAGGGTCTAAGGACAGAGGGTCTGAGGACAGAGGGTATAAGGAGAGAGGGTCTGAGGACAGAGGGTCTATGGACAGAGGGTCTATGGACAGAGGGTCTATGGACAGAGGGTCTATGGACAGAGGGTCTGAGGACAGAGGGTCTGAGGACAGAGGGTCTAAGGACAGAGGGTCTAAGGACAGAGGGTCTAAGGACAGAGGGTCTAAGGACAGAGGGTCTAAGGACAGAGGGTATAAGGAGAGAGGGTCTGAGGACAGAGGGTCTAAGGACAGAGGGTCTAAGGACAGAGGGTCTAAGGACAGAGGGTCTAAGGACAGAGGGTGTCGTATTGTCATCCTGATATTCTGTACAAACTGTGAAGTCCACTGAGACAAATGCAGACTACACACTGTCCACCATCTAAAGTAACTTCAATATATACAAAGTAAACAACATGATATTTCTCACTTCTGTCTGTCATTGGAAAAGACAGCAGCAAAGAGTGAAAAGTGTGTTTTTCTGGAGCTTTTGGGAATCCTT
Source organism: Pogonophryne albipinna (assembly GCA_028583405.1). Lineage (NCBI taxonomy): Eukaryota > Metazoa > Chordata > Actinopteri > Perciformes > Artedidraconidae > Pogonophryne > Pogonophryne albipinna. The sequence continues at coordinate 24,495 of JAPTMU010000378.1, read as the reverse complement.
CCAAAGGGTGAAATCTTTTTTTACAGCTTCTGTTTTTTAAAGATTGCATGACACTTACATTTTAGAGGACTTGGTCTAATGAGAAGCACAACACTCTTCCTCATTCGAGTTGCAAGCGAAAACAGAAAGGACATTCATTCCAGATTGAAAGCTTTATTGTCTCAGCAGCTAGTCCTCCAGCAGAGCAGCATGAATATAGAGATATAGGACATAGAACAGATCCAACGGTGCAAGAAGAGTAAATAGAATATGATATATCAGATGAATAATCAGCAAATAGATGATTGTTTATGGATGTTCTTTAAAAAGTTCCTGTGTTTAATAGTCTTATGGCCTGTGGGATGAAACCTCTTGAGAGTCCCTGTAAATCAAATTAAAGGGACTATTTGTTCCGACATTAACGGCGTGCTAATAAAGTTTTATCTGACAGTAAACAGATAGCTCAGAACTGAAGTGTTTCTTTATCAGACCTCATTACTCTGAAGTCAATTAGAGGGTCCATCTCCCCCTGCCCTCAGGTGTGAACTCCACTATTTAAATTTGGGACAATTTGCATCCCATTGTGTCGCTCAGAGTTCCTGCAGAGCGGCAGGAACAACACCTCGTTTACTTTAACTCGGGGGGGGGGGGGGGGCACCTTTCAACAAAAGGCAATTCAACGTGCTTTACAAACCTGAAAGAAATACAATGATATATTCAGTCTAATTTAATATTCCATCTGTCACATACTGATATACACCTGAACATCAGCAGGAGAGGACTCTTTAAAGTAGAGACACTACATACTGATATACACCTGAACATCAGCAGGAGAGGACTCTTTAAAGTAGAGACACTACATACTGATATACACCTGAACATCAGCAGGAAAGGACTCTTTAAAGTAGAGACACTACACACTGATATACACCTGAACATCAGCAGGAGAGGACTCTTTAAAGTAGAGACACTACATACTGATATACACCTGAACATCAGCAGGAGAAGGACTCTTTAAAGTAGAGACACTACACTACTGATATACACCTGAACATCAGCAGGAGAGGACTCTTTAAAGTAGAGACACTACATACTGATATACACCTGAACATCAGCAGGAGAGGACTCTTTAAAGTAGAGACACTACACTACTGATATACACCTGAACATCAGCAGGAGAGGACTCTTTAAAGTAGAGACACTACATACTGATATACACCTGAACATCAGCAGGAGAGGACTCTTTAAAGTAGAGACACTACATACTGATATACACCTGAACATCAGCAGGAGAGGACTCTTTAAAGTAGAGACACTACATACTGATATACACCTGAACATCAGCAGGAGAGGACTCTTTAAAGTAGAGACACTACATACTGATATACACCTGAACATCAGCAGGAGAGGACTCTTTAAAGTAGAGACACTACACTACTGATATACACCTGAACATCAGCAGGAGAGGACTCTTTAAAGTAGAGACACTACATACTGATATACACCTGAACATCAGCAGGAGAGGACTCTTTAAAGTAGAGACACTACACTACTGATATACACCTGAACATCAGCAGGAGAGGACTCTTTAAAGTAGAGACACTACATACTGATATACACCTGAACATCAGCAGGAGAGGACTCTTTAAAGTAGAGACACTACATACTGATATACACCTGAACATCAGCAGGAGAGGACTCTTTAAAGTAGAGACACTACATACTGATATACACCTGAACATCAGCAGGAGGAGGACTCTTTAAAGGAGAGACACTACATACTGATATACACCTGAACATCAGCAGGAGAGGACTCTTTAAAGTAGAGACACTACATACTGATATACACCTGAACATCAGCAGGAGAGGACTCTTTAAAGTAGAGACACTACATACTGATATACACCTGAACATCAGCAGGAGAGGACTCTTTAAAGTAGAGACACTACATACTGATATACACCTGAACATCAGCAGGAGAGGACTCTTTAAAGTAGAGACACTACATACTGATATACACCTGAACATCAGCAGGAGAGGACTCTTTAAAGTAGAGACACTACATACTGATATACACCTGAACATCAGCAGGAGAGGACTCTTTAAAGTAGAGACACTACATACTGATATACACCTGAACATCAGCAGGAGAGGGCTCTTTAAAGTAGAGACACTACATACTGATATACACCTGAACATCAGCAGGAGAGGACTCTTTAAAGTCTAGACACTACATACTGATATACACCTGAACATCAGCAGGAGAGGACTCTTTAAAGTAGAGACACTACATACTGATATACACCTGAACATCAGCAGGAGTGGACTCTTTAAAGTAGAGACACTACATGCAGGAGAGGACTCTTTAAAGTAGAGACACTACATACTGATATACACCTGAACATCAGCAGGTGAGGACTCTTTAAAGTAGAGACACTACATACTGATATACACCTGAACATCAGCAGGAGTGGACTCTTTAAAGTAGAGACACTACATGCAGGAGAGGACTCTTTAAAGTAGAGACACTACATACTGATATACACCTGAACATCAGCAGGAGATAACTCTTTAAAGTAGAGACACTACATACTGATATACACCTGAACATCAGCAGGAGGACTCTTTAAAGTAGAGACACTACATACTGATATACACCTGAACATCAACAGGAGAGGACTCTTTAAAGTAGAGACACTACATATTGATATACACCTGAACATCAACAGGAGAGGACTCTTTAAAGTAGAGACACTACATACTGATATACACCTGAACATCAGCAGGAGAGGACTCTTTAAAGTAGAGACACTACATACTGATATACACCTGAACATCAGCAGGAGAGGACTCTTTAAAGTAGAGACATTACATACTGATATACACCTGAACATCAGCAGGAGATAACTCTTTAAAGTAGAGACACTACATACTGATATACACCTGAACATCAGCAGGAGGACTCTTTAAAGTAGAGACACTACATACTGATATACACCTGAACATCAGCAGGAGAGGACTCTTTAAAGTAGAGACACTACATATTGATATACACCTGAACATCAACAGGAGAGGACTCTTTAAAGTAGAGACACTACATACTGATATACAACCTGAACATCAGCAGGAAGGACTCTTTAAAGTAGAGACACTACATACTGATATACCCTGAACATCAGCAGGAGAGGACTCTTTAAAGTAGAGACACTACATACTGATATACACCTGCACATCAGCAGGAGAGGACTCTTTAAAGTAGAGACACTACATACTGTATACACCTGAACATCAGCAGGAGAGGACTCTTTAAAGTAGAGACACTACATACTGATATACAGCTGACAATCAGCAGGAGAGGACTCTTTAAAGTAGAGACACTACATACTGATATACACCTGAACATCAGCAGGAGAGGACTCTTTAAAGTAGAGGACACTACATACTGATATACCCCTGAACCTCAGCAGGAGGACTCTTAAGTAGAGACACTACATAATGATATACACCTGAACATCAGCAGGAGAGGACTCTTTAAAGAGAGACACTACATACTGATATACACCTGAACATCAACAGGAGAGGGACTCTTTAAAGTAGAGGACACTACATATTGATATACACCTGAACATCAACAGGAGAGGACTCTTTAAAGTAGAGACACTACATACTGATATACACCTGAACATCAGCAGGAGAGGACTCTTTAAAGTAGAGACACTACATACTGATTATACACCTGAACATCAGCAGGAGAGGACTCTTTAAAGTAGAGACATTACATACTGATATAACACCGGAACATCAGCAGGAGATAACTCTTAAAGTAGAGACACTACATGCAGGAGAGGACTCTTTAAAGTAGAGACACTAAATACTGATATACACCTCAACATCAGCAGGAGAGAACTCTTTAAAGTAGAGACCTACATACTGATATACACCTGGAACATCAGCAGGAGAGGACTCTTTAAAGTAGAGATACTACATACTGATATACACCTGAACATCAGCAGGAGAGGACTCTTTAAAGTAGAGACACAACATACTGATATACACCTGAACATCAGCAGGAGAGGACTCTTTAAAGTAGAGACACTACATACTGATATACACCTGAACATCAGCAGGAGAGGACTCTTTAAAGTAGAGACACTAAATACTGATATACACCTGAACATCAGCAGGAGAGAACTCTTTAAAGTAGAGACACTACATACTGATATACACCTGAACATCAGCAGGAGAGGACTCTTTAAAGTAGAGATACTACATACTGATATACACCTGAACATCAGCAGGAGAGGACTCTTTAAAGTAGAGACACAACATACCGATATACACCTGAACATCAGCAGGAGAGGACTCTTTAAAGTAGAGACACTACATACCGATATACACCTGAACATCAGCAGGAGAGGACTCTTTAAAGTAGAGACACTACATACTGATATACACCTGAACATCAGCAGGAGAGGACTCTTTAAAGTAGAGACACTACATACTGATATACACCTGAACATCAGCAGGAGTGGACTCTTTAAAGTAGAGACACTACATGCAGGAGAGGACTCTTTAAAGTAGAGACACTACATACTGATATACACCTGAACATCAGCAGGTGAGGACTCTTTAAAGTAGAGACACTACATACTGATATACACCTCTGACAATCAGCAGGAGTGGACTCTAATTAAGAGAGACACTACATGCAGGAGAGGACTCTTTAAAGTAGAGACACTACATACTGATATACACTTGAACATCAGCAGGAGATAACTCTTTAAAGTAGAGACACTACATACTGATATCACCATGAACATCAGCAGGAGGACTCTTTAAAGTAGAGACACTACATACTGATATACACCTGAACCTCAGCAGGAGAGGACCTTTAAAGTAGAGACACTACATATTGATTATACAGCGAACATCAACAGGAGAGGACTCTTTAAAGTAGAGACACTACATAACTGAATATACACCTGAACATCAGCAGGAGAGGACTCTTTAAAGTAGAGACACTACATACTGATATACACCTGAACATCAGCAGGAGGGACTCTTTAAAGTAGAGACACTTACATAACTGATATACACCTGAACATCAGCAGGAGATAACTCTTTAAAGTAGAGACACTACATACTGATATACACCTGAACATCAGCAGGAGGACTCTTTAAAGTAGAGACACTACATACTGATATACACCTGAACATCAGCAGGAGAGGACTCTTTAAAGTAGAGACACTACATATTGATATACACCTGAACATCAACAGGAGAGGACTCTTTAAAGTAGAGACACTACATACTGATATACACCTGAACATCAGCAGGAGAGGACTCTTTAAAGTAGAGACACTACATACTGATATACACCTGAACATCAGCAGGAGAGGACTCTTTAAAGTAGAGACATTACATACTGATATACACCTGAACATCAGCAGGAGTGGACTCTTTAAAGTAGAGACACTACATGCAGGAGAGGACTCTTTAAAGTAGAGACACTACATACTGATATACACCTGAACATCAGCAGGAGAGGACTCTTTAAAGTAGAGACACTACATACTGATATACACCTGAACATCAGCAGGAGAGGACTCTTTAAGTAGAGACACTACATACTGATATACAACCTGCACATCAGCAGGAGAGGACTCTTTAAAGTAGACACTACATACTGATATACACCTGAACATCAGCAGGAGAGGACTCTTTAAAGTAGAGACACTACATACTGATATACAGCTGAACATCAGCAGGAGAGGACTCTTTAAAGTAGAGACACTACATACTGATACACACCTGAACATCAGCATGAGAGGACTCTTTATAAGTAGAGACACTACATACTGATATACACTGAACATCAGCAGGAGGACTCTTTAAAGTAGAGACACTACATAATGATATACCCTGAACATCAGCAGGAGAGGACTCTTTAAAGTAGAGACACTACATACTGATATACACCTGAACATCAACAGGAGAGGACTCTTTAAAGTAGAGACACTACATATTGATATACACCTGAACATCAACAGGAGAGGACTCTTTAAAGTAGAGACACTACATACTGATATACACCTGAACATCAGCAGGAGAGGACTCTTTAAAGTAGAGACACTACATACTGATATACACCTGAACATCAGCAGGAGAGGACTCTTTAAAGTAGAGACATTACATACTGATATACACCTGAACATCAGCAGGAGATAACTCTTTAAAGTAGAGACACTACATGCAGGAGAGGACTCTTTAAAGTAGAGACACTACATACTGATATACACCTGAACATCAGCAGGAGAGGACTCTTTAAAGTAGAGACACTACATACTGATATACACCTGAACATCAGCAGGAGAGGACTCTTTAAAGTAGAGACACTACATACTGATATACACCTGCACATCAGCAGGAGAGGACTCTTTAAAGTAGAGACACTACATACTGATATACACCTGAACATCAGCAGGAGAGGACTCTTTAAAGTAGAGACACTACATACTGATATACAGCTGAACATCAGCAGGAGAGGACTCTTTAAAGTAGAGACACTACATACTGATATACACCTGAACATCAGCAGGAGAGGACTCTTTAAAGTAGAGACACTACATACTGATGTACACCTGAACATCAGCAGGAGAGGACTCTTTAAAGTAGAGACACTACATACTGATATACACCTGAACATCAGCAGGAGTGGACTCTTTAAAGTAGAGACACTACTACTGATATACACCTGAACATCAGCAGGAGAGGACTCTTTAAAGTAGAGACACTAAATACTGATATTACACCTGAACATCAGCAGGAGAGAACTCTTTAAAGTAGAGACACTACATACTGAGAATACACCTGAACATCAGCAGGAGAGGACTCTTTAAAGTAGAGATTACTACATACTGATATACACCTGAACATCAGCAGGAGAGGACTCTTTAAGTAGAGACACTACATACTGATATACACCTGAACATCAGCAGGAGTGGACTCTTTAAAGTAGAGACACTAACATGCAGGAGCGGACTCTTTAAAGTAGAGACACTACATACTGATATACACCTGAACATCAGCAGGAGAGGACTCTTTAAAGTAGAGACACTACATACTGATATACACCTGAACATCAGCAGGAGAGGACTCTTTAAAGTAGAGACACTAACTAAATACTGATATACACCTGAACATCAGCAGGAGAGAAACTCTTTAAAGTAGAGACACTACATACTGATATCACCTGAACATCAGCAGGAGAGACTCTTTAAAGTAGAGATACTACATACTGATATACACCTGAACATCAGCAGGAGAGGACTCTTTAAAGTAGAGACACTACATACTGATATACACCTGAACATCAGCAGGAGTGGACTCTTTAAAGTAGAGACACTACATGCAGGAGAGGACTCTTCAAAGTAGAGACACTACATACTGATATACACCTGAACATCAGCAGGAGAGGACTCTTTAAAGTAGAGACACTACATACTGATATACACCTGAACATCAGCAGGAGAGGACTCTTTAAAGTACAGACACTACATACTGATATACACCTGAACATCAGCAGGAGAGGACTCTTTAAAGTAGAGACATTACATACTGATATACACCTGAACATCAGCAGGAGTGGACTCTTTAAAGTAGAGACACTACATGCAGGAGAGGACTCTTTAAAGTAGAGACACTACATACTGATATACACCTGAACATCAGCAGGAGAGGACTCTTTAAAGTAGAGATACTACATACTGATATACACCTGAACATCAGCAGGAGAGGACTCTTTAAAGTAGAGACACAACATACTGATATACACCTGAACATCAGCAGGAGAGGACTCTTTAAAGTAGAGACACTACATACTGATATACACCTGAACATCAGCAGGAGAGGACTCTTTAAAGTAGAGACACATATACTGATATACACCTGCACATCAGCAGGAGAGGACTCTTTAAAGTAGAGACACTACATACTGATATACACCTGAACATCAGCAGGAGAGGACTCTTTAAAGTAGAGACACAACATACTGATATACACCTGAACATCAGCAGTAGATAACTCTTTAAAGTAGAGACACTACATACTGATATACACCTGAACATCAGCAGGAGGACTCTTTAAAGTAGAGACACTACATAATGATATACACCTGAACATCAGCAGGAGTGGACTCTTTAAAGTAGAGACACTACATGCAGGAGAGGACTCTTTAAAGTAGAGACACTACATACTGATATACACCTGAACATCAGCAGGAGAGGACTCTTTAAAGTAGAGACACTAAATACTGATATACACCTGAACATCAGCAGGAGAGGACTCTTTAAAGTAGACACTACATACTGATATACACCTGAACATCAGCAGGAGAGGACTCTTTAAAGTAGAGACACTACATACTGATATACACCTGAACATCAGTAGGAGAGGACTCTTTAAAGTAGAGACACAACATACTGATGTACACCTGAACATCAGCAGGAGAGACTCTTTAAAGTAGAGACACTACATACTGATATACACCTGAACATCAGCAGAGAGGACTCTTTAAAGTAGAGACACTACATACTGATATACACCTGCACATCAGCAGGAGAGGACTCTTTAAAGTAGAGACACTACATACTGATATACACCTGAACATCAGCAGGAGAGGACTCTTTAAAGTAGAGACACTACATACTGAGATACACCTGAACATCAGCAGGAGAGGACTCTTAAAGTAGAGACACTTACATACTGATATACACCCTGAACATCAGCAGGAGAGGACTCTTTAAAGTAGAGGACACTACATACTGATATACACCTGAACATCAGCAGGAGTGGAACTCTTTAAAGTAGAGACACTACATGCAGGAGAGGACTCTTTAAAGTAGAGACACTACATACTGATATACACCTGAACATCAGCAGGAGAGGACTCTTTAAAGTAGAGACACTACATACTGATATACACCTGAACATCAGCAGGAGAGGACTCTTTAAAGTAGAGACACTACATACTTGATATACACCTGAACATCAGCAGGAGAGGACTCTTTAAAGTAGAGACACTACATACTGATATACACCTGAACATCAGCAGGAGAGGACTCTTTAAAGTAGAGACACTACATACTGATATACACCTGAACATCAGCAGGAGAGGACTCTTTAAAGTAGAGACACTACATAATGATATACACCTGAACATCAGCAGGAGTGGACTCTTTAAAGTAGAGACACTACATGCAGGAGAGGAACTCTTTAAAGTAGAGGACACTACATACTGATATACACCTGAACATCAGCAGGAGAGGACTCTTTAAAGTAGAGACACTAAATACTGATATACACCTGAACATCAGCAGGAGAGGACTCTTTAAAGTAGAGACACTACATACTGATATACACCTGAACATCAGCAGGAGAGGACTCTTTAAAGTAGAGACACTACATACTGATATACACCTGAACATCAGCAGGAGAGGACTCTTTAAAGTAGAGACACATACATACTGATATACACCTGAACATCAGCAGGAGAGGACTCTTTAAAGTAGAGACACTACATACTGATATACACCTGAACATCAGCAGGAGAGGACTCTTTAAAGTAGAGACACTACATACTGATATACACCTGAACATCAGCAGGAGAGGACTCTTTAAAGTAGAGACACTACATACTGATATACACCTGCACATCAGCAGGAGAGGACTCTTTAAAGTAGAGACACTACATACTGATATACACCTGAACATCAGCAGGAGAGGACTCTTTAAAGTAGAGACACTACATACTGATATACAGCCTGAACATCAGCAGGAGAGGACTCTTTAAAGTAGAGACACTACATACTGATATACACCTGAACATCAGCAGGAGAGGACTCTTTAAAGTAGAGACACTACATACTGATATACACCTGAACATCAGCAGTAGATAACTCTTTAAAGTAGAGACACTACATACTGATATACACCTGAACATCAGCAGGAGTGGACTCTTTAAAGTAGAGACACTACATGCAGGAGAGGACTCTTTAAAGTAGAGACACTACATACTGATATACACCTGAACATCAGCAGGAGAGGACTCTTTAAAGTAGAGACACTAAATACTGATATACACCTGAACATCAGCAGGAGAGAACTCTTTAAAGTAGAGACACTACATACTGATATACACCTGAACATCAGCAGGAGAGGACTCTTTAAAGTAGAGATACTACATACTGATATACACCTGAACATCAGCAGGAGAGGACTCTTTAAAGTAGAGACACAACATACTGATATACACCTGAACATCAGCAGGAGAGGACTCTTTAAAGTAGAGACACTACATACTGATATACACCTGAACATCAGCAGGAGAGGACTCTTTAAAGTAGAGACACTACATACTGATATACACCTGAACATCAGCAGGAGAGGACTCTTTAAAGTAGAGACACTACATACTGATATACACCTGAACATCAGCAGGAGAGGACTCTTTAAAGTAGAGACACTACATACTGATATACACCTGCACATCAGCAGGAGAGGACTCTTTAAAGTAGAGACACTACATACTGATATACACCTGAACATCAGCAGGAGAGGACTCTTTAAAGTAGAGACACTACATACTGATATACACCTGAACATCAGCAGGAGAGGACTCTTTAAAGTAGAGACACTACATACTGATATACAGCTGAACATCAGCAGGAGAGGACTCTTTAAAGTAGAGACACTACATACTGATATACACCTGAACATCAGCAGTAGATAACTCTTTAAAGTAGAGACACTACATACTGATATACACCTGAACATCAGCAGGAGGACTCTTTAAAGTAGAGACACTACATAATGATATACACCTGAACATCAGCAGGAGAGGACTCTTTAAAGTAGAGACACTACATACTGATATACACCTGAACATCAGCAGGAGAGGACTCTTTAAAGTAGAGACACTACATACTGATATACACCTGAACATCAGCAGGAGAGGACTCTTTAAAGTAGAGACAATACATACTGATATACACCTGAACATCAGCAGGAGAGGACTCTTTAAAGTAGAGACACTACATACTGATATACACCTGAACATCAGCAGGAGAGGACTCTTTAAAGTAGAGACACTACATACTGATATACACCTGAACATCAGCAGGAGTGGACTCTTTAAAGTAGAGACACTACATGCAGGAGAGGACTCTTTAAAGTAGAGACACTACATACTGATATACACCTGAACATCAGCAGGAGAGGACTCTTTAAAGTAGAGACACTACATACTGATATACACCTGAACATCAGCAGGAGTGGACTCTTTAAAGTAGAGACACTACATGCAGGAGAGGACTCTTTAAAGTAGAGACACTACATACTGATATACACCTGAACATCAGCAGGAGAGGACTCTTTAAAGTAGAGACACTACATACTGATATACACCTGAACATCAGCAGGAGAGGACTCTTTAAAGTAGAGACACTACATACTGATATACACCTGAACATCAGCAGGAGATGACTCTTTAAAGTAGAGACACTACATACTGATATACACCTGAACATCAGCAGGAGAGGACTCTTTAAAGTAGAGACACTACATACTGATATACACCTGAACATCAGCAGGAGAGGACTCTTTAAAGTAGAGACACTACATACTGATATACACCTGAACATCAGCAGGAGAGGACTCTTTAAAGTAGAGACACTACATACTGATATACACCTGAACATCAGCAGGAGAGGACTCTTTAAAGTAGAGACACTACATACTGATGTACACCTGAACATCAGTAGGAGAGGACTCTTTAAAGTAGAGACACTACATACTGATATACACCTGAACATCAGCAGGAGAGGACTCTTTAAAGTAAAGACACTACATGCTGATATACACCTGAACATCAGCAGGAGAGGACTCTTTAAAGTAGAGACACTACATACTGATATACACCTGAACATCAGCAGGAGAGGACTCTTTAAAGTAGAGACACGACATACTGATATACACCTGAACATCAGCAGGAGAGGACTCTTTAAAGTAGAGACACTACATACTGATATACACCTGAACATCAGCAGGAGAGGACTCTTTAAAGTAGAGACACTACATACTGATATACACCTGAACATCAGCAGCAGAGGACTCTTTAAAGTAGAGACACTACATACTGATATACACCTGAACATCAGCAGGAGAGGACTCTTTAAAGTAGAGACACTACATACTGATATACACCTGAACATCAGCAGGAGAGGACTCTTTAAAGTAGAGACACGACATACTGATATACACCTGAACATCAGCAGGAGAGGACTCTTTAAAGTAGAGACACTACATACTGATATACACCTGAACATCAGCAGGAGAGGACTCTTTAAAGTAGAGACACTACATACTGATATACACCTGAACATCAGCAGCAGAGGACTCTTTAAAGTAGAGACACTACATACTGATGTACACCTGAACATCAGCAGGAGAGGACTCTTTAAAGTAGAGACACTACATACTGATGTACACCTGAACATCAGTCTCTTCAGTGAGAATGTTACAAATTGAGCCAAATTCTGGAAAAAAAGTCAAATTTGAGATGCATTGTGGGACATGTAGTTTATGGGCAACGTGCTTCTGTAAATATTAGTATAATAAACTATTCTTTGCAAGCTCTTGTGGGGCCGCATGAAATGAAGTCACGTGCCGGATTTGGTCCACGGGCCTTGAGTTTGACCCCCCTGCTCTAAACGGCCGCTGACAGATGGCACCATGTGTGCTGAGTGCAATAAAACATACACGTTTATACACGTCTGTGTTTTGTTTTTATGTTAACCTTCATTTCTGCCTGGTGATAACTGCTGGAGCCGGGGACTTCAGCTTCTATTCAGAAACATCAATACAATAAACAACATGAGGCAGAAATTAAGGTCAACATAAAAACAAAACACAGACCACGTAGTAGAGTCCTGAAAAGAACAAGCATAAGAACAGAACAGAACACACACACACACACACACGACGAAGACATCGCTGAGAGCTGTGTGTATACTTCTCGTGTGTGTGTGTGTTCTTTTCAGGACTCTACTACGTGGTCTGTGTTTTGTTTTTATGTTGACACACACATAAAGTAAATGGAATATGATATATTAGGTAAATAAGTGTTAATTATCTGGTAATTGATCTGTTTATATAGGATTTGTATCGTCAGTAGGCCTATATGTGTATTTGCATGCGCTAAAGTGGTGATATTTTTTTTATTTAGCCTTTATTTATACAGGTGTAGATCTCATTGAGACACCAGGGCCCTCTCATTTCTCTAACTCCCCTCCTCGACTCCCCTCCTCAACTCCTATCCTCGAGACTTAGTCCCGCCCACAGGAGATGCGAGCCGAGGAGCGGAACCGAGGAGAGAGGAGGGGACGCAGCAGGCGGTTAGAGAAATGAGAACTCCTCTCAGCGGTCATTTTAAAGAGACGTCCATTAATGATGACAGGAGGCACAGCAGCCCTCTGACACACACACACACACACACACACACACACACACACACACACACACACACACACACACACACACACACACACACACACACACACACACACACACACACACACACACACACACACACACACACACACACACACACACACACACACACACACACACACACACACACACACACACACACACACACACACACACACACACACACACACACACACACACACACACACACACACACACACACACACACACACACACACACACACACACACACACACACACACACACACACACACACACACACACACACACACACACACACACACACACACACACACACACACACACACACACACACACACACACACACACACACACACACACACGATCTATCCCCCCCCCCCCTCTCTGGTCGCTACAATGAGAAAAATAAATTACTGGCCAAAAGTTTTGATCTATAAGTATTAAAAGTAAGCAGAGGACACCAAACCAACTGAGCCCTGTCTGTCCGCTGCATCTACGCACACACTGTACCACACACACACACACACAGCTAACAGCCTAACAGCCGTTGTGTATTTTATTATGTGAAGCACTAAATGGTTTTAGAAAAATATGGACTCTTTGTTTGTAGATATCTACTAAACTACAGCAAATAAAGAGAGTAGGCCTGTTCTACTGAGTGATATATATTATACACACTGCTCTGCTTTCAGCACGGACCTCACAGCTGTTCTCTCTGAAAACATCGCGTCGCGATGAAAGCAGTTAATAAAATATCATCCAGGGGATGCATGCAGAGCTGTGATTGGCTGAGATAAGTCCGGCCGTGCGTCACGACTCTTTGAAACATCTCTGTTCCCGGAAATGCATCCACGAAGGAGCCGTGGAGGACCGTGGAGGACCCATCAGTGTATCCACGGTTATAGCTCCTCCAGAGAGCCTCCTCGATGCTCGGTCCTCGAAGTGCATTTAGAGAAACATGGCGCGCTGAAATTCATTTCCGGGTCACTACCGGAGGACCGAGGAGTCGAGGAGTCGAGGAGGGGGATTTGATTAAATGAGAAAGGGCCAAGGTCTCATTTTCAAGAGAGACCTGTTCAGTGGTAACACCACCACACAAAGTTACAGACAGACACTAAACACAGAGGCAACACTAAAATACAACACCGTAAAAAAAGTAGTAATTGAAATTCATATACAGTCAGATATAGCAGGTGCAAACACCCACAGATGATTTAATATGTGATATATGCTTAGAAAAGCTATGCTAATGCTAATCCTGAAGTACTTTAAATACTCTGTTTACATTTCTAATGAACAGAAAGAGTCCTGAGGGGTCTCTGTTTGTGATGTTAGATAAACTGGAGTCAATTAGTGAAGTCTGAGACCCTAGCCACACGGAGACGGTAACGATCTCTCCGGTAGTCCACCAGCAGATGACAAACACCCACCTCTCCGCCTCTTCCAAGGGACGAGCAGAGTGTGGCAGAGTTTCAGTTAGATTTTGTTTTCGCCAGTCAACATGTCCGTTAAAGTTTAAATCTTCCGGCCAAAATTAGAAAAGTGCCGGTCAAAGGTCTTCTTTGTTATTGAGCTTTAAAACAAATGGATAACGACTATATAATAATATAAGAATAATACATGGAGTCTCTCTTTTCCTCCCCCTCTCCTGCCAGCCCGTCAGTATGTTCGTTATCAGGGAATGATCACATAGGCGTAATGACGGAGCCGTTTGGCCCTCAGAGCGTTGCGTCTGCAGATCTACTCACCTTGGGACCCGTTATCGTTATCTGCGTTTCCCCGTCGGCCTCGTGTGGCCGAACCGTCTATAAGATGGAGAACTGTAGTGGAGACGACCCGTTTCATCTCTGTGTGGCTGCAGCTTGACTCACAGCAGTAATCAGAGGTGGGAAGTAACTAAGTAGATTTACTCAAGTACTGGACTTAAGTAAAATTTAGAGGTACTTGTACTTTACTGGAGTATTTGTTAGGGCCTATAGAATATTGGACCCCAAAGCAAACGACTGGAGAGAGATGGTAAAAAACAAAAAGCTTTATTCAAGCAGAAGAACAGAAAAAGACGGCAGTGGAGTGAGGAAGCTGGCTGGCACTGAGACGCCAGGGACAGGAGCCAAAAATCCAAACAATACATCCAAAAGACGAGGAGAGCAGCGAGACACACCGGAGGGTCGAAACACAGAGGAATTATCTGGCAGGGAAAAGGCATGAGGACCGGGCTTTTATATCTACAGGTGAAGAGGAGAGTGGAAACAGGTGTGCCTCGTCTGCTACTGGGAGGAGCCAGCCAACTCCCTGTCACACACCAGCCCTGCAGAGGACAGCAGAGAAGGGAGAGGTGAGACAGGAGAAAACACACAACAAAAACTAAACTAAACAGAATCATAACAGGATTTCCATTTCATGCTACTGTGTACTTCTACTCCACTACAGTTCAGAGGTACATGGTGTACTTTTCCTCCACTACATGTATTAATCCCGTTAGTTCCTTCTCAGATCTGGATGAATGATGTGAAATCTAATCAAGTGTTGAATCAGACTTTAGTTCCACCTGGAGTAAATTCACCAGCTACCCTGCAGTCTACAAAGTCATTCAGACTAGCTGCTCCTTCACCAGCTTTGAGAACACTTTCATGATCAATCATTATAAAACATATCATATATATTATTCTGAAATGGACCAATCTGCACAACGACTACTTTTACTGTCTTTCACTATATTTTGATGAGAATACTTTTCTACTTTCACTTGAGGAACATTTTGAATGCTTTTACTGTAACAGAGTATTCCTACACTCTGGTACTTCTACTTTTACTAAGTACAAGATCTGAGTACTTCTACTTTTACTCAAGTACACGATCTGAGTACTTCTACTTTTACTCAATACAAGATCTGAGTACTTCTACTTTTACTCAAGTACTAGATCTGAGTACTTCTACTTTTACTCAAGTACAAGATCTGAGTACTTCTACTTTTACTCAATACAAGATCTGAGTACTTCTACTTTTACTCAAGTACTAGATCTGAGTACTTCTACTTTTACTCAAGAACAACATCTGAGTACTTCTACTTTTACTAAGTACAAGATCTGAGTACTTCTACTTTTACTCAAGTACACGATCTGAGTACTTCTACTTTTACTAAGTACAAGATCTGAGTACTTCTACTTTTACTCAAGTACACGATCTGAGTACTTCTACTTTTACTCAATACAAGATCTGAGTACTTCTACTTTTACTCAAGTACTAGATCTGAGTACTTCTACTTTTACTCAAGTACAAGATCTGAGTACTTCTACTTTTACTCAAGTACACGATCTGAGTACTTCTACTTTTACTCAATACAAGATCTGAGTACTTCTACTTTTACTCAAGTACTAGATCTGAGTACTTCTACTTTTACTCAAGAACAACATCTGAGTACTTCTACTTTTACTCAAGTACAAGATCTGAGTACTTCTACTTTTGTTGATGTGGAAGAGACATGAAGAAGAGGGGACACATGTTGATGTAGAAGAGACATGAAGAAGAGGGGACACATGTTGATGTAGAAGAGACATGAAGAAGAGGGGACACATGTTGATGTAGAAGAGACATGAAGAAGAGGGGACACATGTTGAAGTAGAAAAGACATGAAGAAGAGGGGACACATGTTGATGTAGAAGAGACATGGAGAAGAGGGGACACATGTTGATGTAGAAGAGACATGAAGAAGAGGGGACACATGTTGATGTAGAAAAGACATGAAGAAGAGGGGACACATGTTGATGTAGAAGAGACATGAAGAAGAGGGGACACATGTTGATGTAGAAAGAGACATGAAGAAGAGGGGACACATGTTGATGTAGAAAAGACATGAAGAAGAGGGGACACATGTTGATGTAGAAGAGACATGAAGAAGAGGGGACACATGTTGATGTAGAAGAGACATGAAGAAGAGGGGACACATGTTGATGTAGAAAAGACATGAAGAAGAGGGGACACATGTTGATGTAGAAAAGACATGAAGAAGAGGGGACACATGTTGATGTAGAAAAGACATATGTCCAGACACTGACGGTGATGTTAACATCTGGATGGGATGAGGACATATTCTACCTTTCCATACATTTGTAACGTCTTTGTCTTTTACTGAGAAGTTCTTCTGTCCGTTTTCTTTTTTAATTTGCTTTGATTTATTTCTTGATTTTACTGAGAGGATCATCTGTTTTTACTTTCTTATTATTTTATTGTATTTATAATGTGGTTTTATTTCGCTCTTGCTTTTACCGATTGGTGTATCTGTCTCTTCCGCCACCGGCTCAGTAGGGACTGGAGCAAACGTAGGGTTACCGGTTCAAGTCCCCAAACAGACCGTGAAATATGGAGTGTGTACTGACACTTGGAGAGGTCCCAGTTCACCTCCTGGGCCCTGCCTTCGTGCCCTTGAGCAAGGCACCAGATATCTTTATTATATTTATCCTCTTGTTTATTTTCCCTTCTTTGAATCGTGCTGAATTTCTGCTGATCTATTTTAACTCGAACTTGAATTGAATGTCATATTTGTACGTTACTCTAAAGGCCCTTTAAGCTGCGACCTGTGTATGAAAAGTCCAATAAAAACAAAGCTTTATTATGATAATCATTATTATTCTGCTCAGCTGTGGACTGACGTGGTGTGTTTACATGACGGAGGCTCTGACATGTAGAAATAACAAGCGCCCTGCGTATCGTCAGGTAACACCAGTTTGGCACCAGTTGGGTTTTACTGCCGTCCTGCATGGCATCGTTTTTATTATTATACTCGTTCTGTTTTCTCTGAGCTCTCCGGAGACTCTTCATGATGAAGAGATGTTTTCTTCACTTTCCAGGAGCAGCTGTTATGGAAAAATAACATAATTGCTCCATTGTGCGTGTCTGGCAACGGACTCGGCTGAAATCGAATGATTCTTCATATTTAAAGAGTCCAGACGCCAACACAGAACTCTGCTTTCATTTTCAGACATTCCTGATGAAGTCATTATGATGTCCTGCTGCTCTTCCTTCTCTTTGACCTTTGACCTGATCCAGTTCTCCTTACAATGCTTAAAGAGGACATATTATATCAGTATGTAGTGTCTCTACTTTAAAGAGTCCTCTCCTGCTGATGTTCAGGTGTATATCAGTATGTAGTGTCTCTACTTTAAAGAGTCCTCTCCTGCTGATGTTCAGGTGTATATCAGTATGTAGTGTCTCTACTTTAAAGAGTCCTCTCCTGCTGATGTTCAGGTGTATATCAGTATGTAGTGTCTCTACTTTAAAGAGTCCTCTCCTGCTGGTGTTCAGGTGTATATCAGTATGTAGTGTCTCTACTTTAAAGAGTCCTCTCCTGCTGGATGTTCAGGTGGATATCAGTATGTAGTGTCTCTACTTTAAAGAGTCCTCTCCTGCTGATGTTCAGGTGTATATCAGTATGTAGTGTCTCTACTTTAAAGAGTCCTCTCCTGCTGATGTTCAGGTGTATATCAGTATGTAGTGTCTCTACTTTAAAGAGTCCTCTCCTGCTGATGTTCAGGTGTATATCAGTATGTAGTGTCTCTACTTTAAAGAGTCCTCTCCTGCTGATGTTCAGGTGTATATCAGTATGTAGTGTCTCTACTTTAAAGAGTCCTCTCCTGCTGATGTTCAGGTGTATATCAGTATGTAGTGTCTCTACTTTAAAGAGTCCTCTCCTGCTGATGTTCAGGTGTATATCAGTATGTAGTGTCTCTACTTTAAAGAGTCCTCTCCTGCTGATGTTCAGGTGTATATCAGTATGTAGTGTCTCTACTTTAAAGAGTCCTCTCCTGCTGATGTTCAGGTGTATATCAGTATGTAGTGTCTCTACTTTAAAGAGTCCTCTCCTGCTGATGTTCAGGTGTATATCAGTATGTAGTGTCTCTACTTTAAAGAGTCCTCTCCTGCTGATGTTCAGGTGTATATCAGTATGTAGTGTCTCTACTTTAAAGAGTCCTCTCCTGCTGATGTTCAGGTGTATATCAGTATG
Source organism: Pogonophryne albipinna (assembly GCA_028583405.1). NCBI lineage: Eukaryota > Metazoa > Chordata > Actinopteri > Perciformes > Artedidraconidae > Pogonophryne > Pogonophryne albipinna. Next base: position 4,966 of record JAPTMU010000378.1, on the reverse strand, counting down.
TAGTGTCTCTACTTTAAAGAGTCCTCTCCTGATGATGTTCAGGTGTATATCAGTATGTAGTGTCTCTACTTTAAAGAGTCCTCTCCTGATGATGTTCAGGTGTATATCAGTATGTAGTGTCTCTACTTTAAAGAGTCCTCTCCTGCTGATGTTCAGGTGTATATCAGTATGTAGTGTCTCTACTTTAAAGAGTCCTCTCCTGCTGATGTTCAGGTGTATATCAGTATGTAGTGTCTCTACTTTAAAGAGTCCTCTCCTGCTGATGTTCAGGTGTATATCAGTATGTAGTGTCTCTACTTTAAAGAGTCCTCTCCTGATGATGTTCAGGTGTATATCAGTATGTAGTGTCTCTACTTTAAAGAGTCCTCTCCTGCTGATGTTCAGGTGTATATCAGTATGTAGTGTCTCTACTTTAAAGAGTCCTCTCCTGCTGATGTTCAGGTGTATATCAGTATGTAGTGTCTCTACTTTAAAGAGTCCTCTCCTGCTGATGTTCAGGTGTATATCAGTATGTAGTGTCTCTACTTTAAAGAGTCCTCTCCTGCTGATGTTCAGGTGTATATCAGTATGTAGTGTCTCTACTTTAAAGAGTCCTCTCCTGTCTGAAACTGGAATAAAATGGTGGAATGAGCTCCCCATTGACATCAGGACAGCAGAAAGCCTGCACATCTTCCGGCGCAGACTGAAAACTCATCTCTTTCGACTCCACCTCGAGCGATAGAATTACTGACAAAGAACTGCTAACAAAGCACTTATATACTAATAAAGGACTGGCTTACCTAAAGCCAGTTGAGTAGCACTTGAAATGTTTGGCTCGATGAAACCTGATGTACTTTATGATTCTGTTTTCTTCAAGGTTGTGTCTTCCTGGTCGAATGTACTTATTGTGAGTCGCTTTGGATAAAAGCGTCAGCTAAATGCAATGTAATGTAATAATAAACCAGTGTAGCTTCGTTAGAGTTTTGTGCAGCGGTGACCTCAGCTCAGACGGCTTCTTCTCCGTCGACAGTTAATGTTTCAGAAGGTTTGCTGCCCCTCGTTTTCTGGTGAGTTTTGGGAGGGGGTTTCGCAACACGCTGATCCTGTGATCAACTGCTCGCCGTAACTAATGCTGGCAATTTGTGACATTGGTTTGCAAGAAAAGCGAGAAGAAAACAGGCTGCAGTTACTTTAATTATGCTTCTGTGTGAGGCTGAAATACCTCATACCGTGGGGAGGGGAATTAAAGATATCTGACCCACAGCGAGCAGAAAGACCTTCTACGAGTCCGCTTAGTGTGTTTCAAATGTCCCGATGCTGCACTCATCCAGGTTCCTTTGATTTGCCTCTTAATGGAAACATTACATTATTTTATATTTGTATTTTTGTGTTTAATGAAACATGTTGCATTGTTGGAGGAGCTCAGGTCAGAATCATTTCATTGCTATGTCTACACTGTAGCTTATGAGCATAAGACGATAAAACCTTTGAATCTATGAAATTGAAATAGCTGAAGAGCCGTTGAAGGAGGTGTGGACTCAGTTACTGACTTCAGATTGGACTTCTCAAACAAAGAAGACTTGCAACTCGACCTAAACGGCAGTAGATCGTACTTTGAAAGTACTTCATACCGTCCCCCAAACCGAAGATTAGAATCTAGGAAGGTTAAAAGTGGGCCATACATCAAATCAATTCCTGGAACAACCAGCGACGACTGTCTACTTTGACAGCATTGAATCAGGTTGAAGTGAACCAGGTAGAACCAGCTGGAACATTCACCAGCTACCCTGCAGTCTGCAAAGCCATTCAGACTAGCTGCACCTTCACCAGCTTTGAGAACACTTTGATGATCAATCATTATAAAACATATCATATATATTATTCTGAAATGGACCAATCTGCACAACGACTACTTTTACTGTCTTTCACTATATTTTGATGAGAATACTTTTCTACTTTCACTTGAGGAACATTTTGAATGCTTTTACTGTAACAGAGTATTCCTACACTCTGGTACTTCTACTTTTACTAAGTACAAGGTCTGAGTACTTCTACTTTTACTCAAGATCTGAGTACTTCTACTGTTACTCAAGTACAAGATCTGAGTACTTCTACTTTCAGTATTTACATGTTGCGGGCAGAAGAGTTTGAGTTCAGGGCTTAAAACAAAGTACTTTTCATTGGTCTGATAGCGTCTGAAAGAGGTTTGGACTCGACTTACTGGACTAATCACCAATGACTCAAGGATTGAAAATACTTGAAACCGTCACCCAGGCCCAAAGATTAAAACATTGGTTATTTAGAAAGTGTGAATCATCTAGGGTTACTTTCACTTGAAGAACATTTTGAATGCAGGACTTTTACTGTAACAGAGTATTCCTACACTCTGGTACTTCTACTTTTACTAAAGTACAAGATCTGAGTACTTCTACTTTTACTCAAGTACAAGATCTGAGTACTTCTACTTTTACTCAAGTACAAGATCTGAGTACTTCTACTTTTACTCAAGTACAAGATCTGAGTACTTCTACTTGTACTCAAGTACAAGATCTGAGTACTTCTACCTTTACTCAAGTACAATATCTGAGTACTTCTACTTTTACTCAAGTACTAGATCTGAGTACTTCTACTTTTACTCAAGTACAAGATCTGAGTACTTCTACTTTTACTCAAGTACAAGATCTGAGTACTTTTACTCAAGAACAAGATCTGAGTACTTCTACTTTCAGTATTTACATGTTGCAGGAAGCAGAGTTGGAGTTCAGGGCTTAAAACAAAGTACTTTTCGTTGGTCTGATAGCGTCTGAAAGAGGTTTGGACTCGACTTACTGGACTAATCACCAATGACTCAAGGATTGAAAATACTTGAAACCGTCACCCAGGCCCAAAGATTAAAACATTGGTTATTTAAAAAGTGTGAATCATCTAGGGTTACTTTCACTTGAAGAACATTTTGAATGCAGGACTTTTACTGTAACAGAGTATTCCTACACTCTGGTACTTCTACTTTTACTAAAGTACAAGATCTGAGTACTTCTACTTTTACTCAAGATCTGAGTACTTCTACTGTTACTCAAGTACAAGATCTGAGTACTTCTACTTTTACTCAAGTACAAGATCTGAGTACTTCTACTTTTACTCAAGTACAAGATCTGAGTACTTCTACTTTTACTCAAGTACAAGATCTGAGTACTTTTACTTTTACTCAAGTACAAGATCTGAGTACTTCTACTTGTACTCAAGTTCAAGATCTGAGTACTTCTACCTTTACTCAAGTACAATATCTGAGTACTTCTACTTTTACTCAAGTACTAGATCTGAGTACTTCTACTTTTACTCAAGTACTAGATCTGAGTACTTCTACTTTTACTCAAGTACAAGATCTGAGTACTTTTACTCAAGAACAAGATCTGAGTACTTCTACTTTCAGTATTTACATGTTGCAGGAAGCAGAGTTGGAGTTCAGGGCTTAAAACAAAGTACTTTTCGTTGGTCTGATAGCGTCTGAAAGAGGTTTGGACTCGACTTACTGGACTAATCACCAATGACTCAAGGATTGAAAATACTTGAAACCGTCCCCCAGGCCCAAAGATTAAAACATTGGTTATTTAGAAAGTGTGAATCATCCTGAATCATCTAGGGTTAGGTACTCCGTCTTTAATAGATGACATCCAATCAGGTTGAAGGAGAGAACCATGGGAAACCTCTCCTCATGTAATTGAGCATCAGTAGGGAAATGCTCAGTCACGTACATTTCAAACCACCGATGACCTGTCTCTAATTAGGACCCCAAAGTTACCCCAAAGAAGGCCAGAAGTCTAGAACTGATGCTTTGTTACTGAGCACCAGATGGACACAATAAGCGCATTTATGCTTTTGTTTTTAACCCAAAAGGAATGCAAACGAGCCTGTTTTAGATGTGTGTCTGTTTGAAGCTAGGAGCAACACTCTTGATTTGGAGGGTATCTGAAAGTAATCGCTGCAAATTTGAAACGGAAAATAGGAGCTTTTCTGCCTCATAGTTGATAAGCAGGATTGTAGACTTTGTGCAGCACTAAGAGGAAGATGGTCTAACATGTGCTGCTTCCTTAGAGCTCACCACATATTCACCAGCATGTCTTCTGTCCGCACGCCAGAAACGAAAGATGGATTTGTGTCAGGGGAGGAAGAAACATGCAGAGAATCACGTCTTTGCATTTAATATGGCGCCCATGTCCACAGCAGTCATGTGCAAATGGCTTCATCATGATTCAATTTGTGCTCTCAAACCTGCCAGCGCAGAACACGAGAAAACCATCTTGAATAATCATCTTGAAAGACGTTGAGTATTAGAAACGGAGACATCACAGTGAAGGAAGGGCTTTGAGACGGAGAGCACGAGGAGGAATCGAGCAAAGAAATTATACATCTGCATAAAATTACTTGGACCTTTATTTCAGATCCAGCAATGCTCCATTTATCATCATCATCATCATCATCATCATCATCATCATCATCATCATCATCATCATAATTTGTGGATTTAATCTCCAATTGGGTAATTATCTTCCTCTCCCTCAGTGTGAGCCCTGATCAGAAGGATTCTTTATTCAGACGTTTGAAGTTCGTTGGATCCAAACAGAGAGGAAGCTGCTTCAGGAAGGGATCTCCACAAATCACATCAGATGTCTCCTCGTATCAACGTCGGCTTATTCTTTCTAACAAGGACGACAAAAGTCTACTGTTGTGTGTCCAACTTCCTCTGGACACAAAGCTGGTTGAATGCTATTATGTACGGTGGCGCACACAGCTGGAGACCAGGGGACACTAAAGAGTGACGCACACAGCTGGAGACCAGGGGACACTAAAGAGTGACGCACACAGCTGGGAGACCAGGGGACACTAAAGAGTGACGCCCACAGCTGGGAGACCAGGGGACACTAAAGAGTGACGCACACAGCTGGGAGACCAGGGGACACTAAAGAGTGATGCACACAGCTGGGAGACC
>JAPTMU010000377.1:140934-173931 GCA_028583405.1 Pogonophryne albipinna | reverse complement strand
TAGTGTATTTTTTCAAAAAGCAGTTTTTGGTATACGATCAAAACTGGTATCTAAAGGGTTCATTTGTATCGGAATTAATTAAATCATTATGTAAATTCTTCATGAAAAATTTGAGGACAAAAATTAGAAAAATATTGATCCGTCATTTTATTGCAGTTCAAATACAAATATTTTATGTTAACATTCCCAATGTTACTTTTTTTAACAGGGCATTAAGTGCAAATTGAAATTGTTTACAAAATATGAAAATATATTAAAAGATTATACAGATAATACAAAATAGAACCAATGTTGTCAATGGCTGCCGACTCCACTCTCCCCCATCTCATAGAAGTTTCCAAAGATTTTCATAATCATGCTTTTTGGTCTCCATTTTTCTGGCTCTTGCTTTGGGATTGTTAACTAAGCAATGGCTTTGAAGCCAAGTCTTGACATATACCTCTGGTCTGAACTTGTTCAGTGGAGGGTTCACTTGATGAAAAGCAAGGCTGACATGCTTTTGACCTCTAGGGAGCTTCTAGTTGTGGTTCAAATGTACATCTGACTAAACCCACGTTCACACTCAGCTGTGGAGATGACCAGAGTGTTCACTGCTTGAAGGAGGGCTTTCAGCTCTTCTGGTGCTGGTGGTATCATTTCATCAACAGGTTTGAGTCTTACCAGCCAGCTAACACGAGAGAAAAACGTATAACTCCAAACTAAGTTGTTATTGCTGCTTATGTCCATAGATTCCACCTTTAGTGACTAAAGTAATGACTAAGATTACTGACTCTTGACTTACCTGAAATGTTATTTTTAGTATTTTTAAATATGAAGTCCCTCAGATCGCGTTGTCCTCCTTATTTATTTATGTATTCATGTATTCAACAGGGACAGAGCACATTAATGAACATTTCTGTAAACGTGCCAGAGTTATTCAAGAGGCTATTTTTCATCTGTAGTCCCTGGACAGATTTTAAAAGTCAACCTAAAACACATTTCATTTTAAATAAGTAAATACAATACATTTAAAACATGCAACAGACATTACTGGGATACTTAAATAAAACAATTTAAAATACAGAACATTCAAACAAAACAAAAGAGCATGTTAAAACCCAGGCAGTGGGTTGTAAGGAGATTGGGTCAGTGTTGGCAGAGCTGATTCCTCACTAACCATATTTTGAGTTTTGATTTAAATAAAGTGAATGTGGTCTGGTCTCTGATTGGAGGTGGGATTGAGTTCCATCGCTGAGCAGCTTTAACAGCTCCTGGTCGCTTGGCCATTGTGATGACCGTTACCTGCGCTAGTGCTGCTATGCAGCGTCTGGCATCGATCAAACAGGCGCATCACGGCGCTCTGGCGCCCTCTAGGGCACTCGCATAGTATAGCGTCAGTGACTTGGTAAACATGTCATTGCGTGTGTGCGTGCTCCCTCGCCCACGGTATTTTACTCAAAATGCGCAAAATGAATGTTGAAATAGCAGAAATACCAGTGCCACGCTCATTGATCAAATTACATAAGGGATGGAAAGGGGCAATGGCAGTTTTAGAAGGGGGATGATTTTGACCGTTTTTATTTCACGGGGGATGCCATCCCCCCCATCCCCCTCATCCCCCCTCATCCCCCCCATCCCCCCCATCCCCCCCGTCCCCCCTCATCCCCCCCATCCCCCTCATCCCCCCTCATCCCCCTCATCCCCCTCATCCCCCCCATCCCCCCTCATCCCCCCCCCAACCCCCTCATCCCCCCTCATCCCCCCTCATCCCCCCCATCCCCCTCATCCCCCCTCATCCCCCCCATCCCCCTCATCCCCCCCGTCCCCCCTCAACTCGAGTGCTGAGCGGGAGTAATCCTTCACTTCAGTAGAACCACAAAGGATTAGAACATCAGGTGTGTCAGTATTGAGTGTGTGGGAGCGAGGACTCTTTAAAGTAGAGACGTCTGTAAATCAGCGTATCAATAATCAGTATTATCATTTTAGTTAAATAAACTCCCGGGCAGGAAATAAAAAGAAAAGCGGAATATTTTCAGAATTGAAAACATATTGGAATATTATTTTAAAGTCGAAAAATAAAAATAAATGTTTAAACTTGAAAATGAAAAAAAGAAAGAACAAATAAAAGAAAAAAGTTTGAATAAAAAGGGAAAGAAATTGAAATATAAAAAAAAGAAATGGTGAAGTATGACAAATAATACAAATAATTGTAGAGACTACGTAAGGAATACTGTGCAGCGAGGCGGCCATTATTAAGAGAACACCTCTTCTTCGCGGCGGGCTCCTGATCTGCCTGTCGGGTGCTTTAACATCGAAAAGGTTTCACAGGTCAAATATATTTATATTAATTTAAAAAATGTTCATTATTGATTCACTCTTTAGTCAAAATTAAAAACACTGTTTTTTGTTTGGAATGCCATTTAAGCCAAAAGTAAAAGTACATTTCATAGTTATATTTAGTATTGGCTTTAATTAAACTTCCAAACTTTTTACACAATTTCCATATCCCTAAAAAATGATTGTATTTGTATTTCTCCTTGTGTATTTCAAATACAAATATTTGTCAGTGAAATGAGTGAATCTGAAACGCCATGAAATGTAATTGCAGGTCTCAGCGGGTGCAGCATGGAGCGAGTGAGGAGGGTCCTGGTTCACTTCTGTAAGGACGGAGCGGCTCAACCAGCGCACTTTGTGCAGGTCAGCAACGCTCACAGCTTCACCGTCTTCACTGCAGTGATAAACATAGTCACACATAAAAGCCGAGTAGCAGCAAAGACAATGCAATGTGGAAATGCAATACAGTTAAGTGTCAATGTAGATTGTGCAAAACGACAAAGATGTAGTGTGTGCATTAGGGATGTTAAGATTCACCGATTCACATCGGTGCACCGGCATAAACGTTCAAGATGCGAGTGCACCGGTTGAAACAACACACTCTCACTCCCTAATCGTCCAGGAGCGACGTTTGGTCAGTGTCCGTGGCGTGCAGTTGTGACGCTCCTAGGCTCCTTCAGCTTCATAAAGGGACGCAAATAGCTTTCAACTGATTGCAATGTATTCCCATCTGCGGCGGGATTTGACGCTCATGGAAGCACGGCATTCGTTTGTGTCGGCTGCCCTTAAAGGCAATGTGAGCGTCCATTCTCATTGGATAACGGAGAATTGTACACCCGGAAGTAAGTATTCCCCTTACTGTCGATTGATGTGACAGTGATATCTGCACTACTCATCGACTAACAAAACACCAGATTATCTTTGTTAATTACACAACATTGATTGGTTTAAATTGTGTGCAATGCTTTTGTGTTTTTCCCCTTCGATTCGGAGAAACAAATATTTTTTCGGAGTAAAGGATGGCAGAAGACACTACACTACCCAGAATCCCCAGCTATCGTTTGGACTACACCATGGTTGCGGTCGGATAGTTTAAAAATCAGCTCCTAAGTTCTAACCCTATCTCCTATTGCTTGACCTCTGAGTGAAAGGTCACGGGGTTAAGGGATAGTGGATAGGAGAATTCAAAAGGACTTAGGAAAAGAGACTGCGGTACTTTAGAGAATCGACTGCACTTCACTATCCGACGTGTTTCTGATGCGACAGCAGACGTCCTGAATGTGCATCTGCTGCTGTGGGGAAACTATGGAAACTACAGTTTTCTATACAGAGGACTACAACATGGATGTTCAATAAGAACGAGGGACTCCTGTAAACTCATCTAGAGACTCTGTGCTCTGATGCTGTTGCTTTAGGCTTTATGAACGTGGACAACAGAGAAACAGATTCTTCAGGACCAAAGTTGGAATTGAAATAAAAAGGAAAGTGAAACTTCTGCTCGTCGCCCTCTCCCTCCGGTCCACATTAATACAAATGATCCCAATACGTATGATTGATGAAAAGATAAATCAATACAAATGTATTATAAACGTTAGTCCTTAACATCTATCACTGTGTATATCACCATTCAAACATCTTTTAAAAGTTGAACAAACTCCACACAGCTCAGTAAAGACTGTGAGATGTTGACTTTATTTGATCATTTCAGTAAAAACTAACGTTCATATTTCTCTCTTTGATTATAATACTGATGAACGTTCAGAACAAAGCACTTTAGCAACTTCCCACATACGTTTCAAAAAGCTTAATAAGCACCGTAACTTTCATGATATCATTTCTCCGTCATAATCGGTTGTTTCCGTGAACGGCCGACTGTTGAGTGACGTCAAATGCTGCGGCTGCAATGCATTGTGGGGCAGCATTTTCTCCTCTCCTTTCGGTGAGGGAGGTCCAGTGGTTCCTAAGCTAAAGGAGGTTATAAAGGAAGTTTGAAACCTCCTTTCCTTTCATCTAGAGAATCAGCTCTTATCATGGCTGCCACTGAGGGACTTCCGGGTCATTTCACTCCGTTAGGAAGGTAAGCTAAATGGACTATTCCACTTCAGCCCATGTGCTCTGTTTGACAAACCCCTGATTAGTTCTCAAGCTCTGTGATTGGTTGACCTCCAACTGCATTCCATATGAAAAGAAAACGTTTCGTAAAAGATAAATCATACTTTATTCACCAGTGCTTGCTTTACTCTTTGAAAGTCATCACATGAATGCGTTGTAATAAATGGTTCGGCTGCATTAAATATATTACACATCTGTCGTAGTTCTTTATTTATCTACAGAGATCGGGCTCAAAATAGACCGGAAACTATTGTTTTACCGTTCTGTTTGAATTTCACAATACAGTTAGTAATATTTTGTCTTGATATTATTGTTTTTTATTAACTACTAGACCGCTGGGTCATGTTAAGACCATCTGTTCTGTGTTGCTGTGGGTTTCTTCCATCGCTTGTGTTACAAATATCAAAACAATAACTAAATATATCCGTCGTAAACTAAACCAGAAACAGCAGTATATTTTATTTTGTTAACACAGTAAACTTGACAGCTTTTTAACCCGCACCTCCTACTGGTTAAAGCACGTTATTACACGTTTAGAGTAATATTGAAATCTTGAAAATGGATGTGCAAAATAGCAATTATATACAGTGTGGAAGCTATTCAGTATTTTTCACATTTATTTAATGTATTTATTTGTTATTTTTTGTTTTGTAGAATTAATTGATTTACAGCCATATTATTTAAGTTAAGTTGTGTTCCAGCTAAAATGCTTTTATTTTGAAGGTGATGGGTCAATTTGGGCACACAGCTGGGTTTATGTAAGGCAATCAGGGCACAGCAGCAGTCAGTGGGCACCGGGAAGGTCTCTGGCTTTCTACCAGTCTCAGGGCTGAGCAAACATTTAAACACCTTTTGCTGTGTTGTTCCCGCAAGGTGAAACTAATAAATACCACGAAAACGTCGATGCCTTGTCTGGACAATGGATTAATTACCGGCTCCTGATCTGCGTAAGGTCCACTGTGCCTGGTGCCTCAGTGGCCTTTTGAAACTTTGTTGTTGTTGACAAATAGCCACTACATAAAGTAAAAAACCTTCCTTATTGAAGCGGACACTTTTATTTATTTTTTTATTTTTTTTGCACTGCATGGACGTTTGGACTGGAATCACCACCGCGCTCAGGCTGAGATGATCGTTCTGATCAGGGGACAAAGGAGCATGGACGTTTGGACTGGAATCACCACCGCGCTCAGGCTGAGATGATCGTGCTGATCAGGGGACAAAGGAGCATGGACGTTTGGACTGGAATCACCACCGCGCTCAGGCTGAGATGATCGTTCTGATCAGGGGACAAAGGAGCATGGACGTTTGGACTGGAATCACCACCGCGCTCAGGCTGAGATGATCGTGCTGATCAGGGGACAAAGGAGCATGGACGTTTGGACTGGAATCACCACCACGCTCAGGCTGAGATGATCGTGCTGATCAGGGGACAAAGGAGCATGGACGTTTGGACTGGAATCACCACCGCGCTCAGGCTGAGATGATCGTGCTGATCAGGGGACAAAGGAGCATGGACGTTTGGACTGGAATCACCACCGCGCTCAGGCTGAGATGATGGTGCTGATCAGGGGACAAAGGAGCATGGACGTTTGGACTGGAATCACCACCGCGCTCAGGCTGAGATGATGGTGCTGATCAGGGGACAAAGGAGCATGGACGTTTGGACTGGAATCACCACCGCGCTCAGGCTGAGATGATCGTGCTGATCAGGGGACAAAGGAGCATGGACGTTTGGACTGGAATCACCACCGCGCTCAGGCTGAGATGATGGTGCTGATCAGGGGACAAAGGAGCATGGACGTTTGGACTGGAATCACCACCGCGCTCAGGCTGACATGATCGTGCTGATCAGGGGACAAAGGAACATGGACGTTTGGACTGGAATCACCACCGCGCTCAGGCTGAGATGATCGTGCTGATCAGGGGACAAAGGAGCATGGACGTTTGGACTGGAATCACCACCGCGCTCAGGCTGAGATGATGGTGCTGATCAGGGGACAAAGGAGCATGGACGTTTGGACTGGAATCACCACCGCGCTCAGGCTGAGATGATCGTGCTGATCAGGGGACAAAGGAGCATGGACGTTTGGACTGGAATCACCACCGCGCTCAGGCTGAGATGATGGTGCTGATCAGGGGACAAAGGAGCATGGACGTTTGGACTGGAATCACCACCGCGCTCAGGCTGACATGATCGTGCTGATCAGGGGACAAAGGAACATGGACGCCGGCGCATCAGCGTTTGATCTGGAGATCTGAGACAATGCTCATTGACTTTGTGAAACTTTGAATTGCCTGTTAAAGACACGATCGGAGAACAGAGGACCACGCACGGCTTAAATGGACGCCGCACAAACCTACTCCACAACAACATAACATTGGTATGTGAAGGATAATCTGTCAGCTTTATTGGAAAAAAGCAAATTTATTTGGAGTGACTGAATTACTGTTTCGCTACATGTTGATGAATATTGGGAGTTGTTGGACTTGAAAAGACATTTATTCATAAATCTCCGACGTGAAGTGTCAATATAATTGCCTGTGTGAACTCAATCAGACAATATGGAGCAGCCGGTTGAGACAAACAAGACAATGCCTGTGGTTGATTCAAACGTTTCAAGTGTGGAGAATGTTGCTCCGCCCGAGCCCTCTGTAAAACGGGGCCTCAAGTTTACTCCAAAAGGCGTTTTACATAGAAACGTGCCAAGAAAAGAGATCGGCAAAAATCAAGCAGGCCAAGAAATACATTGAACCAATACGTGTCTGGATGAAATCTACTGACAATGTGAAGTCTGTGCTAGCTCATTTGTGCAACTTCATCAAGTGTTATGAGGACGCTAAGGACATGAGTCTTTCATAGATATGGATTTGCCCGAGGAGGAGGTCAAAAGGCAAAATACATATTTCAATGCAACAATGATGACATTTTGTAATTTCACTGAGTCTGTAAAGGATTGGTTGTCTGCTGCTGGGCACCCTCATGTGGAATCAAATGACAATGTTGACAATGAAGTGTGATAATGATCAATCAATCAATCAATGTTTATTTATAGAGCCCAATATCACAAATGTTACATTTGTCTCGGTGGACTTCACAGTTTGTACAAAATATCAGTGACAATACGACACCCTCTGTCCTTAGACCCTCTGTCCTTAGACCCTCTGTCCTTAGACCCTCTGTCCTTAGACCCTCTATCCTTAGACCCTCACATCGTACAAGGAAAAACTTCTGGAGAAACCCCACAGTTTTAAAGGGAAAAATGGGAGAAACCTCAGGGAGAGCAACAGAGGAGGGATCCCTCTCCCAGGACGGACAGACCTGCAATAGATGCCGTGTGTGAATTGAAAAGATAATACATTTACAACATAGGTAGCTAACAATGATGTTAGCAATGTTGATGTTGAGACTCAAACTAAACAAAGTGCTGTTATTGATGATATCAATCCGGAGGACAGTGCCTCTAACATTTCAGGTCCAAAGGAAAGGCAACACAAAACACACTCTAATGTATCTAAAACATCATCCACCGCATCTGCCAGGCTAAAAGCAGAGGCTGATAAAGCAGCAATTGTGGAGCGCATGAAGGCTTTAAAAAGGAAACATCAGTTGGAAGCAAAGGAGGAGGAACTAAGAAAAGAAAAGGAACAGTTTGCTCTGGAGACCGAGCTAGCTGCAACTAATGCCAAAATCAATGTTCTGGAAACTAGCTCAAAATGCAGCTCCAAAAGGGATGGAATGAACTCCTATCTGGAAAGGAACAAGGCTCAGAGTACAAGGCAACTCAATCCTCAGGCTAATCAATCTGTCTAAAACACTTGAACGGGCTGTCTTTAAACAACTCTCCTGTTATCTCCATCAGAACAACCTTCTGGATCCGCACCAGTCTGGTTTCAAGGCAGGTCACTCCACATAAACTGCCCTCCTTGCTGTCACTGAGGAACTGCACACTGCTACAGCAGCCTCCCTCTCCACTGTCATCATCCTGTTGGACCTGTCTGCTGCATTCGACATGGTGAACCATCAGATCCTCCTTCGCACTCTCCAAGAACTTGGAGATTCAGGCTCTGCACTTTCCCTCATCACCTCATACCTCAAAGACCGCACCTACAGGGTTACTTGGAGAGGGTCCGAGTCCGACCCTTGTTAATTAACTACAGGGGTCCCTCAGGGCTCTGTTCTTGGTCCCCTCCTCTTCTCTCTGTACACAAACTCGCTTGGATCAGTCATTAGCCTGCATGCTTTTTCATACCACTGCTACGCTGACGACACCCAATTAATTCTGTCCTTTCCCCGCTCAGAGACCCAGGTCGTCACACGCATCTCTGCTTGTCTAGTTGACATCTCTCAGTGGATGTCTGCTCATCACCTCAAGCTCAACCTTGACAAGACTGAACTGCTTTTCCTTCCGGGAAAAGATTGTCCCACTCTTGACCTGACGATCAACATCGGCACCTCTGTTGTTTCCCCGACTCAGACTGCAAGGAATCTGGGTGTGACCCTAGATAACAACCTGTCCTTCAATGCAAACATCGCTGCTACAACCCGTTGCTGCAGATACACACTTTACAACATCAGGAGGATACATCCCCAGCTGACCCAGAAAGCCATGCAGGTTCTGGTCCAGGCTCTCGTCATCTCACGCCTAGACTACTGCAACTCCCTCCTGGCTGGTCTACCTGCATGTGCCATCCGACCTCTGCAGCTCATCCAGAATGCAGCGGCTCGTCTGGTCTTCAACCTTCCTAAATTCTCCCACACCGCTCCGCTCCTCCGCTCCCTCCACTGGCTTCCGGTAACTGCTAGAATCCACTTCAAGACAATGGTACTTGCGTACCATGCTGCGAATGGATCTGGCCCTTCCTACATCCAGGACATGGTTAAACCGTACACCCCAGCACGTGCACTCCGCTCTGCATCAACCAAACGGCTCGCTGCACCCTCGCTGCCAAGGGGACCCAAGTTCCCATCAGCAAAAACACGTGGGTTTGCTATCCTGGCTCCAAGATGGTGGAATGAGCTCCCCATTGACATCAGGACAGCAGAAAGCTTACACACCTTCCAGACTGAAAACTAATCTCTTTCGACTCCACTTCGAGCAATAGAACTATTAACAAAGCACTTGTATACTAATAAAGGACTGGCTTATCTAAAGCCAGTTGAGTAGCACTTGAAATGTTTTTGCTCTATGAAACCTGATGTACTTTATGATTCTGTTTTCTTCAAGTTTGTATTTTGTTGGTCGAACGCACTTATTGTAAGTCGCTTTGGATAAAAGCGTTGGCTAAATGTAATGTAATGTAATTCATAAAGCAACTTAGACATTTTGATGTTCCGGACCTTTGCACGGGGACATGTTCTCTAACTGGACCTCGTTGAATTTTAGTTGAATACCCCTGATCTACATAGTATGTATGTAGCTAATTGCGGCGAGGCTGACTATGGCGTGCTTTGTTGCCGCTGTAAACCTGCAAAAGCATTGTGAGCTAACTTATGAACTTGAACGTAATAAGCTAATGTGCATATATTTGAACTATATGAGAAATGAAGAATGAAAGAGACCAGTTTGTTCACAATTGTTATTTTACTCACTATAGGATGTTTTTAGTGTTGTTGCAGATTTGATTATTGTGTAGAAGTTACGATTTATAATAGAGACTAACTATCTGCTGGCTGGTTATTATTTTTAGGGACAATTTATTTCCGACATCCTGGAGCTCCATCACCGCTGTGGAAGTGTCCTCTCCTATGGATGATATGTGGAAGTGTCCTCTCCTATGGATGATATGTGGATGTTGTGTCTCCTATGGATGATATGTGGATGTCGTCGTCTATGGATGATATGTCGATGTTGTGTCTCCTATGGATGATATGTCGATGTTGTGTCTCCTATGGATGATATGTGGATGTCGTCTCCTATGGATGATATGTGGATGTTGTGTCTCCTATGGATGATATGTGGATGTTGTGTCTCCTATGGATGATATGTGGATGTTGTGTCTCCTATGGATGATATGTGGATGTCGTCTCCTATGGATGATATGTGGATGTTGTGTCTCCTATGGATGATATGTGGATGTCGTGTCTCCTATGGATTATATGTGGATGTTGTGTCTCCTATGGATGATATGTGGATGTTATGTCTCCTATGGATGATATGTGGATGTTGTCTCCTATGGATGAAATGTGGATGTCGTCTCCTATGGATGAAATGTGGATGTCGTGTCTCCTATGGATGATATGTGGATGTTGTGTCTCCTATGGATGATATGTGGATGTTGTGTCTCCTATGGATGATATGTGGATGCCGTCTCCTATAGATGATATGTGGTTTTGTGTCTCCTATGTATGAAATGTGGATGTTGTGTCTCCTATGGATGAAATGTGGATGTCGTCTCCTATGGATGAAATGTGGATGTTGTGTCTCCTATGGATGATATGTGGGTGTTGTGTCTCCTTTGGATGATATGTGGATGTTGTGTCTCCTATGGAAGATATGTGGATGTTGTGTCTCCTATGGATGAAATGTGGATGTTGTGTCTCCTATGGATGATATGTGGATGTTGTGTCTCCTATGGATGATATGTGGATGTTGTGTCTCCTATGGATGATATGTGGATGTTGTGTCTCCTATGGATGATATGTGGATGTTGTGTCTCCTATGGATAATATGTGGATGTTGTGTCTCCTATGGATGATATGTGGATGTTGTCTCCTATGGATGAAATGTGGATGTCGCCTCCTATGGATGATATGTGGATGTTGTGTCTCCTATGGATGATATGTGGATGGTGTGTCTCCTATGGATGATATGTGGATGTTGTGTCTAGGGATGCACAATATTGTTTTTTTTAAACCGATACAATAGTGAGCAAATGACATGAGCATTACTACTATGAACAAAACAAAGCCAAGAACAGTTTTGACTCTTCAAAGTGACCATATTTATTTTCCCAAATAAAGTTCTTGCCTTTTTCAAAAGCCTCGTCGATAGGTAAAAGCCCCGGTGCCTTTGCAGCTGGCTTTGGATTCGCCGCTAGTTTAGCAGCGCAGGCGTCTTCGTATGCTTTTAACACACCATCGTAGCAATGGCGATGTTTCAGGTGACTAATCAGGTTGGAAGTAGCTCGTTGCCTTTTTCCCTCCTCGTGGAACTTCTGCATTGCATTTGTTAATACAAATAGCAAGCGAACTATCTAACTCTGAAACTTTGAAATAGTCTCATACTACCGACGACATGTTTGTTTACTGTCCTGGCTTCACGGCCGCACACCATTTACGTCACAGCCAGGCATGAGTTAGGGAGCGCTGGATTTGTGAAAAACTCCCCTCTTCCTAAACCACTAATACCACAGTACTGGCAAAACGGGAGGAGCCAAGTGAAAAACAAGCGCCCCTCATCCCAATCCACCCACACCGCAGGATTTCTTTCTTTTTTTTTACCCAAAAAATATATTGTATATTATCGGGCTATTAATACTTTTATCGGGTTTATCGGGATGACGTCATAATTCCTAATATCGGACCGATAATTATCGTGCACCACTAGTTGTGTCTCCTATGGATGATATGTGGATGTTGTATCTCCTATGGATGACATGTGGATGTTGTGTCTCCTATGGATGATATGTGGATGTTGTGTCTCCTATGGATGATATGTGGATGTCGTCTCCTATGGATGATATGTGGATGTTGTGTCCTCTCCTATGGATGATATGTGGATGTTGTGTCTCCTATGGATGATATGTCTCCTATGGATGATATGTGGATGTTGTGTCTCCTATGGATGATATGTGGATGTTGTGTAATCTCCTATGGATGATATGTGGATGTTGTGTCGTCTCCCATGGATGATATGTGGATGTTGTGTCTCCTATGGATGATATGTGGATGTTGTGTCTCCTCTGGATAATATGTGGATGTTGTCTCCTATGGATGATATCTTGATGTTGTGTCTCCTATGGATGATATCTGGATGTTGTGTCGTCTCCTATGGATGATATCTGGATGTTGTGTCGTCTCCTATGGATGAAATGTGGATGTTGTGTCTCCTATGGATGATATGTGGATGTTGTGTCTCCTATGGATGATATGTGGATGTCGTCTCCTATGGATGATATGTGGATGTTGTGTCTCCTATGGATGATATGTGGATGTCGTCTCCTATGGATGATATGTGGATGTTGTGTCATCTCCTATGGATGATATGTGGACGTTGTGTCCTCTCCTATGGATGATATGTGGATGTTGTGTCCTATGGATGATATGTGGATGTTGTGTCATCTCCTATGGATGATATGTGGATGTCGTCTCCTATGGATGATATGTGGATGTTGTGTCGTCTCCTATGGATGATATGTGGATGTTGTGTCGTCTCCTATGGATGATATGTGGATGTTGTCTCCTATGGATGATATGTGGATGTTGTGTCTCCTATGGATGATATGTGGATGTTGTGTCTCCTATGGATGATATGTGGATGTCGCCTCCTATAGATGATATGTGGATGTTGTGTCTCCTATGGATGATATGTGGTTTTGTGTCTCCTATGGATGATATGTGGATGTTGTGTCTCCTATGGATGATATCTGGATGTTGTGTCTCCTATGGATGATATGTGGATGTCGTCTCCTATGGATGACATGTGGATGTCGTCTCCTATGGATGAAATGTGGATGTCGTCTCCTATGGATGAAATGTGGATGTCGTCTCCTATGGATGATATGTGGGTGTTGTGTCGTCTCCTATGGATGATATGTGGATGTTGTGTCTCCTATGGATGAAATGTGGATGTCGTCTCCTATGGATGAAATGTGGATGTTGTGTCTCCTATGGATGAAATGTGGATGTCGTCTCCTATGGATGAAATGTGGATGTCGTCTCCTATGGATGAAATGTGGATGTCGTCTCCTATGGATGATATGTGGATGTTGTGTCTCCTATGGATGATATGTGGATGTTGTGTCTCCTATGGATGATATGTGGTTTTGTGTCTCCTATGGATGAAATGTGGATGTTGTGTCTCCTATGGATGATATGTGGATGTCGTCTCCTATGGATGATATGTGGATGTCGTCTCCTATGGATGATATGTGGATGTTGTGTCCTCTCCTATGGATGATATGTGGATGTTGTGTCTCCTATGGATGATATGTGGATGTTGTGTCTCCTATGGATGATATGTGGATGTTGTGTAATCTCCTATGGATGATATGTGGATGTTGTGTCGTCTCCCATGGATGATATGTGGATGTTGTGTCTCCTATGGATGATATGTGGATGTTGTGTCTCCTCTGGATAATATGTGGATGTTGTCTCCTATGGATGATATCTGGATGTTGTGTCTCCTATGGATGATATCTGGATGTTGTGTCGTCTCCTATGGATGATATCTGGATGTTGTGTCGTCTCCTATGGATGAAATGTGGATGTTGTGTCTCCTATGGATGATATGTGGATGTTGTGTCTCCTATGGATGATATGTGGATGTCGTCTCCTATGGATGATATGTGGATGTTGTGTCATCTCCTATGGATGATATGTGGATGTTGTGTCCTCTCCTATGGATGATATGTGGATGTTGTGTCCTATGGATGATATGTGGATGTTGTGTCATCTCCTATGGATGATATGTGGATGTCGTCTCCTATGGATGATATGTGGATGTTGTGTCGTCTCCTATGGATGATATGTGGATGTTGTGTCGTCTCCTATGGATGATATGTGGATGTCGTCTCCTATGGATGATATGTGGATGTTGTGTCTCCTATGGATGATATGTGGATGTTGTGTCTCCTATGGATGATATGTGGATGTCGTCTCCTATGGATGATATGTGTATGTTGTGTCTCCTATGGATGATATGTGGATGTCGTCTCCTATGGATGATATGTGGATGTTGTGTCATCTCCTATGGATGATATGTGGATGTTGTGTCCTCTCCTATGGATGATATGTGGATGTTGTGTCCTATGGATGATATGTGGATGTTGTGTCATCTCCTATGGATGATATGTGGATGTCGTCTCCTATGGATGATATGTGGATGTTGTGTCGTCTCCTATGGATGATATGTGGATGTTGTGTCGTCTCCTATGCATGATATGTGGATGTTGTCTCCTATGGATGATATGTGGATGTTGTGTCTCCTATGGATGATATGTGGATGTTGTGTCTCCTATGGATGATATGTGGATGTCGCCTCCTATAGATGATATGTGGATGTTGTGTCTCCTATGGATGATATCTGGATGTTGTGTCTCCTATGGATGATATGTGGATGTCGTCTCCTATGGATGACATGTGGATGTCGTCTCCTATGGATGAAATGTGGATGTCGTCTCCTATGGATGAAATGTGGATGTCGTCTTCTATGGATGATATGTGGGTGTTGTGTCGTCTCCTATGGATGATATGTGGATGTTGTGTCTCCTATGGATGAAATGTGGATGTCGTCTCCTATGGATGAAATGTGGATGTTGTGTCTCCTATGGATGAAATGTGGATGTCGTCTCCTATGGATGAAATGTGGATGTCGTCTCCTATGGATGATATGTGGATGTTGTGTCTCCTATGGATGAAATGTGGATGTCGTCTCCTATGGATGATATGTGGATGTTGTGTCTCCTATGGATGATATGTGGATGTTGTGTCTCCTATGGATGATATGTGGTTTTGTGTCTCCTATGGATGAAATGTGGATGTTGTGTCTCCTATGGATGATATGTGGATGTCGTCTCCTATGGATGATATGTGGATGTCGTCTCCTATGGATGATATGTGGATGTTGTGTCCTCTCCTATGGATGATATGTGGATGTTGTGTCTCCTATGGATGATATGTGGATGTTGTGTCTCCTATGGATGATATGTGGATGTTGTGTAATCTCCTATGGATGATATGTGGATGTTGTGTCGTCTCCCATGGATGATATGTGGATGTTGTGTCTCCTATGGATGATATGTGGATGTTGTGTCTCCTCTGGATAATATGTGGATGTTGTCTCCTATGGATGATATCTGGATGTTGTGTCTCCTATGGATGATATCTGGATGTTGTGTCGTCTCCTATGGATGATATCTGGATGTTGTGTCGTCTCCTATGGATGAAATGTGGATGTTGTGTCTCCTATGGATGATATGTGGATGTTGTGTCTCCTATGGATGATATGTGGATGTCGTCTCCTATGGATGATATGTGGATGTTGTGTCATCTCCTATGGATGATATGTGGATGTTGTGTCCTCTCCTATGGATGATATGTGGATGTTGTGTCCTATGGATGATATGTGGATGTTGTGTCATCTCCTATGGATGATATGTGGATGTCGTCTCCTATGGATGATATGTGGATGTTGTGTCGTCTCCTATGGATGATATGTGGATGTTGTGTCGTCTCCTATGGATGATATGTGGATGTTGTCTCCTATGGATGATATGTGGATGTTGTGTCTCCTATGGATGATATGTGGATGTTGTGTCTCCTATGGATGATATGTGGATGTCGCCTCCTATAGATGATATGTGGATGTTGTGTCTCCTATGGATGATATGTGGTTTTGTGTCTCCTATGGATGATATGTGGATGTTGTGTCTCCTATGGATGATATCTGGATGTTGTGTCTCCTATGGATGATATGTGGATGTCTTCTCCTATGGATGACATGTGGATGTCGTCTCCTATGGATGAAATGTGGATGTCGTCTCCTATGGATGAAATGTGGATGTCGTCTCCTATGGATGATATGTGGATGTTGTGTCGTCTCCTATGGATGATATGTGGATGTTGTGTCTCCTATGGATGAAATGTGGATGTCGTCTCCTATGGATGAAATGTGGATGTTGTGTCTCCTATGGATGAAATGTGGATGTCGTCTCCTATGGATGAAATGTGGATGTCGTCTCCTATGGATGATATGTGGATGTTGTGTCTCCTATGGATGAAATGTGGATGTCGTCTCCTATGGATGATATGTGGATGTTGTGTCTCCTATGGATGATATGTGGATGTTGTGTCTCCTATGGATGATATGTGGTTTTGTGTCTCCTATGGATGAAATGTGGATGTTGTGTCTCCTATGGATGATATGTGGATGTCGTCTCCTATGGATGATATCTGGATGTCGTCTCCTATGGATGATATGTGGATGTTGATCCACAGAAAGGTAGGGACGGGTTAAAGAACACCTTTCTTTGGAGTTTTATTTTGAACATTGTAAACAGATCTGTGATTCATTTAGAAAGCATTTTATTCTTCCTTTATCAGAAACATTTTAATACATTTTATTTCATTTTTATTTTATACATTCTGTGAGTAATTGTATTTTCTCTGATCTATATGTTTTGATACAAGAATACACAATTATTTTCTATGTTCCTAAGTGTGGTCCTGTGTGTCGTTGTGTCGGCTGGAGGTCTTAACTTGTTTATAGAGTTTGCTAAACCTATATCCTAAACAAACCTAGAATTAGAGTTAACCTATATTTTGCATTTTGAGTTTGGGGTACCTTAGAGATTTAGATACTAAACTCATTATTCATATCATAGATCAACTACCACCAGGGAAGGTTCCATAACGGGTTAAACTCTGGATCACTCTGCCCCTCCATGTGAGGTCGGCCGAGACCCTAGGGGTTTTTAAATCAACACTTAAAACCTACTTCTTCTCTCTGGCCTTTTAGCCTTTTCTTATCAAGCTCCACTTTTGTGGAATCAGCTTCCAGTTTGTGTTCGGGCGGCCGACAGCCTATCCGTTTTAAGAGTACGCTTAAGACCTTCCTTTTTGATAAAGCTTATAGCTGATAAAATAATCTAATAAGAGTGCATTGACGTAGATACGCTGTGCCTCTTCACCTACATTTTGGTTCTTGCTCTTTCACGTAAATCCTAAAAATGTGGATCTTATATTTAAAACTAAAGTTATTACTACTACTCATTCTTCTAAATCTTTTCTCTCTCTACTTCTCATACTCTCTACTCCTGTAATCTATTCTTTCTATCCTCTCTTTATCCAAAAACCTTTTCCCTCTCTGACCTTTCGAGGTTTTATTAGAGGGTAACAGGCTGCAGAGTGGCTTATTCAGGCCGGGGAGTGTTATGACCCTAGACACAGCGTATCTCCTCACCTCTCACCAATTCCAATCAAGGTTCCAGTGGGGACCTTGTTCCCTGAGTGTGCCTCTCCACCTCTGTTTCTTACTCTCTCTTACTTGCTTACCTTTTCCCTCAACCTATCCTAAGGGAGTGCTTGTTCTTCCTTCTGTCTGTGTCTGTGTATTCTCATGTTCCGGTTAACCCAGCCGCCCCCAAATGTTCTTGTTTTGAATCTATATCTACGCCGGGATCCGGAGTCGAGGCTGATCTTCTTGCTGTAGTCCTGTGTCTTGGATCCTCTATCCTGAGTTCCTGGATTAAGTCGTGGACTTCGGGTCGTGGCTGAACCTGTCTCTGTGGTCCTGCCTTGGGTCTCGTCATGCTGCTTCCCTGATGGCTTCCACAGGATTGTAGCTGACATCCTCGTGGATTCATCTTCTTATTACAGACACATGCATTTCCTAACATTCGGTCTATATGCTGTAAAATGTATTATCTCTTGATTTACACACGGCATCTATTGCACGTCTGTCCGTCCTGGGAGAGGGATCCCTCCTCTGTTGCTCTCCCTGAGGTTTCTCCCATGTTCCCTTTAAACTGTGGGTTTTCTCTGGAAGTTTTTCCTTGTACGATGTGAGGGTCTAAGGACAGAGGGTCTAAGGACAGAGGGTCTGAGGACAGAGGGTCTGAGGACAGAGGGTCTAAGGATAGAGGGTCTAAGGACAGAGGGTCTGAGGACAGAGGGTCTGAGGGGTCTAAGGACAGAGGGTCTGAGGACAGAGGGTCTGAGGACAGAGGGTCTAAGGACAGAGGGTGTATAAGGACAGAGGGTCTAAGGATAGAGGTACTAAGGACAGAGGGTCTGAGGACAGAGGGTCTAAGGACAGAGGGTCTGAGGACAGAGGGTCTAAGGACAGAGGGTCTGAGGACAGAGGGTCTAAGGACAGAGGGTCTGAGGACAGAGGGTCTAAGGACAGAGGGTCTAAGGACAGAGGGTCTAAGGACAGAGGGTGTCGTATTGTCATACTGATATTCTGTACAAACTGTGAAGTCCACTGAGACAAATGTAACATTTGTGATATTGGGCTATAAATAAACATGGATTGAAGTGTCTGTGAGTATTACTCTGTGCGCACTCCCGCGAGGTGCAGTGGGCATGCATAACACGGCGCTAACGGTTCACGAGGCGTCCACCCCTCAAAATGACGGACAGCGAAAAAGTCTAGAGCAGGGGTCTCCACCTTTTTTTAGGATGAGAGCTACTTTCACTCCTCTTTTTCAGTTTTTGCAGTGTATATATTTAGCACATTTTAACATTATTAAATGCTTACCTTTAACCTTTGTGTGCTGTTTGGGTCTGTGGGACCCGTTTCAGTGTTTACTAAAAGAACATGTATTCAATTTAATTATTTTAACCTGCTTTATTTGAGGGTGGGCCTCACATCCTCTAGGGGGGTCCGGGGGCATGCACCCCCAGGTAGATTCATTTTAAATGTTGAAGTTAAAGTTAGTCTGATACAATATTTACAGTTTTAAATTAAATGTGGTGATTAATGGTTTTTGTGGTAATGTAATAGCAGTTCAAACGGGACCGGTCAAAATTTGACCGCGTACACCAAAAGTAAGGGGGGGGGGGGAAACGAAGACAATAGGAGGGTTAAATAGATAAAGGTGTGCTCTCTCCAGCTCTCTCGCTCTCTCTCTCTGTCTCGCTCACTCAGAGAGGCTGTGTGCTCCTCCGTGGCGATGACGGCTTGCGTTAAAAAAAATAAAAAAAATATTTATAAAGTGGGGAGACACAAACGGGATTTTGAAAAGTGTCCCCCCTGTCACCATGCGTGTGTGCGTCAAGTGCAATAAATATATATGCAAGTTGCAACACGCACACAGTACAACTCTGGCCCTCATGTGTTCAATGGGGCTGATGTGTAGTGTTGATTCTGCCAGAAGGAAAGTCACGGTCAAACTCCTTATGAAGTGGGAGCTGCCGCTCCACATTACTTTTCTTCCCGACTGCAACACTGGTCCCGCAAATCAAGCAAGAACGTGCTTGGTCAATATTCATTGTGGGGGGAGGAGGGGAGGAGGAGGGGAGGAGGGGAGGAGGAGGGGAGGAGGGGTGTTAGATAGATATAGAGTTGTAGTAAGTAGATGGAGGCCTCCCAGTTTCCAATAGCCATTATTGTACATCCTCCATGAAATCATTGTTATGTTTTGTTATTTGTTGAAACCAGTTATTTTGTATTTCCAGTTCATCTTCCGAAAGCAACATAATAACTGATTCATGTGCTGTTTTTGCATTTTCATATTGATGAATTCATTTGTCCAGTTTGAGTTTAACATCCTTTGCATTTTCATCATTTTTCATTAGATGTTTGATTTCCTGCGTGCGTCCTTTAATCTTCTTCACATTTGACTGACGTTCTTTTTGCCGTTGCTCGATTTTGCAAGCCAAGGCTTTTACTAGTCAAGCAGTCACCTGTTGCGTCACCGTGTTCTCCTGCGTCTTGGCCATGTGTCGCACTGGAACACACCGCAAAGACTTCAGCCGAGCACGTAGGAACTGCGCATGCGTGAGCGGCAATAACTCTCCTTACCAGCAGGCGGCGGTAGTGTGTATTCGTCATTCAAAAGAGGCAACAACCGGAAGACAGAGAAGAAGAACAGACTACGTGATCTAAACAAACAACAAATAGCGTGTGCGTTCCATTTTCACTCTCGTCCATCGAAAACATGTTTCGTGCGGTACTGAAGCTTTCAGCCATTGGAGTGTTGCTCGTGGAAGACGTTCTCAAGCAATCGTTTCGCGTCTCATGCACTGATACGCTAGCTGAACAGCCAATCAGAGGGATTTCTTTGTCCGACTGCCTGTGGCCGATGCACGGCCGATTCAACACGTTGAATCGGCCGTGCATCGGCCATGAAAGGCCAAATAAGGCGTGTCACGGCCGACGGTGCGGGACACACCAAATTGAGTTGTAGCAGCAGGAAAAAAAACATGGCAGACCTTCGTTTTATTCTCGGTCGAAAATGCCTATTTTAAGGTTAGTTTGGTTTTGATGTCATTGTTATTTCAGATTATTTGTGCAGTGGATGTACATGGTCTTTAGTTTGCTAGTTATTACGAAGATTACTAAAGGAAATTGTACACATTCAACGTTTTCATGGTTGCTGAGGTGGTTGCCATGGACGCTGCAATCGAGTGCTGTTACAACCCTGTCTCCTAAAAATTACGTTCCCACAGAACTAAACTGCATTCTCAATTACGTTTAGCTATATACGTATTTTCTCCCACGTTACGTTTGTTATGAACGTATCTCTGTGAAGCTGACCGTTGAGCGGCCCGACCAAGCAAGGAGGCAGAACGTCCAAAATACAACCCGGTGTGGGCATTTATTACTCACAAACATATGACACTGCCCCAATCTGCTGTTCACGTGAGCACAGTCACCAGCCATATATACCCACATGACAGCTCATTGTTACTTTGTAATTCTACTACAATTCAGAGGTTAACCTGGTATTTTTACTCCACTACATTTATTTGAGTTACTTTGCAGATACTGATTAATGATGTGAAATATAAACAACCCTTAAAGCAGACTTTAGTTACACCTGAGTAAAACTCAGGGAAGGTGATTGTCAAGTGCCAACAATCAGGAGAGATATTTGATAGTTGGTGCTTGAGAAGACTAAACATTTATCTGCAGATCTCTATAAAGTATATTAATTACTCGTTATTCTCTACTAATAGTTAATTAAAAACTGTATATTATGGCTATTTTGCACATGCCTTTCAAGATTTCAAGATTTTCAAAGGTTTATTGACGTATCATATACACAACTACGGTGTAGTTATGCAATGAATGAAAAACTTGGGTCACAGGTTCCTCAACAGTGCATTACAAGTGAAAAGGAATCCAACTTCGATACAACAATTGTTAATACCTAGGCCGTCTCCGATACCGAACTCCGGTGCTGATGAGGCTCCGGTGAACGGCCGTCCAATCTTTTTAGGACTTCAAAAACCCCCAAAATCTACACGCAAGATCAACATAATCTGCTTAGGGGGGAGTTTACAACGTGGCCTCTAACACCACGCTTCCCGTGGTATCCCTATTTTAGGCACTCTGGCCTCGTATGTCCGACCACTTTAGGATAGCAAAACGGTGTGTATGGTGTAGTAGGTGTTGGTGGGCTGGTAGAACCCCAGAGCAGTATCAAAACTGCCCCTGGAGGAGAATCCCTCTGTTAATGGGAGACTCCCTGGTAATTAGGCAGCTTCAGAACCCACAGTCCCTAACCCCAGCCTCTCTTGATCCCCAATTGATATCAATCAAAACAATGCAAATGTAATATCAAACACAGCTAGAGTCAAATATTCAATATCACAGCAGTGATATCACCACATCAGCAGAGCATATGTCATATTCCCCTTAAACAATTGAAATCCAAATTATCAACTAATGTCAGCCTTTTCCAAGGAAGGGTGCTCTTACCTCACTCTAAGACCAAGCAGATACCTTCAGAGACCACGAGAGAGAGGCCAGGAGTTTGGGTCGAAGTGTACAAAGTACAAACCGGATTTATTAAGGTTTTAACAACAATTGAGGATTAAAAAGAATCCTTAAAAATAATAAAGACACCAAGTCAAAATACAATAGCAACAGGTTCTCAAGTCAAATCCTCAAGCCGTCTACAAGAGCCCAGGCCCAGGCGAAAATAAATATAAGGAGCTCCAGCCAGCAGGGTTCTGATCAATGCTCTCCGTGAGCTGGACCCGTATCTTTACGAAGATCTCGACTCGAGGCTGAAGCTAAACCTTGTGGAGAGTGTGTGACAGTTGAAGTCTAGTCCTATGTTTTGTTACCTGTAACTATTTCCCCTTGTCCTTGAAGGTAACACAGATTCTGAGCGAAGGCTACTTTCCTTCTCTCGTTTCTCCTGGACTCCCTCCTGAGAGCAGATACCCGGGCTTGTTCTTATTTTACCGGTTGGTACTGACTCCTGGGTCAGATTTGGGATTTTGGGGCCTTTGGTACCTCGGCGTGCGATTGGGAGTTCTGTTTGTTTTGTGTGATCAAACTGCAAAGACCTGTACCTGTTGGGGACTGCAAGTATAATATTATTGGATGGTGAATTAAACCTTCGTGGCAATAGTGAACAACCATTTCCCCAAAGTAACGAAAACAAGTCCATGCTCTGGATTTTAACCTGACTCTTCTTTCAGCTGCACTATTTCTCTTCAAATCTATCGTGCTCCGTTTCATTGCACTGTTTTTAGTTTTGTATTATTACTATAGGTTTCCTCTTATGTCCTTTATAATATGTTGCACTGTTGGAGGAGCTCGGGACCTAAGATGTTCATTACCATAACGCCACTGGAGCTGCTGTGCACATGATAATATAACCCTTGAATCTTGAATGATTGCATTGAGTCTGAATGGTGACATCTGCTGGTCTACTCTTGGTATTGCACAAAGGAAATGTACAAATATAAGTGAACTTTGCTGTTAACATTTAATCTTCTTGAAATTTAACTCGAGAAGCGGCATTGGATATTTTAGTACTAACAGTGAGTGGTGCAGGAATGTCGTATTTCTGTGTTGGTCCCTGAAGGCAGCATCTCCCTGCTCCAACGTTGACACAAACATCTTTCTCAGCTCATGAATCCATGAATTGGTTAAATAAATCTTTGTGTTATGAACGTCCCAGGTCCTCTACGGTCTGCACTGCTTCTTCCAATGTGATAATAAATCAACAAACTTCATGTAATTGTTTTATTTTATTGAAAAAGAAAAAGGGAAACCCTGACAGAGAACGGGCACCGAGATGTAATCCTGTTCACTGATGATCTGCAGAGCTGGGCGTCATTGATCCACTTTAGCGAGGTGGTGATGGATGATTGAAATGTTAACGAGCCCCGCTTCAGTTTATCTGATTCACAGAAGTCACACTAAACAACAGCTGTTCCATCCACTGCGTGAAAGAAGAGCGGCTAATCCAACGAACCAAACCATCCTAAAGCGACCAGTGAGTATCTGTTTCACCATAAAGAATCTAACTCCGAACAACAAGGAGCAGATATATTCACTTCAAGCAAGTCAGACCACAGTTACTGCTGCTGCATCAGAGGTTTAACATCCATGTTCTTGTAGATATTACTGTGTGTATGTCTTACAAAGGATGCCCACACAGAGCAAGATGTATATTTCAATCCTCTAAGCCAGGGGTGTCAAACTCAATTTCATCACGGGCCACATCAGTATTATGGTTGCACTCAAAGGGCCGGTTGTAACTTTAAGACCAAAAATACATATATAAATATTGAATATATATAAAATAATGTATTATATTACATTATTGCCTCTGCATTGGATTATTATTATAACTTCATAATTAACTACGTCTGAAAGCAAGTCTAGGGCAAATAATTGCAAGTCTCTTCAGTAAGAATGTCACAATATGATTTTAAAAGAAAAGCCACATTCTGGAAAAACAAAAAAAAAGAATTGACATTTTGAAAAAAAAGTTAATTTTTTAGAAAAAGGCACATTTTAAGAAAAAAGGCATATTTTGCCAAAAAAAGGCAAATTCTGAGAAAAAAATCTAATTTGAGATGCATTGTGGGACATGTCGTTTATGGGCAACGTGCTTCTGTAAAGTAGCATGTAACCGTATAATAAACATATTATATTCTTTGCAAGCTCTTGTGGGGCCACATAAAATGAAGTCGCGGGCCGGATTTGGCCCCCGGGCCTTGAGTTTGACACCCCTGCTCTAAGCTCTTCATATTTATCATTAAAACCTAAGACTCATCAAACATGGTAAAGAACTGAAACTAATAACTGAAGCAGGAAAAGCAGAGTTTACAGTGAAGAATAGAGACAGCAGCTGCTCACACACAGCCTGGATAAACACTGGATCTCAACCTGGATTCAACCAATCAGTGAGAGCCTCCCATTGGATACTTACTGCAGTGATATGTCTCAGTTATTTAACCCTAGCTGATGTGGTGAGTAGCTTCTCATTTCTCCACCAGGTCTGAAGACACATCCTGTGGTCGTGGAAAGGATCGGTTTCAGAAGGGTCAAATGATCGGCCTGCATCAAGCAAAGAACCCCACTAAGCTGCTGAAACCACTAAAGGTTAAGAACTGTCCAACGCATTCAAACCACATCAATGGATCCAGATTGAACCTGTTCCAGAGTGACGGGGGCATCATGGATCCATATTGACCCTGTTCCAGAGTGACGGGGGCATCATGGATCCAGATTGACCCTGTTCCAGAGTGACGGGGGCATCATGGATCCAGATTGACCCTGTTCCAGAGTGACGGGGGCATCATGGATCCATATTGACCCTGTTCCAGAGTGACGGGGGCATCATGGATCCAGATTGACCCTGTTCCAGAGTGACGGGGGCATCATGGATCCAGATTGACCCTGTTCCAGAGTGACGGGGGCATCATGGATCCAGATTGACCCTGTTCCAGAGTGACGGGGCATCAGGGATCCAGATTGACCCTGTTCCAGAGTGACGGGGGCATCATGGATCCAGATTGACCCTGTTCCAGAGTGACGGGGGCATCATGGATCCATATTGACCCTGTTCCAGAGTGACGGGGGCATCATGGATCCAGATTGACCCTGTTCCAGAGTGACGGGGGCATCATGGATCCAGATTGACCCTGTTCCAGAG
The DNA here is from genome assembly GCA_028583405.1 of Pogonophryne albipinna. Taxonomy (NCBI): domain Eukaryota; kingdom Metazoa; phylum Chordata; class Actinopteri; order Perciformes; family Artedidraconidae; genus Pogonophryne; species Pogonophryne albipinna. Next base: position 148,716 of record JAPTMU010000377.1, on the reverse strand, counting down.
TGACGGGGGCATCATGGATCCAGATTGACCCTGTTCCAGAGTGACGGGGCATCAGGGTGAGAAGAGAGGCGGAGGAAGTGATGCACCATCATGCCTAGTGCCCACTGCACTGTGAGGGCAGTGTTATGATCTGATGCTCTGTACTGTGAGGGCAGTTTTATGATCTGATGCTCCGTACTGTGAGGGCAGTGTTATGATCTGATGCAGTTGGTCAGGTTCAGCAACAAAGACTGAGGTCAGCTGACTTCCTGAATATACTGAAGGACTAGGGTTGAATTGTCCAAAAATCAGCTCCTATCGTGTTTTCCTTTCCACTTTTCCTATCACTTTGACCTATCACTGTGTATATCACCAGTCAAACATGTTTAAAGTGTAACCTCTTACTGTAAGTACGAGGGCCCCCCCCCCCCCGATCGGCGCAAGTGAAAGGTTTTTTTCGAGACTGTGTCTCAGGGCTTCTTAACATTCATGAAACCTATTAATGTTTGCACCAGATTAACAGGAAGAATCTCAGCTAACTGAAGATATGAACCATTTTTACCAAAGCACAAGTCTCATAAGAAGCATCTAAATGACCCCTGAGCGAAAAAATGCAAACTGACTTTGGCACAGAACTCAAGATAAAGATACGCTTATTACTTATCGTAACTGCACATACAAGATATCCGATTAAAGCTGAGACTCCAAAGATTATATAGGTATAGTATCATCACTGAGCGATCTGAACTCGCGACAGGGGAAGCAAACACAGACATCACAACACGTACCTTTACGGAGCTTCTAGGGACATCTCTTACCTTGGCTGTTATTCTGATCAAAAGTCGTGTTCAATGGCATCAAAACGAGAAAAACGCTGCTGAGGGTTAATCCATAGTGTCCAATTAATGTGTCTGTCGCTTTGAAAAAATTATTTATAATCCATAATTCCAATTTTATGTAAAAATCGGAGAAAAAAAGTTAGCTGCTAATGGTAGCCACCAGAGTGTTTGCAGCTTCCGGTTTAGGCCACGCCTCACTCTCACTCCTTATTTGGTAATGTGTGTGTATGTGAAACTTTCCCTCGATTCAGTGTTAATTTTGGCAGCTGTTTTTGATTTAGTCTAAGTCTTTAGACGAAAATGGTTATTAGTTTTAGTCACATTTTAGTCATTCCTATCCTTCGTAGTTTTAGTCTAGTTTTAGTCGACGAAAACTCAAAACGTTTTAGTCAACTTTTAGTCGATGAAAAATTACATTTTAGTCAACTTTTAGTCAAAATGTGTCTCTATACTCTCTGAACGCTCCGTCCCCGGCAGATCTCTGTGTCCGCTGCAGCGTGTCTGTTAGGCCCCGCCCCCCGCACACAGAGAGACACAGGGAGATCGCTCTTCTGGAGTGAAGAGAGCGGAAATAATGATATTGCAAGTTAGAAACGTAAGATGCATTTTGACAGACAAGATGGACACTTGGGGGAAAATATGCTGCATTTTGAATGTCCGATAGTCCACCAATAACACCTTAGTCCCGTCTCATCAACGAAAACTAAATATACATTTTGTCAAAGTTTTCGTTATCAATAATCTATTTTTAGCTTGTCATCGTCTCGTCTTAGTCATGTCAAAAAGGTTGTTGACGAACATTTTTCATCATAGTTTTCGTTGACAAATTAACACTGCCTCGATTCCATTGGCTCTAGCGGTTATAAAGAGATGTTATTCATCAAAATCGACCAATGGGTTCCAGAGATATGGAAAATCCACCCAAATGACCCCAGAAGTGGGTTTTTGCTAAATCTCTCTAAAATGGTCAAAAGTCACTTGTTTTGCATCAATCTTGATACAGGGTACTTATTATATGTTGTAGTTTGGATTCCTAAAGCTTTTAGTCTACTAACCCATCATCCAAGGTGGTTTTCACTGTAAGTATCTTTTTTTTGGACGGACACAATAATTTACTTTTTAATAAAAACATCTATATTGATTCTGACTCTTCTGCATCCAACTCACAGGTTTATCATTACTTTGAGAGAAAAGATTATTAATTTAACCTGTTAAGCCCCTTCCCCCCAGGGGGGAAAAACGCGTTATCTGAGGAAACAGTGTCTGAGGGCATCTTAATATTTAATAAACTATCCATGTTTTTTATCCATGTAACGGGAACAAACTAATTTAACTGATCATTTTTATTTTATTTTCAAAAAGAAAATGCTCACGCTGAGCCTCTGAATTAGCAACGGGCGAAACATGCTAACAGATTACTGCACAGGAACTCACGAATAAAACCCTTATTATTTACACTGAACAAAAATATAAATGCAACACTTTTGTTTTTGCTCCCATTTCTCATGAGATGAACTCAAAGATCTAAAACATTTTCTATAAACACAAAATAACCATTTCTCTCAAATATTGTTCACAAATCTGAAAGAATGTGTGATAGTGAGCACTTCTCCTTTGCCGAGATAATCCATCCCACCTCACAGGTGTGGCATATCAAGATGCTGATTAGACAGCATGATTATTGCACAGGTGTGCCTTAGGCTGGCCACAATAAAAGGCCACTCTGAAACGTGCACTTTTGCTTTATTGGGGGGTCTGGGGGGGTCCGGAAACCAGGCAGTATCTGGTGCACCACCATTTGCCTCACGCAGTGCAACACATCTCCTTGGCATAGAGTTGATCAGGTTGTTGATTGTGGCCTGTGGAATGTTGGTGCACTCCTCTTCAATGGCTGTGCCAAGTTGCTGGATATTGGCAGGAACTGGAACACTCTGTCGTATACGCCGATCCAGAGCATCCCAAACATGCTCAATGGGTGACATGTCCGGTGAGTATGCTGGCCATGCAAGAACTGGGATGCTTTCAGCCTCCAGGAATTGTGTACAGATCCTTGCAACATGGGGACGTGCATTATCATGCTGCAACATGAGGTGATGGTCGTGGATGAATGGCACAACAATGGGCCTCAGGATCTCGTCACGGTATCTCTGGGCATTCACAATGCCATCAATCAAATGCACCTGTGTTCGTCGTCCATAACATACGCCTGCCCATACCATAACCCCACCACCACCATGGGCCACTCCATTCACAACATTGACATCAGAAAACCGCTCACCCACACGACGCCACACACGCTGTCTGCCATCTGCCCTGAACAGTGAAAACCGGGATTCATCCGTGAAGAGAACACCTCTCCAACGTGCCAGACGCCATCGAATGTGAGCATTTGCCCACTCAAGTCGGTTACGACGACGAACCGGAGTCAGGTCGAGACCCCGATGAGGACGACGAGCATGCAGATGAGCTTCCCTGAGACGGTTTCTGACAGTTTGTGCAGAAATTATTTGGTTATGCAAAGCGATTGTTGCAGCAGCTGTCCGAGTGGCTGGTCTCAGACGGTCTTGGAGGTGAACATGCTGGATGTGGAGGTCCTGGGCTGGTGTGGTTACACGTGGTCTGCGGTTGTGAGGCCGGTTGGATGTACTGCCAAATTCTCTGAAACACCTTTGGAGACGGCTTATGGTGAGAAATGAACATTCAATTCACGGGCAACAGCTCTGGTGGACATTCCTGCTGTCAGAATGCCAATTGCACGCTCCCTCAAAACGTGCGACATCTGTGGCATCGTGCTGTGTGATAAAAGTGCACGTTTCAGAGTGGCCTTTTATTGTGGGCTGCCTAAGGCACACCTGTGCAATAATCATGCTGTCTAATCAGCATCTTGATATGCCACACCTGTGAGGTGGGATGGATTATCTCGGCAAAGGAGAAGTGCTCACTATCACAGATTTCTTCAGATTTGTGAACAATATTTGAGAGAAATGGTTATTTTGTGTTTATAGAAAATGTTTTAGATCTTTGAGTTCATCTCATGAAAAATGGGAGCAAAAACAAAAGTGTTCCGTTGATATTTTTGTTCAGTGTATCTTTTCTGCACATCCAACACATCGATTCGCATCGTGAGATGACACAGAATCTGGTTTGGTAAATACATTATCACTCTATGATAAGAACTCGCGACTTTATAAACAAAAACAGACATCAAAACATGTGGCGCTAGGTAGCTAAAAACGCTAACATGGCTCACCTGTGTCGTAGTCTGGTCAAAAGTGGTCTTCAATGGCATTAAAACGATAAAAACGCTGCTGAAGTTAATCCATAGGTTAATCCAATGTGTCTGTGTCCCTTTGAAATGATTTCTGATAATCCATGAGCAATAAATCTGCTTTTCCGTTTCCAGATGTCAGAGCGAGAGATAGGTTCGCTCTGGTGCAAAACTACATGCGCAAAACCCCCACCTGTTGGTGTTAACGTTGGTGTCTATGTGAAAACTCCCCTTCGATTCTATTGGCTCTAACGGTCAGAAAGAGTAGTCAATCACCAAAATCGACCAATGGGTTCCAGAGAAACGGTAAAACCCCCATTTCCACCCAAATCACCTCAGAGGTGGAGTTTTTTTTCTAAACCTCTAAAAAGGTCAAATGTCACTTGTTTTGCATCAATCTTGATACAGGGTACTTATTATATGTTGTACTTTGGATTCCTAAAGCTTTTAGTCTACCTTACCATCATCCAAGGGTAGTTTTCACTATAAGTACAAAATATCTTTTGGACGGACACTATAATTTACTTTTTTTACTGTGTTCAATCTGAATCTTCTTTAAAATAAAAAACATCTATATTGATTCTGACTCTTCTACATCCAACTCACAGGTTTATCATTACTTTCAGAAAAAGGATTATTAATTTAACCCTTTTAGAAGATATGGTCATTTGTTCTGGGAATGTCATTTTGGAGCCTGAGACCTGAAAAACAGGCTCAGGGGTAAACTGGTTAAAAACAGGCATAATAATCAAAGGTAACACAGCAGGTACAGAATACATGACTAAAAGGTCATACTGTAGTGTGAGTATGGGCAGCTCAATTAAAAGCAGCGGCAAATAGGTGCGTTTTTAGTCTGGATTTAAAAATAGGAAGTGTTTTGGCGGACGTGCACGATGTGGGCAGTTTGTTCCAGATTGTTGGGGCATAATAACTAAAAGCTGCTTTTCCATGTTTAGTGGTTATTCTCGGAACAGAGAGCAGACCCGACCCAGAGGACCTGAGACTCCTGGATGCTTCCTAGTGATGGAGGAGGTCGTCTATATACCTCGGTCCTAAGCCATTTAGTGATTTAAAAACTAGCAGTAGTATTTTAAAATCAATTCTTTGGCCGACTGGAAGCCAGTGTAGAGATCTCAGAACCAGACTGATGTGATCCACTCTTTTAGTGTCAGTGAGGACTCGAGCAGCAGCGTTCTGGATCAGCTGCAGCTTTCTGATGGATTCTTTAGTGAGACCTGTGAAGACACCTTTGCAGTAGTCCAGTCTACTGAAGATAAAAGCATGGACACGCTTTTCTAAATCCTGCTGTGACATTAGTCTTTTAATCTTCAGGTGATAATAAGCAGACCTAATGACTGTTGTAATGTGACTGTTTCAGGTCTGAGTCCATCTCTACACCCAGATGTCTTGCTTTGTGAGTTACTTTGTAGTCTGCTGACTGAAGCTCTGTGATTACTTTTAATCGGTCCTTCTTTGCTCCAAAAACAATGATCTCAGTTTTTTGTTTGTTCAGTTGGAGAAAGAGTCATCCAGTCAGTGATGTGCTCAATGCACTTGCTCAGTGTTCTAATCGGAGAACAGTCTCCTGGTGTGATTTAAAAATAAATCTGGGTGTCGTCTGCATAGATGTGATTCCTTAGATCGCTCTTTTTAATAACTTCAGCCAGAGGTAGCATATCAATATTAAAAAGCAAAGGTCCTAAGATGGAGCCTTGAGGAACCCCGCATGACATATTTATCAGGGTTGATTTGTAATTGCCTATAATGTGACGAAGATGGCTTCGTCACTGTGGACTGACGGCTTCGGGCTTTGTATATTGCACATGTCTTTTATTTTGAAAAGTGTTGCCCCTCCCGTTCTTTATGTTCACCTGGTGCCCTGTGTTGTCTCCCCCCCCCCCACCTGTGTCTAATTGCTCCCCCCTCACCTGTGTCTAATTGCTGATTAGTGGGTGTGTATTTAGGCTCTGTGTTTCCTGTTTGGTGAAGGCTGGTAGTGTGGGTGAGATCCTTGTGGCTGGTGACTGTGTTCACCTGGGCAGCAATATTGAGGCTGTGTATCCTGTACCACAGCGATGAATAAATGCCCACACCGGGTTATATTTGAATTCTCTGCCTCTGCCTCCTTGCTTGGTCGGGCCGCTCAACGGTCAGCTTCACATATTGAGACAACGTTTGTTCTGTCCTTCAAGTAGGAACTAAACCAGTTTAGAGCTGTTGATGAAACTCCCACCCAGTTTTCTAGACGGTCTAGCAATATGTTGTGGTCAACAGTATCAAAGGCAGCACTGAGATCTAATAATACTAACACTGATATTCTGCCACTGTCTGTGTTCAAATGAATGTCATTTAAGACCTTAACAAGTGAAGTCTCAGTGCTGTGGTTAGGTCTAAAGCCCGACTGAAATATAATAAGGAGAAATAGAGCGGTGCAGGAACGAGTCCTAAACCCAGGAAGTGAGTCAGCATGTCATCACTTCCTGTTCCCTGGTCTCAGAGCCAATGGGATCTCTCCATAGGATGTTGGAAACTATCTGAACTAAGGTCTGAGGTTGAGACACATTGAAGACACGGGTCACATTTTGTTCTAGGACATTAAATCCATCAGCAGTGACCCCACTGTGATCTCTGAAGAGTGGACGTGTCTGAGAAACGATGGTTGTTACCAAGTGGCTGAATAGGACTACAGAAGTCGTGGAGGCCGTTGTACGTCATTACGCCGAACACGTAAACACTGCTCTAAGTTAGTTTCTGTTCTGCTTGAAAGCAAGTCCCTGCCTCCTGCAGACTGTTCAAACAAACGCTTCAACTCATTCCATCTAGAGTCTGTGTGTTTGAATCTGGATCTGAAGTCGGCGTGACGTTGAAGTCGTGCTGCTGGACTCGCTGTAGTTCCTTTATAGCATCACGTTAGCATTTAGCTTCTGGCCTTTAGATTTATGATTAGAACATTATGAAAGTAGACATGTGGAGATTATCCTGAACTAAACGTTTATCAAACAGGTTCGCTTTCCACAGACATTACTTCCAGCTCTTTTCCTAAATGCTCTGGAGAGATGCTGTTGCTTTCTGTGGAGGGACCAGCAGCTTAGGGGGAACACGTGCTCCCTGCACCGCTCTGTGGAGGGACCAGCAGCTTAGGGGGAACACGTGCTCCCTGCACCGCTCTGTGGAGGGACCAGCAGCTTCCTGCAGGGGGAACACGTGCTCCCTGCACCGCTCTGTGGAGGGACCAGCAGCTCAGGGGGAACACGTGCTCCCTGCACCACTCTGTGGAGGGACCAGCAGCTCAGGGGGAACACGTGCTCCCTGCACCGCTCTGTGGAGGGACCAGCAGCTTAGGGGGAACACGTGCTCCCTGCACCGCTCTGTGGAGGGACCAGCAGCTCAGGGGGAACACGTGCTCCCTGCACCGCTCTGTGGAGGGACCAGCAGCTCAGGGGGAACACGTGCTCCCTGCACCGCTCTGTGGAGGGACCAGCAGCTCAGGGGGAACACGTGCTCCCTGCACCGCTCTGTGGAGGGACCAGCAGCTTCCTGCAGGGGGAACACGTGCTCCCTGCACCGCTCTGTGGAGGGACCAGCAGCTCAGGGGGAACACGTGCTCCCTGCACCGCTCTGTGGAGGGACCAGCAGCTTAGGGGGAACACGTGCTCCCTGCACCGCTCTGTGGAGGGACCAGCAGCTCAGGGGGAA
>JAPTMU010000377.1:110934-135934 GCA_028583405.1 Pogonophryne albipinna | reverse complement strand
TTTTACTCAAGTACAATACCTGATGACATCATGTTTCCTGATGACATCATGTTTCCTGATGACATCATGATTTCTGATGACATCATGTTTCCTGATGACATCATGTTTCCTGATGACATCATGTATCCTGATGACATCATGTTTCCTGATGACATCATGTATCCTGATGACATCATGTTTCCTGATGACATCATGTATCCTGATGACATCATGTTTCCTGTTCACAGAGTACCAGCTGGACTCGGAGACTCTGAGCCAATGTGAGTTGCTAAGGGGCGTGGCTGTTGCCGGGCAACAAGGAGAGGTCCCTCACTGCACACACGACGGCAGCTTCAGGTAAATACTCTGACCGCTGATCTGATGTTCATCTGAAACGTCTTTTGGGAAATGCTCTCAGCAGAAACCTGGATAAAGATATTATTAAGATATAGTAAACACAATCTTTACACAATTACAGTTTAACCACTAACCAGTTACCTGATTAACCTGTGTGTGTGTGTGTGTGTGTGTGTGTGTGTGTGTGTGTGTGTGTGTGTGTGTGTGTGTGTGTGTGTGTGTGTGTGTGTGTGTGTTTGTGTGTGTGTGTGTGTGTGTGTGTGTGTGTGTGTGTGTGTGTGTGTAGATCTGTGCAGTGCAGGGGGCAGGGGCAGTGTTGGTGTGTTGATGCTGCAGGTCAGGAGGTCGTCGGGACTCGAACCGGCAGCTCTGCCCTTCACTGTGAGCAACACACCATCTACTTTGTTATTATATTCATGAAGACAGACTTCACTTTTAGAAACGTGTAAAATCACATATGAATCGCCTCATTTGAATATCTTCACATGACAGCGTTAAAGTCAGTGCAGTGATGAAGTGGGGGGCTGGAGGGTGATATCCTGTGGCAGACTCATTTGATCAGGGGGGCCATGATGGGCCCTCTGTTATGAGAGGGGCCCATTTAGTGCAAGGAGATTTTAACATGTTTAGTTTAAAGTAAAAACAAAACATGAAATACCATGATTTCTGTTTGATTGAGTAACTTTGGTTAACCCCCGCAGGTCCGTCCCCCTGCAGGCAGCAGGCGGCGCTGCGCTGCTCCCCTGCTGGACTCTTTGAGGAGGTGCAGTGTGACGCCAGCAGGGGGCAGTGTTGGTGCGTGGACCAGGAGGGGGAGGAGCTCTATGGGACCAGAGAGGACGGGACCCCCCAGCGCTGTACGTACTGATACTACACATACTACACATGCTACACATACTACTGATACTACACACATACTACACATACTACACATACTACACATGCTACTGATACTACACACATACTACACATACTACACATCCTACACATGCTACACATACTACTGATACTACACACATACTACACATACTACACATACTACACATGCTACTGATACTACACACATACTACACATACTACACATCCTACACATACTACACATACTACTGATACTACACACATACTACACATACTACACATACTACACATGCTACTGATACTACACACATACTACACACATACTACACATACTACACATACTACACATACTACACATACTACACATGCTACTGATACTACACACATACTACACATACTACACATCCTACACATACTACACATACTACTGATACTACACACATACTACACATACTACACATCCTACACATACTACACATACTACTGATACTACACACATACTACACATACTACACATCCTACACATACTACACATACTACACATACTACTGATACTACACACATACTACACATACTACACATCCTACACATACTACACGTACTACTGATACTACACGTACTACTGATACTTGTACTGACTTATCACTGTCTACAGAGGAACTACAGGTGTGATTTTGACCTCAAACTGAAACTTTATTCCCCGTTGTTTCCTGCTGTGTTTCACCGTGACCTCTGACCTCAGGTCCCGGCAGCTGTGAGGTGAGGTCAAGGCGTCTCCTGCACTCGACCCCTCGCTCCCCCCCTCCCTCCCCCCCTCAGTGCGCAGCAGACGGCAGCTTCCTGCCCGTTCAGTGCAAACTCATCAACACCTCAGACAGCACCGAGCTGGACCTGCTGCTCACCTTCAACAGGTGTGTGTTCCCGTGTGTGTGTGCCCGTGTGTGTGTGCCCGTGTGTGTGTGTGTGTGTGTGTGTGTGCCCGTGTGTGTGTGTGTGTGCCCGTGTGTGTGCCCGTGTGTGTGCCCGTGTGTGTGTGTGTGAAAGAAACATGTATATTTTACTTGTTAAATTACATTTTAGTCTACGGCAACAACCTTGTTTGCTAATATCCACACAGTTAGTGTTCAGTGACGTTGATGTAATTTCCTAATATTGCCGTCTTGATTGTTTTGTTTACCAACACAGTTGTTATTCCGTTATTGTTTACAACATCCATCCTGCTGTTGCTTCAGGTTCCCAGAAGCCTTCGACACGTTCACCAGCTTCAGGAAGGTTTTCCCCACCGTGTCCTCCTACTGTTTCTGTGCAGACAGCCGAGGCAGAGAGCTGGAGAACACAGGTACACACACACACACACACACACACACACACACACACACACACACACACACACACACACACACACACACACACACACAGTGGTGCTGATGCAGGTGTGTTTCAGGTGTGGAGCTGCTCCTGACGGAGGTGTATGACTCGGTGTTTTCCGGCCGGCGCTCCGGGCGCTCCTTCTCTCAGAGCAACGTCTACAGGATCCTGCAGAGGAGGCTGCTGGCGGTCAGCCTGGCTCTCACCGGACACTTCAGATGTAAACTGATGCATTACATTTATTATTATTATTATGAATTGTTATGAATTATTATCATTGTTATTATTTATTATTACTTATATTATTATAATTTATTATTATAGGAATTATTATTATATATTATTGTAAGCATTATAATGTATTTAATTTATGATTTATGATATTATTTATTATCATTATTAATATGTGTATTATTATTATCACTATTTATTATTAATATTAATTGTTATTATAATTGTTTGTATGATTATGATGTATTATAATTTATTATTATTAATATTTGTATTTGTATTATTATTATCATATTTATTATTTATGTGTTGTTATTATCTCCCCCCTCAGGCCCCTCCCCCTGTGAGACGGAGCTCAGGGCAGCGATGGCCGCATCCAGTGTTTACCTCCCGTCCTGTGAGGGGGGAGGAGCTTTCTCCCCCAGGCAGTGTGGCGGGGGGCAGTGCTGGTGCTCAGACCCCGAGGGGAGGGAGGTTCCCTGCAGTGAGTCAATAATATCACTCTTTATTATTCTTATTCTTAGATGTTTACTCTGCAGTGAGTCAATAATCCATCCATCTTCAAGTCGGGTCGTGGAGGTAGCAGTTCCAGCAGAGAGCCCCAAACTTCCCTTTCCCCCAGCCCTCATCAACCAGCTCTGAGAGATATAATCCCTCCACCTGGTCCTGGGTAGAGATGTAATCCCTCCACCTGGTCCTGGGTAGAGATGTAATCCCTCCACCTGGTCCTGGGTAGAGATGTAATCCCTCCACCTGGTCCTGGGTAGAGATATAATCCCTCCACCTGGTCCTGGGTAGAGATATAATCCCTCCACCTGGTCCTGGGTAGAGATATAATCCCTCCACCTGGTCCTGAGTAGAGATATAATCCCTCCACCTGGTCCTGGGTAGAGTTATAATCCCTCCACCTGGTCCTGGGTAGAGATATAATCCCTCCACCTGGTCCTGGGTAGAGATATAATCCCTCCACCTGATCCTAGGGAGATATAATCCCTCCACCTGGTCCTGGGTAGAGATATAATCTAGGTAGAGATATAGTCCCTCCACCTGGTCCTGGGTAGAGATATAATCCCTCCACCTGGTCCTGGGTAGAGATATAATCCCTCCACCTGGTCCTGAGTAGAGATATAATCCCTCCACCTGGTCCTGGGTAGAGTTATAATCCCTCCACCTGGTCCTGGGTAGAGATATAATCCCTCCACCTGGTCCTGGGTAGAGATATAATCCCTCCACCTGATCCTAGGGAGATATAATCCCTCCACCTGGTCCTGGGTAGAGATATAATCCCTCCACCTGGTCCTGGGTAGAGATATAATCCCTCCACCTGGTCCTGGGTAGAGATATAATCCCTCCACCTGGTCCTGGGTAGAGATATGATCCCTCCACCTGGTCCTAGGTAGAGATATAATCCCTCCACCTGGTCCTAGGTAGAGATATAATCCCTCCACCTGGTCCTAGGTAGAGATATAATCCCTCCACCTGGTCCTGGGTAGAGATATGATCCCTCCACCTGGTCCTGGGTAGAGATATAATCCCTCCACCTGGTCCTGGGTAGAGATATGATCCCTCCACCTGGTCCTGGGTAGAGATATAATCCCTCCACCTGGTCCTGGGTAGAGATATGATCCCTCCACCTGGTCCTGGGTAGAGATGTAATCCCTCCACCTGGTCCTAGGTAGAGATATAATCCCTCCACCTGGTCCTGGGTAGAGATATGATCCCTCCACCTGGTCCTGGGTAGAGATGTAATCCCTCCACCTGGTCCTGGGTAGAGATATAATCCCTCCGCCTGGTCCTAGGTAGAGATATGATCCCTCCACCTGGTCCTAGGTAGAGATATAAGAACTGTTCAGGAGTTCCTCAAAGTGTTCCTTCCAGCACCCTAACACCCTATCAACTTGGATGGTTCCCTGCTTCCCCCTCCTGAGGTGTCGGACAGTTTTGCAGAACAACTTTGGTGCTGCCCGAAAGTCCTTCTCCATGGCTTCTCCGAACTTCTCCCACACCCGCCTCCTTACCTCGGCCACGGCTGAGGCTGCTGTCCTTTGGGCCCGTCGGTACCTTGCAACTGCCTCGGGAGTCCCCTGGGATAAAATGTCCCTGAAGGCCTCCTTCTTCAGTCGGACGGCTTCCCTGACCACCGGTGTCCACCAGGTGATTTGAGGGTTACGGCCCCTTGAGGCACCTAAGACCTTGAGCTCCCCACCGCGGCTTCGGCAATAGAGGCTTTGAACACCACCCACTCTGGTTCAATGTCCCCAACCTCCACAGGAATGCCTGAACAGCTCTGCCGGAGGCGTGAGTTGAAGGCCTCCTGAACTTGGGCCTCCTCCAGACGTTCCCAGTTCACCCGAACTACACGTTTGGGCTTACCAGGTCTATCCAGAGGCTTCCCCCGCCACTCGACCAAGCTCACCACCAGATGGTGATCAGTTCTCCGCCCCTCTCTTTACCCGAGAGTCCAAAACATACGGCCTCAGGTCCGATGATACGATAACAAAATCAATCATGGACCTTCTGCCTAGGTATCAAGTACACTTATGAGCATCCTTATGTTCCAACAAGGTGTTTGTTATGGCCAATCCATGACTAGCACAGGAGTCCAGTAACAACCCACCACTCCGGTTCAGATCAATAATATCACTCTTTAATATTATTACTATCAGATGATTACTCTGAGGGAGGGTCCCTGCAGCGAGGAGGGTCCCTGCAGCGAGGAGGGTCCCTGCAGCGAGGAGGGTCCCTGCAGCGAGGAGGGTCCCTGCAGCGAGTCAATCACTCTTTATCAATAGAGGAACAACACCTTGATCATGTTTACTGACTGTGTGCACCCTCAGGTCCTCCCCCTCTGATTGTCTCCCTCTTGTCTCCCCCTCAGGTCCTCCCCCTCTGATTGTCTCTCTCTTGTCTCCCCCTCAGGTCCTCCCCCTCTGATTGTGTCTCTCTTGTCTCCCCCTCAGGTCCTCCCCCTCTGATTGTCTCTCTCTTGTCTCCCCCTCAGGTCCTCCCCCTCTGATTGTCTCTCTCTTGTCTCCCCCTCAGGTCCTCCCCCTCTGATTGTCTCTCTCTTGTCTCCCCCTCAGGTCCTTCCCCCTCTGATTGTCTCTCTCAGCGTCGTCTGGTTTTCTCCCGTCTGTTCTCCGGTCCGGCCCCCCCCCACACGATGAGGCCTCCCCCACGCCCTTGCCTCCACCTCCCCCCCCTCCAGACGGGGGGTGAGGACCCCTCCTCCCTCCTCTCTCTGATGGGGGAGGTCCTGCAGGGCGTCTTCCCCTCGGTGGGGGAGGCTCTGAGCGCTCTCTCCCTTTCTTCCCCCCCCCGCCTGCAGGAGACCCTCTTTGGAGGGAGGTTCCTGCAGAACATCAGTGGGGGCGTGGGGGTGGGAGGAGTGGTGGTGGGGGAGGGACTCTCCCCCCTGAACCGGGGGAGAGTCCAGACCGTCATCAGAGCTCTGAAGGACCCCAACTTCCTGTCCAACCTGCAGGAGGTCCTGAGGAGCAGCAGCCAATCAGAGGCCTCCCTGCAGCAGGTCAGACTGTTTGTTTCATGTGATTGTTTACCTGCTGCATGTGATTGTTTACCTGCTGCATGTGATTGTTTACCTGCTGCATGTGATTGTTTACCTGCTGCATGTGATTGTTTACCTGCTGCATGTGATTGTTTACCTGCTGCATGTGATTGTTTACCTGCTGCATGTGATTGTTTACGCAGGTGTTGTCTCCTGTGCTGCGCTCCTGCTCCAGAGGCTCGTCAGCCCGCCTCGTGCCGCGCTGCTCCCCCGGTGGAGACTTCCTGCCCGTGCAGTGTGGGGGGGGGAGAACCATCAGTGCCGGACCAGCAGGGGGCGCTGTCACCTGTGAGACAACACTAAAAGAACACTAAAGAACTACAATCAAATGTCTTGGTTAGGAAGAATGAGGAAGCCAAAGAGCTGCAGAGTCCCTATAGTATTCAAACATCTTTAATGTACATATTATTATTATTATATACTTATTATTTTTTGGCAAGTAAAGTAATATTTTTCTTTTTCATAATAATATCATTTTGTATCCCTTTTTTTCTTATTACTTTTAAATATTTAGGGTTTTCTTTGACTAAGATAAAGCTAATATGCCACAACGTGAGTACACACTTCCCTCGGCCCACAGACGGGACATTCTGATCGTTACCGCAAAGACACACACACCGCTTTATATCAAGAGGCTTACATTTAGTACATTCATATTAAAGATACAGCTAGGAATCACACGATATACAAAATACACACCCAGTGACAGTTCAGCAGCCAGGTGTACAAGGAGGTGGGATACACACCCAGTGACAGTTCAGCAGCCAGGTGTACAAGGAGGTGGGATACACACCCAGTGACAGTTCAGCAGCCAGGTGTACAAGGAGGTGGGATACACACCCAGTGACAGTTCAGCAGCCAGGTGTACAAGGAGGTGGGATACACAGATACTGTACATATATGTACATATATTGCACATCAGTGGGATTGCAGCAGTGTTATAGTCTTATGTGTGTCGGGGTCTAAAGGGACGGGGTCTAAAGGGACTGTGGGGGGGTCTAAAGGGACTGTGGTGGGGTCTAAAGGGACTGTGGGGGGGTCTAAAGGGACTGTGGGGGGGTCTAAAGGGACTGGGTCTAAAGGGACTGTGGTGGGGTCTAAAGGGACTGTGGGGGGGTCTAAAGGGACTGGGTCTAAAGGGACTGTGGGGGGGTCTAAAGGGACTGGGTCTAAAGGGACTGTGGGGGGGTCTAAAGGGACTGTGGGGGGGTCTAAAGGGACGGGGTCTAAAGGGACTGTGGGGGGGTCTAAAGGGACGGGGTCTAAAGGGACTGTGGTGGGGTCTAAAGGGACTGTGGGGGGGTCTAAAGGGACGGGGTCTAAAGGGACTGTGGTGGGGGTCTAAAGGGACTGTGGTGGGGGTCTAAAGGGACGGGGTCTAAAGGGACTGTGGTGGGGTCTAAAGGGACGGGGTCTAGAGGGACTGTGGTGGGGGTCTAAAGGGACTGTGGTGGGGGTCTAAAGGGACGGGGTCTAAAGGGACTGTGGTGGGGGTCTAAAGGGACTGTGGTGGGGGTCTAAAGGGACGGGGTCTAAAGGGACTGTGGTGGGGGTCTAAAGGGACTGTGGTGGGGGTCTAAAGGGACTGTGGTGGGGGTCTAAAGGGACGGGGTCTAAAGGGACTGTGGTGGTTGTGAAGTCTGCAGCTGTGCTGGCGAACTCGCCACATGTCACACTACGTTCATGCAGTTATTCGAACAAGCTTATGTTTCTGAAAACCTCTCAAAGTACTGATCGTTCATCTTTGTTTATTCTTTTGTAATATAAGTACTATTTTATTTTTTGAAAATATATATATTTATTTCTATCCCTTTTTTTCTTATTATTCTAAATATGTCTTGTTTCCTTTGACTAAAGCTAATATTCCAAAACGTGGGTAAACATATATTCCCCTGAGAGTCACAGATGTGTTCTGTTGTGTTTCAGGTCCAGAGCGAGCGAGCCAGGAGCCTCCGTCCTCTGAAGGTCAGACACAAACAAACCTCTGAGGAAACATCAACATCTCAAAAGAGAAAAATATGAATTATTTTAAATCTTATCAATATTAAAAAAATGAAATCCCCAAAATTTGTAGACAGTTTCTGACGAACAGAAATATTGTTTTCTGGCAACATGTGCCTTCTGGTCTGAGGGCGCTCCTGTGACCCGGGCAGGACCTGATCCTCAGTCAGGGGACAGGTGGTGCGGGGGGAATGAGACCCTTTCCAAACAAAACACCTCATGAAGGACTTTTAGAAGCTGTCAGCCGGTGCACACAGAGCCCTGACTACACCTCTCCCTTTGTCCTGCGCCAGTTCGCAATAGCCGCTTTCACACCGCAGTACTTGCCGTACTTTAGGCACTAAAGTACCACGGCACTGACTCCGCCAGGGGGCTAGTGCCAATCGCATTCACACCGCAGTACTTTCCGTACTTTAGGCACTAAAGTACCACGGCACTGACTCCGCCAGGGGGCTAGCGCCAATCGCATTCACACCGCAGTACTTTCCCTGAGGCAAGATTACGCTGACGTCACTTCGTCTTCTTCTTCTCTGGGTTTACTGGCAGGCCGCAAAACCACTTCACGGCGAGTACAAAAAAAAACGAGAGAAGAAGAACTACACGGGGGAGGGGGTATAAAGCCCACCCGCTGTATGAGGCGTTTGTTTACTGGTCTTTCGATCGTTACCACTCTTATTATTGTGGTCTTTAATTTGTTTATAGTCCTGCCTGAGTTTCTTTATTTTGACCCGGCATCCGTGTGCACTGTGCACGATTCCCAGCTCAAGTAGCTTTTGCGAACATCGCTCAAAACATTTGGAGTTGGGAACGGTTTTCTGTAGAAGCTGCTGCATCCCGTCCTCAGAGTAAATTGCCAGAAGCACCGACACTTCCTCATCATTCCACCGCTCCGGTGTTTAGTACGTGTGGTCATAACTGCTTTAAAGTACAAACAAACTACTCGCTCAGGTGTGGATGTGGTTTTGTAGCGAGGAAAAAAATAGCTGCCTAACAAAAAAAATGCAGAGTCTAACGGGGCGTGGTTTGCAATTCGCCCAGCCAATAGAAACAGAATAGAAATTGGCTCTCTTTTATCACCAGGTTCGTACCACCTCTCTAGCAGGGACTGAAAATGGCCAAAAGAGTTCTGAGTAGTCCCGGCGGTGTGAACGCGACATTATTGGTACTAACGGAACTAAAGAACCAAAGTAGCGGGGAAAGTCCTGCGGTGTGAATGCGGCTCTTGTGTCCCCAACAGAGCCGGCGTTTAAACCAACAGCCTTTGATTTCCCAGAGCCAAGTTGAGTTAGGTCCATGTTTTTGCTTTCCTACATTTTGCCTGTTTATGCGTGATTTCTTTGCAAAGACCTTCTTGGTTTTAAAACCTGGTCTCAGTCGGGCATCTGAGTCCCACTTCTGGTTGTTCCTGACATTTACACAAAGAACTCATTACACCATAACTGGATGTTTTCTGAGGTGAAAGTCAGAAGTTCTGAGAAAAACGTGGAGATTTTTGGGAAGAAAAAACCCCATTAAATAATCTGTGAGGTCAAAGTTCGTAAAGCTTTGATTTTGGGGAAAAATGTGTTTTGTTTTTGCAGATTGTTCTCTAAATATGAATCTGCTCCGTTAACGTTTAATATGTTAGCTAATAAACTTGTATAACCGTGTTATTTTATGTACGTGATGATATTGAAAATACTGCGCTGAATGCTAACCGTTAGCGATGCTACTTCGCAGGTCGCTGCTCTCGGGCGCTCGATGATGTCACGGCGTTCAGACAGGAAGTGCAGAGCATCATCACCCTCTCTAACTCCTCCCACCTGCCTCTGGGATACGGCTTCCTATTGGCCCACGGCCTGCAGCTGACCCCGGAGGAGCTGCAGACCGGCCAATCAGAGGAGGAGCTGCTGGTCTCTGAGAGGCTGCTGAGCCGATCCGACGCCGCTCTGCGATTGGCTGCTTTCTCCAGTGAGATGTTCATTCAATGACTGTTTACTTTCCGCTGTCAGGGACTCGAGGCTTTTATTGTGCACAGGCTCCTCCCACAGAGCTATAACACAGATACAATAGTTCAAATAGTGCAAGAAGAGTCTGGATACAAGTAGATGGAATATGATATATTAGATAATGTATAAGTTGAAACCAGATGAAAGTGGTGGATGCTCTTTCAAGATGTCGGAGCTGTGTTTCCTCTGAAGAGAAACAGGAAGTGTGTCGTTGTGTTTCAGCGCTCCAGATGCTGCTGCCTCCTCTCCGTCGCTCCTACCAGCTGTTCAGTCCTCAGTGTGACTCTGACGGAGACTGGCTGCACACACAGTGCCACCACAGCACAGGTCTCACACACACACACACACACACACACACACACACACACACACACACACACACACACACACACACACACACACACACACACACACACACACACACACACACACACACACTCTTAAACTACACTATGCTTGCTGTGTTCTCTATAACTCAGTGCCTCTCCATCACTGTGTGTGTTTGCAGGTCAGTGTTGGTGTGTTGATGGAGATGGAGAGTACATCGCCGACTCTCTGACCAGCCGCTCTCTCTACCTGCCCAAATGTGAGGAAACACACACACACACACACACACACACACACACACACACACACACACACACACACACACACACACACACACACACACACACACACACACAGTCCCCCTGCCACAAATACATGAAGGAGCACCAATTACGGATTCATCTTTTATTTATTTATTTTTGTGTGCCAGTATTATCAGCCATTACAATGTCATATGTGTGTGTGTGTGTGTGTGTGTGTGTGTGTTTGTGTGTGTGTGTGTGTGTGTGTGTGTGTGTGTGTGTGTGTGTGTGTGTGTGTGTGTGTGTGTGTGTGTGTGTGTGTGTGTGTGTGTGTGTGTGTGTGTGTGTGTGTGTGTGTGTGTGTGTGTGCTGCAGGTCTGACTCGCTGTCAGAGGGCTCAGGCTCACTCTCTGCTCTCTGGTTGGATGAAAGGATCCTCAGCTTCAGCTTACCAACCAACCTGTGAGGAGGTAAGACATCACACACACACACACACACACACACACACACACACACACACACACACACACACACACACACACACACACACACACACAAACACACACGCTTTGTCTTGACATTATCTACTATCAACAATTTTTGATTGTCGACAGGTCGTGTGACGTGCTGAAGTTATACTAATGTGTGTGTGTGTGTGTGTGTGTGTGTGTGTGTGTGTTTCAGGACGGTGGTTACTCCGTGCTGCAGAAAGGAGGCGCTGACGGATGGTGTGTGAACCCTCGGACCGGGGAGACGCTACAGACGGCAACACAGAGCGCCGCAGGACAACTGACATGTACACAGACACACACACACAAACAATACACACACACACACACACACACACACACACACACACACACACACACACACACACACTCAGTGATGTGTTCAGGCCGTGGTGAACCTGTGTGTGTGGTGCGTTCAGGTCCCAGCTGGTGTGAGCTGCAGGGCTCTCAGTGTCGCCCCGACGGATCCTTCATCCCGTTGCAGTGTGATGTCACTTCCTGTTGGTGTGTCTCTGAGGACGGACAGGAAGTGGGCGGGACCCGAACTTCTCGACAGACAGGGCGGACACCGTCATGTGACCGTGAGTGTGTGTGTGATTGCATGTGTATGTGTGCTTGCGAACATCGTCATGTGACCGTGAGTGTAAACAAACCCCCCTCCTCCCGATCCTCAGTATTAATGTGAGCTTTATTTTGAAAATCCTCTCTCAGTATCCCATTAGTATGAGCTTTATTTTGAAAATCCTCTCTCAGTATCCCATTAGTATTAGCTTTATTTTGAATGTCTGTCCTCAGTCCCTAAGATAGTGGGAATGCTGACACAGCATTCCCACTATCTGTTGTTCTACGCACGGAAAGTTTATTATTCCGCCGAGTTATTCCGCCCCTCTTCTCCTCCAGCATTGAACATCGCAGAAACTCCGTTCAAACATCAAAACGTTCAGCTCGGTCGGGAATCGATGGCTATTACTTTTCTCATTCATAACTTTCATAATTTCAGAGATACATCCCATAATACATCACATTTTTAACATTGAAGTCAATGGAGGAAATCTTCAGACTTCAACAAATCTTCATGCGACTTCAACTGCTAACTGTTCATTCATACTTTCACTCAGAAACCTCATTCCAACTTTAAAATGTTACACATCTTTCTGACATTATTCGTGTAACACAACTTTTAAATCTGATTCTTACTTTCAGAGATATTAAACATTGTTCAGACCTTGTTAAAGAGGTTTTCTTCAGATGTTAACATTAACTAGAGTGCGTGATGTCACAGCTAGAGGGTAGAAAATCTTGAAATGTGCCTTCATATATTTTTTTTAAACTGCCATAATTCCCAAACCCTACATTCCTGAGACATAATTTATCATGAAAAAAGACAAATAATTAAGCAATAATAATTAAACAAAATGCCTCTTGAGGGCATGAAGTGACAAACACTTTCAACATGTCTCCATTAAAGCCATTGTAATTTCAGGCTGATATTTCCTCACGGTAGCAGCCGCACACCTTTAGTTAAACTGCCAAAAAGGCCACATTATTAACCCCAAAGAACACAAAAAATACACTTCAGATGCTCAACTTCCTTGACATGCTTCACGTTTTGAAATTTCACAGATATCTGTTACGGTTCTTCCACAAAACGTTCACATGTAAGAGGTTTATCTCTCATTCAGAACAATGGAAACCTTTGATCTCTGGACACCTCGTTAGCTCAAATATAAACACCTGTGTAATGGAACACGATGATGTCATCGCTCCAGCTGACATGCTCGGAGCAGCAGACTTCAGGTAGCAGTGTGCTAACAGTCCAGCCGTGAAGACAGGACAGTTTGGAGAGTTCTTCAAATGCCGTTGTCATGGCAACACAATGCTCGCCTTGAAACATGGTTTTCTCATAATGTCAGTGAAAATACTCCAAACAGCCCAGAACTTCACAGGTTTGATAACGATGCAGCCATCAACGCATCTAAGCGTAGTATGGGGTGTCATCAAATGCCGTTGCCATGGCGACAGACCACTTAACATGAAACACGATGTGGCTGTAAGTCCAATGGACACGGTCCAATCGTCCCCCAATCTTCACTTGTATATCACCGGTCCATGCCTCAAGAGCTCTACGCCAAATCTGAGATCTCACCATATGCCGTTTCCATGGAAACGCATCCCTCGCCATAAAACATGATGTCGCTATAACTCCTATGAAAGTGTTCAAAAAGTGCTCAAACTTCACATGTGTGCTAACAGTCCAGCCGTGAAGACATCTACGGTACAGTTTTGAGATTTCTTCAAATGCCGTTGCCATGGCAACACAATGCTCGCCTTGAACCACGGTTTTCTCATAACTTAAGTGAAATGACTCCAAACAGCCCAAGACTTCACAGGTCTGGTAACGATGCAGCCATCAACGCATCCAAGCGTATTATGGGGTGTCATCAAATGCCGTTGCCATGGCGACAGATCATTCGCCATCAACTTAGTTCAGAAGTTTGCGGTTCAAATATTCTGCTGCTTTTCCAAGCCTTTTCACTTTATTTTCTTCTCTCATCACACATTCAAGCCCCCAGTGTTCATGTATCATTTCAATCTAAATTCTTCACTTTCTTCTTACACATTACATTTCAGCATAGCAGTTTAGAGTCAGCTTTTCAACATAAAGCATTCCCACTAGCAATTTCTTCAGGAATTGCATTCTCTAGTTGATATTAGGTCTTCTCTGGTGGAGGCTTCTGATTGGTCGTTGCTCTCCTCTCCAGGTCCTCTCTGTCCAAACTCCATTACCCATGGTGCACTGCTGTGCCGCCCGGCAGCTGAGGGTCGGCAGAGCTGTGACCTCGTATGTCACCGTGGTTACCAGAACTCACTTCCTGTCGGCAGCTTCCTGTGTGATAGCGAGGGTCAGCGATGGACTGGAGACCCCCCTCTGAGCGGAGCCTGTCAAAGTAAGAGCTTCAATATCTGATATTTTCAAAATAAATGTCAGATGGTGGATTCAGCTCAATATCTTTATTTTAATTTCGCAACACATTTTAATTTTACAAAACTATTGCTAAATACAAATAATCTGTGTGTGTGTGTGTGTGTGTGTGTGTGTGTGTGTGTGTGTGTGTGTGTGTGTGTGTGTGTGTGTGTGTGTGTGTGTGTGTGTGTGTGTGTGTGTGTGTGTGTGTGTGTGTGTGTAGTCCCTCAGCCTCTCCTCTCAGTCTCCTCCTCTCAGCTCTGGCTCTTGTCGTCGTCCTGCTCTCAGATCAGCCGTCTGAAACCCCTGCTGTTCACCATGATGACCAGCAGGGGGCTCTGCTCTGCACAGGTGACACACACACATACACACACGCCCAGCATGGTGTTAGGCAAGGCAAGTTTATTTAGAAAGCACTTTTCAACACAAGTAGTCAGACTTGCAGCGGACCTGCAGGTTTCTGGTAGTTTAGCTTAGCATAATGACTGGAAACAGATGGGAACACACACACACACTAATAAACGTGTGTTTTTATGTGTGTGTGTGTGTGTGTGTGTGTGTGTGTGTGTGTGTGTGTGTGTGTGTGTGTGTGTGTGTGTGTGTGTGTGTGTGTAGCTCCCGTTGTCCTCGGTGTCTCTGTGTGACGGCTCCTCGGTGCGTCTGCAGTGTGTCGGAGACGACGCCATGAGGTTGACCTTCAGATGGAGCTCCACCCTCTCTGACCTCCCGACCTCTGACCTCCCCGACCTGCACCACGCCGGTGAGAACATGCACCGAAATCCATCCACAAAAACACTGAATTAAGGTGGAATTAGTACGAAACAGAACACTGGGATCTAAGGTACATTCTTCTCAGGTACATTCTTCTCAGGTATATTCTTCTCAGGTACATTCTTCTTAGGTACATTCTTCTCAGGTATATTCTTCTCAGGTACATTCTTCTCAGGTATATTCTTCTCAGGTACATTCTTCTCAGGTATATTCTTCTTAGGTACATTCTTCTTAGGTACATTCTTCCCAGGTACATTCTTCTCAGGTACATTCTTCTCAGGTACATTCTTCTCAGGTACATTCTTCTTCGGTACATTCTTCTCAGGTATATTCTTCTCAGGTACATTCTTCTCAGGTACATTCTTCTCAGGTATATTCTTCTCAGGTACATTCTTCTCAGGTACATTCTTCTCAGGTACATTCTTCTTAGGTACATTCTTCTCAGGTACATTCTTCTCAGGTACATTCTTCTTAGGTACATTCTTCTTAGGTACATTATTCTCAGGTACATTCTTCTCAGGTATATTCTTCTCAGGTACATTCTTCTCAGGTATATTCTTCTCAGGTATATTCTTCTCAGGTACATTCTTCTCAGGTACATTCTTCTTAGGTACATTCTTCTCAGGTATATTCTTCTCAGGTACATTCTTCTCAGGTACATTCTTCTCAGGTACATTCTTCTTAGGTACATTCTTCTCAGGTACATTCTTCTCAGGTACATTCTTCTTAGGTACATTCTTCTCAGGTACATTCTTCTCAGGTATATTCTTCTCAGGTACATTCTTCTCAGGTACATTCTTCTTAGGTACATTCTTCTCAGGTACATTCTTCTTAGGTACATTCTTCTCAGGTACATTCTTCTTAGGTACATTCTTCTCAGGTACATTCTTCTCAGGTACATTCTTCTCAGGTACATTCTTCTCAGGTACATTCTTCTCAGGTACATTCTTCTCAGGTACATTCTTCTTAGGTATATTCTTCTCAGGTACATTCTTCTCAGGTACATTCTTCTTAGGTACATTCTTCTCAGGTACATTCTTCTTAGGTATATTCTTCTCAGGTACATTCTTCTCAGGTACATTCTTCTTAGGTACATTCTTCTCAGGTACATTCTTCTTAGGTACATTCTTCTCAGGTACATTCTTCTCAGGTACATTCTTCTCAGGTACATTCTTCTCAGGTACATTCTTCTCAGGTACATTCTTCTCAGGTACATTCTTCTTAGGTACATTCTTCTCAGGTACATTCTTCTCAGGTACATTCTTCTCAGGTACATTCTTCTCTGGTACATTCTTCTCAGGTACATTCTTCTCAGGTACATTCTTCTCAGGTATATTCTTCTCAGGTATATTCTTCTCAGGTACATTCTTCTCAGGTACATTCTTCTCAGGTATATTCTTCTCAGGTACATTCTTCTCAGGTATATTCTTCTCAGGTATATTCTTCTCAGGTACATTCTTCTCAGGTATATTCTTCTCAGGTATATTCTTCTCAGGTACATTCTTCTCAGGTACATTCTTCTCAGGTACATTCTTCTCAGGTACATTCTTCTTAGGTACATTCTTCTCAGGTACATTCTTCTCAGGTACATTCTTCTTAGGTACATTCTTCTCAGGTACATTCTTCTCAGGTATATTCTTCTCAGGTACATTCTTCTCAGGTATATTCTTCTCAGGTATATTCTTCTCAGGTACATTCTTCTCAGGTATATTCTTCTCAGGTACATTCTTCTTTGGTACATTCTTCTCAGGTACATTCTTCTCAGGTACATTCTTCTCAGGTATATTCTTCTCAGGTACATTCTTCTCAGGTATATTCTTCTCAGGTACATTCTTCTCAGGTACATTCTTCTCAGGTACATTCTTCTCAGGTACATTCTTCTCAGGTACATTCTTCTTAGGTACATTCTTCTCAGGTACATTCTTCTCAGGTACATTCTTCTCAGGTACATTCTTCTCAGGTATATTCTTCTCAGGTACATTCTTCTCAGGTATATTCTTCTCAGGTACATTCTTCTTAGGTACATTCTTCTCAGGTACATTTTTCTCAGGTACATTCTTCTCAGGTACATTCTTCTTAGGTACATTCTTCTCAGGTACATTCTTCTCAGGTATATTCTTCTCAGGTACATTCTTCTTAGGTACATTCTTCTCAGGTACATTATTCTCAGGTACATTCTTCTCAGGTACATTCTTCTCAGGTACATTCTTCTCAGGTACATTCTTCTCAGGTATATTCTTCTCAGGTACATTCTTCTCAGGTACATTCTTCTTAGGTACATTCTTTTCAGGTACATTCTTCTCAGGTACATTCTTCTTAGGTACATTCTTCTCAGGTACATTCTTCTCTGGTACATTCTTTTCAGGTACATTCTTCTTAGGTACATTCTTCCCAGGTACATTCTTCTCAGGTACATTCTTCTCAGGTACATTCTTCTCAGGTACATTCTTCTCAGGTATATTCTTCTCAGGTACATTCTTCTCAGGTACATTCTTCTTAGGTACATTCTTTTCAGGTACATTATTCTCAGGTACATTCTTCTTAGGTACATTCTTCTCAGGTACATTCTTCTTAGGTACATTCTTTTCAGGTACATTCTTCTTAGGTACATTCTTCCCAGGTACATTCTTCTCAGGTACATTCTTCTCAGGTACATTCTTCTCAGGTACATTCTTCTCAGGTACATTCTTCTCAGGTACATTCTTCTTAGGTACATTCTTCTCAGGTACATTCTTCTCAGGTACATTCTTCTCAGGTACATTCTTCTCAGGTACATTATTCTCAGGTACATTCTTCTCAGGTACATTCTTCTTAGGTACATTCTTCTCAGGTACATTCTTCTCAGGTACATTCTTCTCAGGTACATTCT
The DNA here is from genome assembly GCA_028583405.1 of Pogonophryne albipinna. Classification (NCBI taxonomy): domain Eukaryota; kingdom Metazoa; phylum Chordata; class Actinopteri; order Perciformes; family Artedidraconidae; genus Pogonophryne; species Pogonophryne albipinna. The sequence goes on along the minus strand of JAPTMU010000377.1, from coordinate 117,901 downwards.
TCTCAGGTATATTCTTCTCAGGTACATTCTTCTTAGGTACATTCTTCTCAGGTACATTCTTCTCAGGTATATTCTTCTCAGGTACATTCTTCTTAGGTACATTCTTCTCAGGTACATTCTTCTCAGGTATATTCTTCTCAGGTACATTCTTCTTAGGTACATTCTTCTCAGGTACATTCTTCTCAGGTACATTCTTCTTAGGTACATTCTTCTCAGGTATATTCTTCTCAGGTACATTCTTCTCAGGTACATTCTTCTCAGGTATATTCTTCTTAGGTACATTCTTCTCAGGTACATTCTTCTCAGGTATATTCTTCTCAGGTACATTCTTCTCAGGTATATTCTTCTCAGGTACATTCTTCTTAGGTACATTCTTCTCAGGTACATTCTTCTCAGGTATATTCTTCTCAGGTACATTCTTCTTAGGTACATTCTTCTCAGGTACATTCTTCTCAGGTATATTCTTCTCAGGTACATTCTTCTTAGGTACATTCTTCTCAGGTATATTCTTCTCAGGTACATTCTTCTTAGGTACATTCTTCTCAGGTACATTCTTCTTAGGTACATTCTTCTTAGGTACATTCTTCTTAGGTACATTCTTCTCAGGTATATTCTTCTCAGGTACATTCTTCTTAGGTACATTCTTCTCAGGTACATTCTTCTCAGGTACATTCTTCTCAGGTACATTCTTCTCAGGTATATTCTTCTCAGGTACATTCTTCTCAGGTACATTCTTCTCAGGTACATTCTTCTCAGGTACATTCTTCTCAGGTACATTCTTCTTAGGTACATTATTCCCAGGTACATTCTTCTTAGGTACATTATTCTCAGGTACATTCTTCTTAGGTACATTCTTCTCAGGTACATTCTTCTCAGGTACATTCTTCTCAGGTACATTCTTCTTAGGTACATTCTTCTTAGGTACATTATTCCCAGGTACATTCTTCTTAGGTACATTATTCTCAGGTACATTCTTCTTAGGTACATTCTTCTCAGGTATATTCTTCTCAGGTACATTCTTCTCAGGTATATTCTTCTTAGGTACATTCTTCTCAGGTACATTCTTCTCAGGTACATTCTTCCCAGGTACATTCTTCTCAGGTACATTCTTCTCAGGTACATTCTTCTCAGGTACATTCTTCTCAGGTACATTCTTCTTAGGTACATTCTTCTCAGGTACATTCTTCTCAGGTACATTCTTCTTAGGTACATTCTTCTTAGGTACATTCTTCCCAGGTACATTCTTCTCAGGTACATTCTTCTCAGGTACATTCTTCTCAGGTACATTCTTCTCAGGTATATTCTTCTCAGGTACATTCTTCTCAGGTATATTCTTCTCAGGTACATTCTTCTTAGGTACATTATTCTCAGGTACATTCTTCTCAGGTACATTCTTCTCAGGTACATTCTTCTCAGGTACATTCTTCTCAGGTATATTCTTCTCAGGTACATTCTTCTTAGGTACATTCTTCTCAGGTACATTATTCTCAGGTACATTCTTCTCAGGTACATTCTTCTCAGGTACATTCTTCTTAGGTACATTCTTTTCAGGTACATTCTTCTTAGGTACATTCTTCTCAGGTACATTCTTCTCAGGTACATTCTTCTCAGGTACATTCTTCTCAGGTACATTCTTCTCAGGTACATTCTTCTCAGGTACATTATTCTCAGGTACATTATTCTCAGGTACATTCTTCTTAGGTACATTCTTCTCAGGTACATTCTTCTTAGGTACATTCTTCTCAGGTACATTCTTCTCAGGTACATTCTTCTCAGGTACATTCTTCTCAGGTACATTCTTCTCAGGTACATTCTTCTTAGGTACATTCTTCTTAGGTACATTATTCTCAGGTATATTCTTCTCAGGTACATTCTTCTCAGGTACATTCTTCTTAGGTACATTATTCTCAGGTACATTCTTCTCAGGTACATTCTTCTCAGGTACATTCTTCTCAGGTACATTCTTCTCAGGTACATTCTTCTTAGGTACATTCTTCTTAGGTACATTATTCTCAGGTACATTCTTCTCAGGTACATTCTTCTCAGGTATATTCTTCTCAGGTATATTCTTCTCAGGTACATTCTTCTCAGGTACATTCTTCTTAGGTACATTATTCTCAGGTACATTCTTCTCAGGTACATTCTTCTTAGGTACATTCTTCTTAGGTACATTATTCTCAGGTACATTCTTCTCAGGTACATTCTTCTCAGGTACATTCTTCTCAGGTACATTCTTCTTAGGTACATTATTCTCAGGTACATTCTTCTCAGGTACATTCTTCTTAGGTACATTCTTCTCAGGTATATTCTTCTCAGGTACATTCTTCTCAGGTACATTCTTCTCAGGTACATTCTTCTCAGGTACATTCTTCTCAGGTACATTCTTCTCAGGTACATTCTTCTCAGGTATATTCTTCTTAGGTACATTCTTCCCAGGTACATTCTTCTCAGGTACATTCTTCTCAGGTACATTCTTCTCAGGTACATTCTTCTCAGGTATATTCTTCTCAGGTACATTCTTCTCAGGTATATTCTTCTCAGGTACATTCTTCTTAGGTACATTATTCTCAGGTACATTCTTCTCAGGTACATTCTTCTCAGGTACATTCTTCTCAGGTACATTCTTCTCAGGTATATTCTTCTCAGGTACATTCTTCTTAGGTACATTCTTCTCAGGTACATTATTCTCAGGTACATTCTTCTCAGGTACATTCTTCTCAGGTACATTCTTCTTAGGTACATTCTTTTCAGGTACATTCTTCTTAGGTACATTCTTCTCAGGTACATTCTTCTCAGGTACATTCTTCTCAGGTACATTCTTCTCAGGTACATTCTTCTCAGGTACATTCTTCTCAGGTACATTATTCTCAGGTACATTATTCTCAGGTACATTCTTCTTAGGTACATTCTTCTCAGGTACATTCTTCCCAGGTACATTCTTCTCAGGTACATTCTTCTCAGGTACATTCTTCTCAGGTACATTCTTCTTAGGTACATTCTTCTTAGGTACATTATTCTCAGGTACATTCTTCTCAGGTATATTCTTCTTAGGTACATTCTTCTTAGGTACATTCTTCTCAGGTATATTCTTCTTAGGTACATTCTTCTCAGGTACATTCTTCTCAGGTATATTCTTCTTAGGTACATTCTTCTTAGGTACATTCTTCTCAGGTACATTCTTCTTAGGTACATTCTTCTTAGGTACTTTCTTCTCAGGTAGGACTCAGAACCGCCTTCGAGTATCACAAGATTTAGGAGATATTTTTACTCCTCCAACCTTCTTAAATTATATTCAAATGATAGAAGCAATAGTTGCAAAGCTACTTCAGATCCTGCCTTCATCGAAATACTTTTCAGTCAAAACAAAGGTTTTAAATCATAGTTTTTGTTCGTGTAATTTCTTACCTTGTTGTTCTGGATGTAAATGTTTATGTTGACGGTTTTTTATTTTATTTTCATCAGGCCTGTTTCTGAATGAGTCCAGGCTTCTGGAGGGCGTTCAGGGGCTTCTGGGTAATATCCGGTCCATGTTTACATCAGAACCAAAACTGATTTCCATGACAACACTGAGCTACGGCTGTTCCCACGGTTACCGCCTGGCCAATGACGGTGAAGGCTGCGGTAAGTCTGTTGATTTTGGTAACCTATTGCAGCAGATATCATATTTATGTCAACGTTAGCCTCCTTTAGCTTAGCGGAGGTGACGTGAAGTCATGTGACCGTGCTGTAGTTCCTTTATAGCCCATCATTAGCTACCTTTAGCTTAGCGGTGGTGACGTGAAGTCATGTGACCGTGCTGTAGTTCCTTTATAGCCCAACATTAGCCTCCTTTAGCTTAGCGGTGGTGACGTGAAGTCATGTGACCGTGCTGTAGTTCCTTTATAGCCCAACATTAGCCTCCTTTAGCTTAGCGGTGGTGACGTGAAGTCATGTGACCGTACTGTAGTTCCTTTATAGCACAACATTAGCCACCTTTAGCTTAGCGGTGGTGACGTGAAGTCATGTGACCATGCTGTAGTTCCTTTATAGCCCAACATTAGCCACCTTTAGCTTAGCGGTAGTGACGTGAAGTCATGTGACCGTGCTGTAGTTCCTTTATAGTCCAACATTAGCCACCTTTAGTTTAGCGGTGGTGAAGTCATGTGACCGTGCTGTAGTTCCTTTATAGCCCAACATTAGCCACCTTTAGCTTAGCGGAGGTGACGTGAAGTCATGTGACCGTGCTGTAGTTCCTTTATAGCCCAACATTAGCCTCCTTTAGCTTAGCGGAGGTGACGTGAAGTCATGTGACCGTGCTGTAGTTCCTTTATAGCCCAACATTAGCCTCCTTTAGCTTAGCGGAGGTGACGTGAAGTCATGTGACCGTGCTGTAGTTCCTTTATAGCTCAACATTAGCTGCCTTTAGCTTAGCGGTGGTGATGTGAAGTCATGTGACCGTGCTGTAGTTCCTTTATAGCTCAACATTAGCTGCCTTTAGCTTAGCGGTGGTGATGTGAAGTCATGTGACCGTGCTGTAGGAATCCAATTGGACCAGGGAGATGCTGCCTTCAGGGACCAACACATAAATACCACATCCTGCAGCTCTGTATCTGTTTGTTGTTTTGTGTGTGATTGTAGTTTCTCTCTGTCTGTTTTCAGTCGTTTGTCCTGCTGGGAGTTTCTCCAGTGAGGGGGCGTGTCTTCAGTGTCCTCAGGGAACCTATCAGGATGAAGAGGGGCGGGACCTCTGCAACAAATGTCCCAGAGGCTCCTCCCCATCTGGATCATCATCTGTCAGCCAATGTGAGTCCTCGCTCTGAAAATGATATACAGAAAAGGTGTAATAACAGCAGTGTGTTTACCTGTGTGCGGGTGTGTGTGTGTGTGTGTCAGGTGTGACTGAGTGTCAGAGGAGGGGCCTGCGGTGTTCAGATCGAGGTGACTTCCTGTCTGCACAGCCTGACTTCCTGTCAGGCAGGTGGAGGTGCGTCAGCAGTGAGGGGGCAGAGCTTCAGTGGACCAATAGGGAGGAGCCTCTGACTGACGACCAGTGCTCAGGTGACCTCTCAGCAGCCAATCAGATTTATGTGATCAGCTAAAATATATAATTAAGTTGGTCATTTTTAATAATGTATGTGTGTGTGTGTGTGTGTGTGTGTGTGTGTGTGTGTGTGTGTGTGTGTGTGTGTGTGTGTGTGTGTGTGTGTGTGTGTGTGTGTGTGTGTGTGTGTGTGTGTGTGTGTGTTGCAGATCTCCTCAGGTTTCAGGCTGTCTCTGGATCAGATCTGATAGTTGGAGCTGAAGACGCTGAAGTCCTGAAAACAATGACCTCTGACCTCACATCCTGCATGCAAGGTGACACACAGACTCACACACACACATACACACACACATATACACACACAATGTATATTATTATGGTCTGTACTCATGTAAAATGTGTGTGTTCTCTCAGCTTGTGCAGCGGAGCCGACCTGCCACCATGTGGCGCTGTTCAACACACAGACTCAGTGTGAACTGTACAGCACACACACTCTGAACACACATTGCAACACCTCCGCGCAGGTACACACACACACACACACACACACACACTCAAGGGTAAAAAAGTCAGCTTTCATCATCAGTGAATTAACTATAAGAGAAAAGTGAACTACGATTCCCAGAGTGCATTTCACTCACGATTAACATGTTTAATGTGTCATAAAGTACCATTTTAAAACATATCATTAATAAACTACTATCAGTCTCTTTTTTCAGTCTCTAGTCGTGAATGTTGATTAAACTTTAATGTGTATCTCTCTCAGACCCAGGGGTTTCTGGGTAATCCTGAGGCAGAGCTCTTTGATTGGCTGAGCTGCTCCCTGAGAGTGAGGGGCGGGGCTTCAGACCTGCTTGTCTTCAGGAAGAAAGGTACTGTAACTGTCAGAGAAACATGGCGTCATTATATCCTTGTTTACCTTCAGAGTATTTATTATGTGTTCGCTAGAAAATACATTTGAATGACTAAATAACTTAAATCGATGTATATCTCCAACAGCAGTGTTTGGTTTAATTATCTTACTCACCAACACTCTAGCTTCCTCATTTGGTGGGATCGCTCTCACTCCTGATATTCATAACTTTCACAATTCATGAGATTCTGATAACAATAGAGGTTTCTCAATACTCTAATTTCCCCTCCTCGACTCCTTTCCTCCATTAATGATGACAGGAGGCACAGCAGCCCTCTGTCTGATGGACAGATGTGTTCATGACCACTTATTTACTTTGATTCATTCACAGTGCGGTGTCATGAGACAATAACAGGCTGCAGATGCAGACACACACACACACACACACACACACACACACACACACACACACACACACACACACACACACACATATATTTATATAAATATATACAATTTCAGAGTCAAACAAGTATGAGAGCACTCTCATAATAAAGTAACACTATCAGTGACTGGATATATCCCCCCCCCCGGTCGCTGAAATGGGGAATTGAAATTAAGGGCCAAAAGTTGTATTTACAAATATTAAAAGTAAGCAGAGGACACCAAACCAACTGAGACCTGTCTGTCCGCTGCATCTACGCACACACTGTACCACACACACACCTACACACTGTACCACACACACACACCTACACAATGTACCACACACACACCTACGCACTGTACAACACACACACCTACACACTGTACCACACACACACCTACACACTGTACCACACACACACACCTACACAATGTACCACACACACACCTATGCACTGTACAACACACACACCTACACACTGTACCACACACACACCTACACACTGTACCACACACACACCTACACACTGTACCACACACACACCTACACACTGTACCACACACACACACCTACACACTGTACCACACACACACCTACACACTGTACCACACACACACACCTACACAATGTACCACACACACACCTACACACTGTACAACACACACAC
>JAPTMU010000377.1:93434-103434 GCA_028583405.1 Pogonophryne albipinna | reverse complement strand
CTAATACTATACTATTCATATTTACTGGTAGTATTTACTGGTAGTATTTACTAAGTATTCACTAAGTATTTACTGGTATATTTACTAAGTTTTACTGATTTATGTAATGTGTGTGTGTCAGTGTCCCTGAATCAGTGGCGCCTCCTCTCTGGCTCCTCCCTCCTCGTTGACTCCTCCCTCTCCACCTATGACATCATCCACCTGAGCCGTGACATCGCTGCGGGCGACCGGGACGCCACCAGGGATTGGTGTCTCCATGGTAACCACAGTAACAATACCTCAGTGATGTCATTTTAACCTGCCTCAGGTGACATCATCACACTTCCTGTTTCAGCCTGTCAGGAGGCGGAGTCTTGTGTGGGCCTGGCCCTCAGTGAGAAGGGGGGGGCGACCCGCTGCGTCCTCTACCCAGACACTTCCACCTGTGGACTAAGCTCCGCCCCCAACGCACCCAGCCCCGCCTCCTCCTGCAGGCTGGTCATCAGAGAGCCCGCCTCCCAGGTGTACCTGAAGACAGGTGAGTTAATCACAGGGCAGAGAACAGCCAATCAAAGGGCAGCCAATCAGAGAGAAGATTACGGACAATAACAGAGAAGAGAACAGCCAATCAGAGAGCAGCCAATCAGAGAGCAACCGATTACAGAGAAGGGAACAGACAATTACAGAGCAGAGAACAGCCAATCAGAGGACAGCCAATAACAGAGAAGAGAACAGCGAATAACAGAGAAGAGAACAGCCAATCAGAGAGCAGCCAATAACAGAGAAGAGAACTGCCAATCAGAGAGCAGCCAATTACAGAGAAGACAACAGCCAATCAGAGAGCAGCCAATAATTGAGAAGAGAACAGCCAATCAGAGAGCAGCCAATAATTGAGAAGAGAACAGACAATCAGAGAGTAGCCAATAATTGAGAAGAGAACAGCCAATCAGAGAGTAGCCAATAATTGAGAAGAGAACAGCCAATCAGATAGCAGCCAATACTTGAGAAGAGAACAGCCAATCAGAGAGCAGCCAATCACAGAGCAGAAGACAGCCAATCAGAGAGCAGCCGATCACAGAGCAGTCGCCTGTCTTTCAGAGCGGTTGCCGTTGGTTACGTCCGTTTCCATCCCGGGCCATGGGATCCTGCGTGGCGTTGCCGTGGAGACCTCTGTGGGCTCTGATAAGAGGACAGTGGTTCAGTTCCTGAGTGTTCCCTACGCGCGTCCACCAATAGGATCGCTGCGCTTTGAAGCAGCGCAGGCGGCCGATTGGACGGGAACCTGGAACGCCACCGAGCCCCGGTAACCAACCAGCTGCTCTTAGATGGTCTGATCCAACCAGATTTATAAGTAAAATAAAGTTGAGTTGTGTTGATATATTTTTCTGTTGATTAAATAACAATGTTGTTGTTGTTGTTGTTGTTGATTCAGTGCCAGCTGTATTCAGCCCGGTGATGAAGAGTCTTCCTCCTCCAGTGAGGACTGTCTCTATCTCAACATCTACTCTCCTGCAGCCCGGGTCAGAACACTACTATCATTATTATTATTATTATTATTAATATTAGTATTGTTCACATTCTAATTATAGTATAATAATAACACACTACTCTAATTATATTAATATCATAACTTTCACATTTTTAAATCATTCAAACTCAGAGGGGGCGTGTCCCAGTCCTGGTTTTCTTTGTCAACCCTCCGGCCAATCAGAAGCCAGGCTTGTTGGACGGCTCCGCCCTCGCTGCGTTGGGGAACATCGTCGTGGTAACGGTCGCGTACAGGACCGCCGCTCTGGGCTTCCTGAGCACGGGTCAGAATGTTTACGTTGTTTACTAACGAGCTTAATTAATAGACTTCATGTTAATTGGTTAATTGGATTTAAAGGGACACCACTCACCTTGGTGTTTATTTACGTCATGTCCCTCTCATGTTACCTGTGTGCAGGTGAGTCCGGTCTCCGTGGTAACTACGGGCTGTCGGACCAGGAGGCGGGGCTTCTCTGGGTTCACGCCCACATCTCGGCGGTGGGGGGGGACAGCAGTCAGGTGACGGTGGGAGGGGAGAGGAGGGGGGCCGACATCACCAGCCTGCTCCTGCTCTCCTCTTCTTCTACTCCTCTATTCCAGCGCATGATGCTGATGGTGAGACCTCCTCCTCTTCATCTTCCTCCTCTTCATCATCCTCCTCCTCTCTATAACCCTCCTCCTGTAGGGAGGCTCTGTTTTCTCCCCCTCTCTCCTCCAGCCCACCTCCTCCTCCAGAGCTCAGGCGCTGGCGTTGGCCCTGGAGCTCGGCTGCGTGACCTCTGACCTCTCAGGCGTGACCTCTGACCTCTCAGATAACGACAGACTATCCTCCTGCCTGCGAGCCGCTCCGGCACACAAACTGAACGCTGCTCAGACAAAGGTAGGGTCAGATATCAGGAGGGAGTAGTCACACACACACACACACACACACACACACACACACACACACACACACACACACACACACACACACACACACACACACACACACACACACACACACACACACACACACACACACACACCACACACACACACACACACACACACAGTTGACGACTCTTGAATATGCCTCATAAATGACTTTGTGTGTGTGTGTGTGTGTGTGTGTGTGTTGTGTGTGTGTGTGTGTGTGTGTGTGTGTAGCTGCTCTCGGTGAGCGGGCCCTGCCTCTCCTGGTCTCCGGTCTCTGTCTCCAGGTCTTCTCTCCTCCTCAGAGTGGACTTGCTGCTGGGAACGTCTGCAGAGGACGGGCTGATCGGCCGGGCGCGCAGGATCAAGGTCAACAAACACAAACACACATATCAGTCACCAACTATATCATACCCTGTTCAAAGGTCTCCTATTATACCATGTGTAGGCGTATATTATATGTCTATAAAAGGGTTAGGGTTAACAGGATGGAGCTCAAGCTCTCTCTCTCTCAGGTTTACCACAAGGTGACTTCCTTTTGATTTCCTGCTTCGTACCACACACTCTCTCCAGTACAGGTTAGCTCTGACTGTTAGCATGCTAATGTAAACACAGACCATATTACTTCCAGAACACGTCTCATTGTTTCTGACAGCAACGTTTCTGATTGGCTCGTGGGTCTAAAGCCCGCCCACATTTTAGTAATGTGGTCATGACGCAGCAAATCTGGATCAGCTCCGTTGTTCCCCGTTTTTAGAGATGTGGGTACGGAGGAGAAGAGAGAGGGGTTTGTTTCTGACACTTTGAGAGTCTCCTGACACACTGGGACACACCGGGGACACACCGGGGACACACGGGGGACACAACGGGGACACACGGGGGCCACATCGGGGACACACGGGGGACACACCGGGGACACACGGGGGACACATGGGGACACACCAGGGACACACCGGGACACACCGGGGACACACGGGGGACACATGGGGACACACCGGGACTCACCGGGGACACATGGTGATGAGGAGAAGACATTAAAAAGTGCATTTAGCATGATAGGAGACCTTTAAATATATGTCATGTATTTAAAAATACTGTATATGTTGTGTATTAATACATACTGTATATGTTGTGTATATTAATACATACTGTATATGTTGTGTATTAATACATACTGTATATGTTGTGTATTAATACATACTGTATATGTTGTGTATTAATACATACTGTACGTTGTCTCCTCAGGACTTTGAGTCTCTGCGCGGCCGCACTGACGGACGCTCCTTGTTCTACGAGGCTCTGAGCCGCTCTCTGGGCGGCCCGACAGGAAGTGAGCTCCTGAAGGAGGCGGCGTCCTGGTTCTACTCTCTGGACCACGACGAGGCCTCCGGGTACAGCGTGTTCTCCAGAGCGCTCAACAACGCCACCAGGTGAGCAGATACCTTCACTGCAGCATGAGGTCTAAACCCAGCAGACTCAGGGACAGGTTCATCCCACAGGCCATGAGGCTGGACACCTGAACTCTGAAGAACATCCATCTGTCTGCATCTCACATATATCAATATATATCAATATTCCAATTACTCTGTATCGACTGTTCTGCACAGTTTCTATCATATAGTCTATCATAGTGTTGCACCGTCGGAGGAGCCTCAGATTTGCATGGTCATACTACACTGTAGCTGCTCACATGACAGTCAGAGCCTTGCACCTTGAGCTAACACTGAGAGAGGGGATCAGGTCTGAGGTGTGCCAGGGACTTCACCCTGCTGCTGTTCTTAGAGAGTGCTCTGATGCCACATCACGAACCATCCGGTCTGCTCTCTGGGACCAGAACCTGGAGAAGTTCAGACATGAAGCTCCATGTGGATCAAACTCCAGACTGAAGACTTTTAATGAAACGTCTCCTTCCTTCCTCCAGGGATCTGTTCATCATCTGCCCGGCGCTGCAGATGGCTAGCCTCTGGGCTAACAGCAAAGCTAACGTCTACCTGTACCACCAGCCAGCCTCCAGCAGCAGGTAACGCTAACACCACAGCCCAGTTAGCGTACATGCTAATGTTAGCTTCAATTTGATTTCATGTTTGTTTTTTATATATTTAGGATTTTCTAATGAATAGCTTCGGTGCATCATGGTGCCAAAAGAAACTCAGGAAGTTAAATGAATTTGGAAAAAAGAGCAAATAGAAAATAAAATAGAAATGAGATTATAAATAAATCTAAAATACATATAAGATGAGAAATGACTGTGTAGTTATCCGAACTGAATGTGAAGCTTCAGTTTCTCTGTGTGACGATGTCTCCGTCTTCAGGGCGGACGTCTCCGTTCCTCTGGACGTGCAGCTGGTGTTCGGGACGCCTCATCAGCCAATCAGCTCGCAGCGCTTCTCGCCCTCAGAGCAGCGCCTCTCTGTGGCCGCCATGAGCTACGTCTCCAGCTTCGTCCGGACCGGGTCAGAACAAAACTCTCTATATAAACTATTTCTATAACTTGTTAGAAAACTCTCACTGGTCATCGGCTTGAGCTTCAGCCTCTGATCCATGTATCTGTGATCCTCAGGATCCGTGTATCTGTGATCCTCAGGATCCATGTATCCTCTGGATCCATGTATCTGTGATCCTCAGGATCCATGTATCTGTGATCCTCTGATCCATGTATCTGTGATCCTCAGGATCCATGTATCTGTGATCCTCAGGATCCATGTATCTGTGATCCTCTCCAGAAGGAGTCATCACATACAGAGACTAGTTCCTGAGCAGTGTCCTTCACATGCTGATATCCAAGAGAGGGAGTCACACAGTCACAAGATGGAGGGATAGAAAGCAGTATTCAATGTTTACTTCAGATTAGCTCCACGTCAGAAATGAGCATGCTTGATGTCTCTCTCCATAGAGGCTGAATCATCATGTTAATCACATAGCTATCATCTGCCTCAAACAGTCCTGATGCTCTTCTAGGTAATCACACATCCTGTCATGTTCACAGCTACAGTTGATACCTTTGTTAGCATGCTCATGTTTTCACAACAACATTACTCTTCCTCGTTCACGACGACCCTCGTTAATGTTTCCTGTTCCCTCCCCAGGAACCCAAACCCTTCACCTTTGTGGGCGGAGTCAGCGCTGCCCCAATGGAAGCAGGTGTCAGATGCCCCGCCCACTTACCTGCAGCTAAGCCCCGCCCTCCTCAATCAGCGGGGCCTGAGTCAGAGCGCCTGCTCCTTCTGGGGGGGGCTGGGGGCCCGGCTCCTCGGTGAGACATTTCTTTCTCTCTGTGACGAGAGAACAAACGCCTCGAGACCCTCTGTTCCCACTCTGCTCTTAACCTTTTGGATGTGACCTTGTTTGATTCAACTGGTTCTCCTCACAGCGTGGTGAAGCACCTTGAGCTGACCTTGTTTGATTCAACTGGTTCTCCTCACAGCGTGGTGAAGCACCTTGAGCTGACCATGTTTGATTCAACTGGTTCTCCTCACAGCGTGGTGAAGCACCTTGAGCTGACCATGTTTGATTCAACTGGTTCTCCTCACAGCGTGGTGAAGCACCTTGAGCTGACCTTGTTTGATTCAACTGGTTCTCCTCACAGCGTGGTGAAGCACCTTGAGCTGACCATGTTTGATTCAACTGGTTCTCCTCACAGCGTGGTGAAGCACCTTGAGCTGACCTTGTTTGATTCAACTGGTTCTCCTCACAGCGTGGTGAAGCACCTTGAGCTGACCATGTTTGATTCAACTGGTTCTCCTCACAGCGTGGAGAAGCACCTTGAGCTGACCTTGTTTGATTCAACTGGTTCTCCTCACAGCGTGGTGAAGCACCTTGAGCTGACCTTGTTTGATTCAACTGGTTCTCCTCACAGCGTGGTGAAGCACCTTGAGCTGACCATGTTTGATTCAACTGGTTCTCCTCACAGCGTGGTGAAGCACCTTGAGCTGACCTTGTTTGATTCAACTGGTTCTCCTCACAGCGTGGTGAAGCACCTTGAGCTCACCTTGTTTGATTCATCTGGTTCTCCTCACAGCGTGGTGAAGCACCTTGAGCTGACCTTGTTTGATTCAACTGGTTCTCCTCACAGCGTGGTGAAGCACCTTGAGCTGACCATGTTTGATTCATCTGGTTCTCCTCACAGCGTGGTGAAGCACCTTGAGCTGACCTTGTTTGATTCAACTGGTTCTCCTCACAGCGTGGTGAAGCACCTTGAGCTCACCTTGTTTGATTCAACTGGTTCTCCTCACAGCGTGGTGAAGCACCTTGAGCTGACCATGTTTGATTCAAACTGGTTCTCCTCACAGCGTGGTGAAGCACCTTGAGCTGACCTTGTTTGATTCATCTGGTTCTCCTCACAGCGTGGTGAAGCACCTTGAGCTGACCTTGTTATTAAAGTGTACGATATAAATTAATGTATTATTTAATTAAACATCTCTACAAGCATTATTTATAATATTTAAAATCTCGTGTTTCCTCCTGCAGGTGCGACGGGGGCGGAGCTTTGGTCGATCTCCGACCTCTCATTGGCCGCACCTTCCAGCCAATCACAGAGCGAGAAAGACACCTACAGCTAGACGATGACATCAGCAGATTGACTTTGATCTCAGACTGCTGTGTTAATCAATTAAAGCATTGTAAAGGCTCCTTGCTGTCTGTGGTGTTTCACTGTGAGCCGTCCTGGGGGGTGTCAGGAGGAAGAGGAAGAGGAAGAGGAAGAGGAAGAGGAAGAGGAAGAGGAAGGGGAAGAGGAAGAGGAAGAGGAAGAGGAAGAGGAAGAGGAAGAGGAAGAGGAAGAGCTCATTACTTCCTGTTGGGAATAGTTGAAGCTGAAATCTTTCAAATAAAGGTTCAACTTTTAAGAATATTTCAAATTAAAGCAACTGAATTTTGACTTTTTCTCCCAAAGGTTAAAGGTGGGTCATTTTGAGAAAGCAGCTCGAGTGGCTACAATTTGAAAATACACAACCGGAAAATCTGCCACTTCCTCACAGAGCCCCTCCCTCACAGAGCCACTTCCTCACAGAGCCCCTCCCTCACAGAGCCACTTCCTCACAGAGCCCCGCTTAATACGACCTGCTCCCGTTGACTGCAAACGTTACAGAGGGTCGTTTATTCACAAATAACCCTCTCTGTAAAATCCTAAATTGTAGATAGTTTGGTCATTAAAACGCTTTTTGATTAGATTTCTAGCGAGAAGTGTATATTGTACTTTTAGAATCCACGTCCAGTCGATATGTAGGATCTATAGTTTGATAGATATTACCAAGATGATTCGAGGTATGCGGCAGCCTCCATGTAAAGTTACGGGGTGAAAACAGTATTTCCAGTCTCTAAGTTTTCATAATAAAACCAATGATCAAATGATATCAGTGATATCTGCAGCACTCAACTAAAACACATCAGTTTATCCTAGTTAATTATACGACATTAATTGGTTTAAATTGTGTTCAATGCTTTTGTGTTTTTCCCATAGGTTTTTCTCTTTCGATTCTGAGAGACACATTTCTTTTTTCAGAGGTTTTGATAGGCTAAAATCACGCCGCAATGCATGCTGGGATTGGTGTTTATGTGATATGAAATCGGAAACATTTTTTTTAAATAAAATAATACTTTATTCCAGTGCTCTTGCTTTTCTCTTTGAAAGTCATCACATAACGGCATTGTGATACACGGTTCAGCTGCATTACATATCTAGATATTTATTTATAGAGCCCTGATCAGAAGACCTTTTGACAAACTGGAAGAGATGCCGCCAAAACTGAATACGTGACGTGGATCATAAATATATTCAGCAATTAAACAACATCTTCCATTTCTTTTCACACAATACGGTCTCCTTGCAGTATCAACACTAATTCGGCTGACTTTTATATTTGATCCAATTGATATAGGTTATATTTACACCATAACGGTGCCACAGCTGATAGAAAGGGACTTGTAGTTTTTAAAGATATTATTTACTACCTTTTCCAACTCCTCATGCAGTTGACTGTTACAGGTCTATACAGGTTCATGGTACAATGCATAGGCTTCACATCGAGAGACTGAAACTGTATCTTCCTTTACCGTTCTGTTTTCATTTCACAATAAAGTTAATAGTCATATTATGTTTGATATTATTATGTTTTATTAACTACACCACTGGTTTTTTAACCCTGCGCCGCCTAGTGGTTAAAGTACGTTATTACATTTAGTTGTTGAATAAGTTATATTTGATGAAAACATTTAAATATTAAGAGTAGCCTACATACAAAACAGGGGTCAATGATAGAAATATAGAAAAGAAAAGATCAAGAAGATACTGTAGTGATCTCTACAATGAAACAGTTTAGTGCAGGACGTCCAAAGATATTAACAGGAGGATGAGCAAAACAGACAAACTGATAAGGCTGAATTATACTCAGGTGTAACTAAAGTCCGATTTAAGGGTTGTTTATATTTCAAATCATTAATCAGAATCTGCAAAGTAACTAAAATAAATGTAGTGGAGTAGAAATACCAGGTTAACCTCTGAATTGTAGTGGAGTAGAACAAAGTAGTACATGCTGCTGTAACAAAAACATTTCCCAACTTGGGATCAATAAAGTATCTTATCTTAAGATGATCGATGGCTACTGCCATATTTGCTAAATGTGCATCTGAACCTTGACAAGTGCATGTTTCAGGCTTATCAATGAACAACAGGAGGGGTCACAGACATAAGACCAGCTGTTAAATAAAGCTCTTCTGACCTTAGCTGTCATGTGGGTATATTAATTCACCCATTTATTAATTATATGTTTTAAATTTGATAACACCAATGTGTTTCGTATCCCCTAAACCTCCAGGGTGTATACAGTTTAATACTGGCAACTTCTAATTGTGGGAAATACGAAAACGTCTTTTAAAACTACAATTCCCAGTAGAGACGTGCCATAGAACATGTTGCGAAACACACAATAGCCAGCATGTGTAATTCTGGGGGGGGGGGGGCTGGACCCGTCCAAGTCCAGTTTTGGATAGTCTGGCGTGGTTCCATTCCATTTCAAAGAGCTGTTTGACACTCGGCGTAACCTTGTCGCACTGCCACTCCAACATCCAATCACAGAGCTTGAGGGTAAAGCAAGGCGGATGTTGTAGTCCCAAACGATAGCTGGGGATTCTGGGTAGTGTAGTGTCTTCGGAAACTCTGTAGTGTCTAAACTCCGAAAAAACAATTTGTTTCTCCGAATCGAAGGTTAAAAACACAAAAGCATTGTACACAATTTAAACCAATCAATATTGTGTAATTAACAAGGATAAACTGATGTTTTTAGTGGATGAGTAATGCAGATATCACTGTGTAATCATTTGACAGTGGGGAATACTTCCGGTTTTATTATGAAAACTTCGAGACCGGAAATACTGTTTTCACCCACGCTAACTTTACATGGAAGCTGCCCCATATACACGTTCTCCTGGCGAGACCTCAAATCATCTTCGTATATCTATCAAACTGTAGATCCTACACATCCACTGGACGTAGATTATAAAAGTACAATATACACTTCTCGCTAGAAATCTAATCAAAAAGCATTTTAATGGCCAAACTATTCCACAATTTAGGATTTCAAGAGAG
>JAPTMU010000377.1:85000-92434 GCA_028583405.1 Pogonophryne albipinna | reverse complement strand
TAGACCCCCACCACAGTCCCTTTAGGACCCCGTCCCTTTAGACCCCCACCACAGTCCCTTTAGACCCCCACCACAGTCCCTTTAGACCCCGTCCCTTTAGACCCCCACCACAGTCCTCTAGACCCCGGTCCCTTTAGACCCCACCACAGTCACCTTTAGACCCCGTCCCCTTTAGACCCCCACCACAGTCCCTTTAGACCCCCACCACAGTCCCTTTAGACCCCGTCCCTTTAGACCCCCCCACAGTCCCTTTAGACCCCACCACAGTCCCTTTAGACCCCGTCCCTTTAGACCCCCCCACAGTCCCTTTAGACCCCGTCCCCTTTAGACCCCCCCACAGTCCCTTTAGGACCCCACCACAGTCCCTTTAGACCCAGTCCCTTTAGACCCCCCCACAGTCCCTTTAGACCCCACCACAGTTCCCTTTAGACCCAGTCCCTTTAGACCCCCCCACAGTCCCTTTAGACCCCCACAGTCCCTTTAGACCCCCCCACAGTCCCTTTAGACCCCGTCCCTTTAGACCCCGACACACATAAGACTATAACACTGCTGCAATCCCACTAATGTGCAATATATGTACATATATGTACAGTATCTGTGTATCCCACCTCCTTGTACACCTGGCTGCTGAACTGTGACTGGGTGTGTATCCACCTCCTTGTACACCTGGCTGCTGAACTGTCACTGGGTGTGTATCCCACCTCCTTGTACACCTGGCTGCTGAACTGTCACTGGGTGTGTATCCCACCTCCTTGTACACCTGGCTGCTGAACTGTCACTGGGTGTGTATCCCACCTCCTTGTACACCTGGCTGCTGAACTGTCACTGGGTGTGTATCCCACCTCCTTGTACACCTGGCCTGCTGAACTGTCACTGGGTGTGTATCCCACCTCCTTGTACACCTGGCTGCTGAACTGTCACTGGGTGTGTATTTTGTATATCGTGTGATTCCAAGCTGTATCTTTTAATATGAATGTACTAAATGTAAGCCTCTTGATATAAAGCGGTGTGTGTGTCTTTGCGGTAACGATCAGAATGTCCCGTCTGTGGGCCGAGGGAAGTGTGTACTCACGTTGTGGCATATTAGCTTTATCTTAGTCAAAGAAAACCCTAAATATTTAAAAGTAATAAGAAAAAAAGGGATACAAAATGATATTATTATGAAAAAGAAAAATATTACTTTACTTGCCAAAAAATAATAAGTATATAATAATAATAATATGTACATTAAAGATGTTTTGAATACTATAGGGACTCTGCAGCTCTTTGGCTTCCTCATTCTTCCTAACCAAGACATTTGATTGTAGTTCTTTAGTGTTCTTTTAGTGTTGTCTCACAGGTGACAGCGCCCCCTGCTGGTCCGGCACTGATGGTTCTTCCCCCCCCACACTGCACCGGCAGGAAGTCTCCACCGGGGAGCAGCGCGGCACGAGGCGGGCTGACGAGCCTCTGGAGCAGGAGCGCAGCACAGGAGACAACACCTGCGTAAACAATCACATGCAGCAGGTAAACAATCACATGCAGCAGGTAAACAATCACATGCAGCAGGTAAACAATCACATGCAGCAGGTAAACAATCACATGCAGCAGGTAAACAATCACATGCAGCAGGTAAAACAATCACATGCAGCAGGTAAACAATCACATGCAGCAGGTAAACAATCACATGAAACAAACAGTCTGACCTGCTGCAGGGAGGCCTCTGATTGGCTGCTGCTCCTCAGGACCTCCTGCAGGTTGGACAGGAAGTTGGGGTCCTTCAGAGCTCTGATGACGGTCTGGACTCTCCCCCGGTTCAGGGGGGAGAGTCCCTCCCCCACTACCACTCCTCCCACCCCCACGCCCCCACTGATGTTCTGCAGGAACCTCCCTCCAAAGAGGGTCTCCTGCAGGCGGGGGGGGGAGGAGAGGGAGAGAGCGCTCAGAGCCTCACCCACCGAGGGGAAGACGCCCTGCAGGACCTCCCCCATCAGAGAGAGGAGGGAGGAGGGGTCCTCACCCCCCGTCTGGAGGGGGGGGAGGTGGAGGCAAGGGCGTGGGGGAGGCCTCATCGTGTGGGGGGGGGCCGGACCGGAGAACAGACGGGAGAAAACCAGACGACGCTGAGAGAGACAATCAGAGGGGGAAGGACCTGAGGGGGGAGACAAGAGAGAGACAATCAGAGGGGGAGGACCTGAGGGGGAGACAAGAGAGACACAATCAGAGGGGGAGGACCTGAGGGGGAGACAAGAGAGAGACAATCAGAGGGGGAGGACCTGAGGGTGCACACAGTCAGTAAACATGATCAAGGTGTTGTTCCTCTATTGATAAAGAGTGATTGACTCGCTGCAGGGACCCTCCTCGCTGCAGGGACCCTCCTCGCTGCAGGGACCCTCCCTCAGAGTAATCATCTGATAGTAATAATATTAAAGAGTGATATTATTGATCTGAACCGGAGTGGTGGGTTGTTACTGGACTCCTGTGCTAGTCATGGATTGGCCATAACAAACACCTTGTTGGAACATAAGGATGCTCATAAGTGTACTTGATACCTAGGCAGAAGGTCCATGATTGATTTTGTTATCGTATCATCGGACCTGAGGCCGTATGTTTTGGACTCTCGGGTAAAGAGAGGGGCGGAGAACTGATCACCATCTGGTGGTGAGCTTGGTCGAGTGGCGGGGGAAGCCTCTGGATAGACCTGGTAAACCCAAACGTGTAGTTCGGGTGAACTGGGAACGTCTGGAGGAGGCCCAAGTTCAGGAGGCCTTCAACTCACACCTCCGGCAGAGCTGTTCAGGCATTCCTGTGGAGGTTGGGGACATTGAACCAGAGTGGTCGGTGTTCAAAGCCTCTATTGCCGAAGCCGCGGTGGGGAGCTCAAGGTCTTAGGTGCCTCAAGGGGCGGTAACCCTCAAATCACCTGGTGGACACCGGTGGTCAGGGAAGCCGTCCGACTGAAGAAGGAGGCCTTCAGGGACATTTTATCCCAGGGGACTCCCGAGGCAGTTGCAAGGTACCGACGGGCCCAAAGGACAGCAGCCTCAGCCGTGGCCGAGGTAAGGAGGCGGGTGTGGGAGAAGTTCGGAGAAGCCATGGAGAAGGACTTTCGGGCAGCACCAAAGTTGTTCTGCAAAACTGTCCGACACCTCAGGAGGGGGAAGAAGGGAACCATCCAAGCTGATAGGGTGTTAGGGTGCTGGAAGGAACACTTTGAGGAACTCCTGAACAGTTCTTATATCTCCACCTAGGACCAGGTGGAGGGATCATATCTCTACCCAGGACCAGGCGGAGGGATTATATCTCTACCCAGGACCAGGTGGAGGGATTACATCTCTACCCAGGACCAGGTGGAGGGATCATATCTCTACCCAGGACCAGGTGGAGGGATTATATCTCTACCTAGGACCAGGTGGAGGGATTACATCTCTACCCAGGACCAGGTGGAGGGATCATATCTCTACCCAGGACCAGGTGGAGGGATTATATCTCTACCCAGGACCAGGTGGAGGGATCATATCTCTACCCAGGACCAGGTGGAGGGATTATATCTCTACCTAGGACCAGGTGGAGGGATTATATCTCTACCCAGGACCAGGTGGAGGGATTATATCTCTACCTAGGACCAGGTGGAGGGATCATATCTCTACCCAGGACCAGGTGGAGGGATTATATCTCTACCCAGGACCAGGTGGAGGGATTATATCTCTACCCAGGACCAGGTGGAGGGATTATATCTCCCTAGGATCAGGTGGAGGGATTATATCTCTACCCAGGACCAGGTGGAGGGATTATATCTCCCTAGGATCAGGTGGAGGGATTATATCTCTACCCAGGACCAGGTGGAGGGATTATATCTCTACCCAGGACCAGGTGGAGGGATTATAACTCTACCCAGGACCAGGTGGAGGGATTATATCTCTACTCAGGACCAGGTGGAGGGATTATATCTCTACCCAGGACCAGGTGGAGGGATTATATCTCTACCCAGGACCAGGTGGAGGGACTATATCTCTACCTAGATTATATCTCTACTCAGGACCAGGTGGAGGGATTACATCTCTACCCAGGACCAGGTGGAGGGATTACATCTCTACCCAGGACCAGGTGGAGGGATTATATCTCTCAGAGCTGGTTGATGAGGGCTGGGGGAAAGGGAAGTTTGGGGCTCTCTGCTGGAACTGCTACCTCCACGACCCGACTTGAAGATGGATGGATTATTGACTCACTGCAGAGTAAACATCTAAGAATAATAAAGAGTGATATTATTGACTCACTGCAGGGAACCTCCCTCCCCTCGGGGTCTGAGCACCAGCACTGCCCCCCGCCACACTGCCTGGGGGAGAAAGCTCCTCCCCCCTCACAGGACGGGAGGTAAACACTGGATGCGGCCATCGCTGCCCTGAGCTCCGTCTCACAGGGGGAGGGGCCTGAGGGGGGAGATAATAACAACACATAAATAATAAATATGATAATAATAATACAAATACAAATATTAATAATAATAAATTATAATACATCATAATCATACAAACAATTATAATAACAATTAATATTAATAATAAATAGTGATAATAATAATACACATATTAATAATGATAATAAATAATATCATAAATCATAAATTAAATAC
Organism: Pogonophryne albipinna; assembly: GCA_028583405.1. Classification (NCBI taxonomy): domain Eukaryota; kingdom Metazoa; phylum Chordata; class Actinopteri; order Perciformes; family Artedidraconidae; genus Pogonophryne; species Pogonophryne albipinna. The sequence goes on along the minus strand of JAPTMU010000377.1, from coordinate 87,822 downwards.
ATTATAATGCTTACAATAATATATAATAATAATTCCTATAATAATAAATTATAATAATATAAGTAATAATAAATAATAACAATGATAATAATTCATAACAATTCATAATAATAATAATAAATGTAATGCATTAGTTTACATCTGAAGTGTCCGGTGAGAGCCAGGCTGACCGCCAGCAGCCTCCTCTGCAGGATCCTGTAGACGTTGCTCTGAGAGAAGGAGCGCCCGGAGCGCCGGCCGGAAAACACCGAGTCATAAACCTCCGTCAGGAGCAGCTCCACACCTGAAACACACCTGCATCAGCACCACTGTGTGTGTGTGTGTGTGTGTGTGTGTGTGTGTGTGTGTGTGTGTGTGTGTGTGTGTGTGTGTGTGTGTGTGTGTACCTGTGTTCTCCAGCTCTCTGCCTCGGCTGTCTGCACAGAAACAGTAGGAGGACACGGTGGGGAAAACCTTCCTGAAGCTGGTGAACGTGTCGAAGGCTTCTGGGAACCTGAAGCAACAGCAGGATGGATGTTGTAAACAATAACGGAATAACAACTGTGTTGGTAAACAAAACAATCAAGACGGCAATATTAGGAAATTACATCAACGTCACTGAACACTAACTGTGTGGATATTAGCAAACAAGGTTGTTGCCGTAGACTAAAATGTAATTTAACAAGTAAAATATACATGTTTCTTTCACACACACACACACGGGCACACACACGGGCACACACACGGGCACACACACACACACACGGGCACACACACACACACACACGGGCACACACACACGGGCACACACACACGGGCACACACACCTGTTGAAGGTGAGCAGCAGGTCCAGCTCGGTGCTGTCTGAGGTGTTGATGAGTTTGCACTGAACGGGCAGGAAGCTGCCGTCTGCTGCGCACTGAGGGGGGGAGGGAGGGGGGGAGCGAGGGGTCGAGTGCAGGAGACGCCTTGACCTCACCTCACAGCTGCCGGGACCTGAGGTCAGAGGTCACGGTGAAACACAGCAGGAAACAACGGGGAATAAAGTTTCAGTTTGAGGTCAAAATCACACCTGTAGTTCCTCTGTAGACAGTGATAAGTCAGTACAAGTATCAGTAGTACGTGTAGTATCAGTAGTACGTGTAGTATGTGTAGGATGTGTGTAGTATCAGTAGTATGTGTAGGATGTGTAGTATGTGTAGTATGTGTGTAGTATCAGTAGTATGTGTAGCATGTGTAGTATGTGTAGTATGTGTGTAGTATCAGTAGTATGTGTAGGATGTGTGTAGTATCAGTAGTATGTGTAGGATGTGTAGTATGTGTAGTATGTGTGTAGTATCAGTAGTATGTGTAGGATGTGTAGTATGTGTAGTATGTGTGTAGTATCAGTAGTATGTGTAGTATCAGTAGTATGTGTAGTATGTGTGTAGTATCAGTAGTATGTGTAGGATGTGTAGTATGTGTAGTATGTGTGTAGTATCAGTAGTACGTGTAGTATCAGTAGTACGTGTAGTATGTGTAGGATGTGTGTAGTATCAGTAGTATGTGTAGGATGTGTAGTATGTGTAGTATGTGTGTAGTATCAGTAGTATGTGTAGCATGTGTAGTATGTGTAGTATGTGTGTAGTATCAGTAGTATGTGTAGGATGTGTGTAGTATCAGTAGTATGTGTAGGATGTGTAGTATGTGTAGTATGTGTGTAGTATCAGTAGTATGTGTAGGATGTGTAGTATGTGTAGTATGTGTGTAGTATCAGTAGTATGTGTAGTATGTGTAGTATGTGTAGGATGTGTAGTATGTGTAGTATGTGTGTAGTATCAGTAGTATGTGTAGTATGTGTAGGATGTGTAGTATGTGTAGTATGTGTGTAGTATCAGTAGTATGTGTAGTATGTGTAGGATGTGTAGTATGTGTAGTATGTGTGTAGTATCAGTAGCATGTGTAGTATGTGTAGTATGTGTAGTATGTGTGTAGTATCAGTAGTATGTGTAGTATCAGTAGTATGTGTAGGATGTGTAGTATGTGTAGTATGTGTGTAGTATCAGTAGTATGTGTAGGATGTGTAGGATGTGTAGTATGTGTAGTATGTGTGTAGTATCAGTAGCATGTGTAGTATGTGTAGTATGTGTAGTATGTGTGTAGTATCAGTAGTATGTGTAGCATGTGTAGTATGTGTAGTATCAGTACGTACAGCGCTGGGGGGTCCCGTCCTCTCTGGTCCCATAGAGCTCCTCCCCCTCCTGGTCCACGCACCAACACTGCCCCCTGCTGGCGTCACACTGCACCTCCTCAAAGAGTCCAGCAGGGGAGCAGCGCAGCGCCGCCTGCTGCCTGCAGGGGGACGGACCTGCGGGGGTTAACCAAAGTTACTCAATCAAACAGAAATCATGGTATTTCATGTTTTGTTTTTACTTTAAACTAAACATGTTAAAATCTCCTTGCACTAAATGGGCCCCTCTCATAACAGAGGGCCCATCATGGCCCCCCTGATCAAATGAGTCTGCCACAGGATATCACCCTCCAGCCCCCCACTTCATCACTGCACTGACTTTAACGCTGTCATGTGAAGATATTCAAATGAGGCAATTCATATGTGATTTTACACGTTTCTAAAAGTGAAGTCTGTCTTCATGAATATAATAACAAAGTAGATGGTGTGTTGCTCACAGTGAAGGGCAGAGCTGCCGGTTCGAGTCCCGACGACCTCCTGACCTGCAGCATCAACACACCAACACTGCCCCTGCCCCCTGCACTGCACAGATCTACACACACACACACACACACACACACACACACACACACACACACACACACACACACACACACACACACACACACACACA
>JAPTMU010000377.1:0-80000 GCA_028583405.1 Pogonophryne albipinna | reverse complement strand
GAGCTGCTGGTCCCTCCACAGAGCGGTGCAGGTAGCACGTGTTCCCCCTGAGCTGCTGCTCCCTCCACAGAGCGGTGCAGGGAGCACGTGTTCCCCCTGAGCTGCTGGTCCCTCCACAGAGCGGTGCAGGGAGCACGTGTTCCCCCTAAGCTGCTGCTCCCTCCACAGAGCGGTGCAGGGAGCACGTGTTCCCCCTGAGCTGCTGGTCCCTCCACAGAGCGGTGCAGGGAGCACGTGTTCCCCCTGCAGGAAGCTGCTGGTCCCTCCACAGAGCGGTGCAGGGAGCACGTGTTCCCCCTAAGCTGCTGGTCCCTCCACAGAGCGGTGCAGGGAGCACGTGTTCCCCCTGAGCTGCTGGTCCCTCCACAGAGCGGTGCAGGGAGCACGTGTTCCCCCTGAGCTGCTGGTCCCTCCACAGAGCGGTGCAGGGAGCACGTGTTCCCCCTGCAGGAAGCTGCTGGTCCCTCCACAGAGCGGTGCAGGGAGCACGTGTTCCCCCTAAGCTGCTGGTCCCTCCACAGAGCGGTGCAGGGAGCACGTGTTCCCCCTGAGCTGCTGGTCCCATCCACAGAGCGGTGCAGGGAGCACGTGTTCCCCCTAAGCTGCTGGTCCCTCCACAGAGCGGTGCAGGGAGCACGTGTTCCCCCTGCAGGAAGCTGCTGGTCCCTCCACAGAGCGGTGCAGGGAGCACGTGTTCCCCCTAAGCTGCTGCTCCCTCCACAGAACGGTGCAGGGAGCACGTGTTTCCCCCTAAGCTGCTGGTCCCTCCACAGAGCGGTGCAGGGAGCACGTGTTCCCCCTGCAGGAAGCTGCTGCTCCCTCCACAGAGCGGTGCAGGGAGGTACGTGTTCCCCCTGAGCTGCTGGTCCCTCCACAGAGCGGTGCAGGGAGCACGTGTTCCCCCTAAGCTGCTGGTCCCTCCACAGAGCGGTGCAGGGAGCACGTGTTCCCCCTGAGCTGCTGGTCCCTCCACAGAGCGGTGCAGGGAGCACGTGTTCCCCCTAAGCTGCTGGTCCCTCCACAGAGCGGTGCAGGGAGCCGTGTTCCCCCTGCAGGAAGCTGCTGGTCCCTCCACAGAGCGGTTGCAGGGAGCACGTGTTCCCCCTAAGCTGCTGCTCCCTCCACAGAGCGGTGCAGGGAGCACGTGTTCCCCCTAAGCTGCTGGTCCCTCCACAGAGCGGTGCAGGGAGCACGTGTTCCCCCTAAGCTGCTGGTCCCTCCACAGAGCGGTGCAGGGAGCACGTGTTCCCCCTGAGCTGCTGGTCCCTCCACAGAGCGGTGCAGGGAGCACGTGTTCCCCCTAAGCTGCTGGTCCCTCCACAGAGCGGTGCAGGGAGCACGTGTTCCCCCTGAGCTGCTGGTCCCTCCACAGAGCGGTGCAGGGAGCACGTGTTCCCCCTGCAGGAAGCTGCTGGTCCCTCCACAGAGCGGTGCAGGGAGCACGTGTTCCCCCTAAGCTGCTGGTCCCTCCACAGAGCGGTGCAGGGAGCACGTGTTCCCCCTAAGCTGCTGGTCCCTCCACAGAGCGGTGCAGGGAGCACGTGTTCCCCCTAAGCTGCTGGTTCCTCCACAGAGCGGTGCAGGGAGCACGTGTTCCCCCCTGCAGGAAGCTGCTGGTCCTCCACAGAGCGGTGCAGGGAGCACGTGTTCCCCCTGAGCTGCTGGTCCCTCCACAGAGCGGTGCAGGGAGCACGTGTTCCCCCTGAGCTGCTGGTCCCTCCACAGAGCGGTGCAGGGAGCACGTGTTCCCCCTAAGCTGCTGGTCCCCTCCACAGAGCGGTGCAGGGAGCACGTGTTCCCCCTAAGCTGCTGGTCCCTCCACAGAGCGGTGCAGGGAGGACGTGTTCCCCCTAAGCTGCTGGTCCCTCCACAGAGCGGTGCAGGGAGCACGTGTTCCCCTAAGCTGCTGGTCCCTCCACAGAGCGGTGCAGGGAGCACGTGTTCCCCCTGAGCTGCTGGTCCCTCCACAGAGCGGTGCAGGGAGCACGTGTTCCCCCTGAGCTGCTGGTCCCTCCACAGAGCGGTGCAGGGAGCACGTGTTCCCCCTAAGCTGCTGGTCCCTCCACAGAGCGGTGCAGGGAGCACGTGTTCCCCCTGAGCTGCTGGTCCCTCCACAGAGCGGTGCAGGGAGCACGTGTTCCCCCTGCAGGAAGCTGCTGGTCCCTCCACAGAGCGGTGCAGGGAGCACGTGTTCCCCCTAAGCTGCTGCTCCCTCCACAGAGCGGTGCAGGGAGCACGTGTTCCCCCTAAGCTGCTGGTCCCTCCACAGAGCGGTGCAGGGAGCACGTGTTCCCCCTAAGCTGCTGGTCCCTCCACAGAGCGGTGCAGGGAGCACGTGTTCCCCCTGAGCTGCTGGTCCCTCCACAGAGCGGTGCAGGGAGCACGTGTTCCCCCTAAGCTGCTGGTCCCTCCACAGAGCGGTGCAGGGAGCACGTGTTCCCCCTGAGCTGCTGGTCCCTCCACAGAGCGGTGCAGGGAGCACGTGTTCCCCCTGCAGGAAGCTGCTGGTCCCTCCACAGAGCGGTGCAGGGAGCACGTGTTCCCCCTAAGCTGCTGGTCCCTCCACAGAGCGGTGCAGGGAGCACGTGTTCCCCCTAAGCTGCTGGTCCCTCCACAGAGCGGTGCAGGGAGCACGTGTTCCCCCTAAGCTGCTGGTTCCTCCACAGAGCGGTGCAGGGAGCACGTGTTCCCCCTGCAGGAAGCTGCTGGTCCCTCCACAGAGCGGTGCAGGGAGGACGTGTTCCCCCTGCAGGAAGCTGCTGGTCCCTCCACAGAGCGGTGCAGGGAGCACGTGTTCCCCCTGCAGGAAGCTGCTGCTCCCTCCACAGAGCGGTGCAGGGAGGACGTGTTCCCCCTGAGCTGCTGGTCCCTCCACAGAGCGGTGCAGGGAGCACGTGTTCCCCCTAAGCTGCTGGTCCCTCCACAGAGCGGTGCAGGGAGCACGTGTTCCCCCTGAGCTGCTGGTCCCTCCACAGAGCGGTGCAGGGAGCACGTGTTCCCCCTGAGCTGCTGGTCCCTCCACAGAGCGGTGCAGGGAGGACGTGTTCCCCCTAAGCTGCTGGTCCCTCCACAGAGCGGTGCAGGGAGCACGTGTTCCCCCTAAGCTGCTGGTCCCTCCACAGAGCGGTGCAGGGAGCACGTGTTCCCCCTGAGCTGCTGGTCCCTCCACAGAGCGGTGCAGGGAGCACGTGTTCCCCCTAAGCTGCTGGTTCCTCCACAGAGCGGTGCAGGGAGCACGTGTTCCCCCTGCAGGAAGCTGCTGGTCCCTCCACAGAGCGGTGCAGGGAGCACGTGTTCCCCCTGAGCTGCTGGTCCCTCCACAGAGCGGTGCAGGGAGCACGTGTTCCCCCTGAGCTGCTGGTCCCTCCACAGAGCGGTGCAGGGAGGACGTGTTCCCCCTGAGCTGCTGGTCCCTCCACAGAGCGGTGCAGGGAGCACGTGTTCCCCCTGAGCTGCTGGTCCCTCCACAGAGCGGTGCAGGGAGCACGTGTTCCCCCTGAGCTGCTGGTCCCTCCACAGAGCGGTGCAGGGAGCACGTGTTCCCCCTAAGCTGCTGGTCCCTCCACAGAGCGGTGCAGGGAGCACGTGTTCCCCCTGAGCTGCTGGTCCCTCCACAGAGCGGTGCAGGGAGCACGTGTTCCCCCTAAGCTGCTGGTCCCTCCACAGAGCGGTGCAGGGAGCACGTGTTCCCCCTAAGCTGCTGGTCCCTCCACAGAGCGGTGCAGGGAGCACGTGTTCCCCCTAAGCTGCTGGTCCCTCCACAGAGCGGTGCAGGGAGCACGTGTTCCCCCTAAGCTGCTGGTCCCTCCACAGAAAGCAACAGCATCTCTCCAGAGCATTTAGGAAAAGAGCTGGAAGTAATGTCTGTGGAAAGCGAACCTGTTTGATAAACGTTTAGTTCAGGATAATCTCCACATGTCTACTTTTATAATGTTCTAATCATAAATCTAATGGCCAGAAGCTAAATGCTAACGTGATGCTATAAAGGAACTACAGCGAGTCCAGCAGCACGACTTCAACTTCACGCCAACTTCAGATCCAGATTCAAAGACACAGATTCTAGATGGAACGAGTTGAAGCGTTTGTTTGAACACTTTGCAGGAGGCAGGGACTTGCTTTCAAGCAGAACAGAAACTAACTCAGAGGAGTGTTCACGTGTTCGGCGTAATGACGTACAACGGCCTCCACGACTTCTGTAGTCCTGTTCAGCCACTTGGTAACAACCATCGTTTCTCAGACACGTCCACTCTTCAGAGATCACCAGTGGGGTCTCTGCTGATGATTTAATGTAGAACAAAACGTGACCCGTGTCTTCAATGTGTCTCAACCTCAGACCTTAGTTCAGATAGTTTCCAACATCCTATGGAGAGATCCCATTGGCTCTGAGACCAGGGAACAGGAAGTGGTGACATGCTGACTCACTTCCTGGGTTTAGGACTCGTTCCTGCACCGCTCTATTTCTCCTTATTATAATCAATCTGAGGCTCCTGTTTTAAGGAATGAGCTGCGAACACTCACAAGCACCGTTTACCTACATTTGATTGATTTTGCTCATTTATAACTGAATTTATGAGGCGATACACCTCTAGTGAGTGGCCCAGCCCTTCGTATATTTGTCAGTATGTGGCCCTCGGTGAAAACAGATTGAACCCCCCTGATCTAAGTGAATAAAGGGACTCGTGTTGTATGATAACACCTCCTCTTACACAGGCTGCTTCTTCACTACTTGTGTAATGCTTCTCTATTTACCTCGAGTGTGTACTTAGTGTTAGTCCACTCTTATCGTCGGCAGCGTCCCTGTTCAGATGCTGATGAATTCAGAAGTACTTCTCCTTTCACAGTTTCTATGAGTTCTGAAACAGAGTTACAAATACAGAATTTGGAGGGCAGGTCAACATCTCTGAAGTGTGTCATTATCCTGCTGGAAGAGTGCGCTGCCATTAAGGGATACCGTCTCCATGAAGTACTTGGTCTGTCGCAAAGATTAGGGAGGTGGTACGAGTCAAAGTAACATCCACATTGTGACAGTGTTCATTCTTTTTATTTATTTAGGGGTGCAGCCAAGTCTCTCCCCTGGCATTTTCGTTTCAATAGTATTTTTCTATTTAAATGTTTAAATCAACCGGTATGCACACACATCAGAACGTAAACCCTACACATTCAATGACCATTGATATCTTCTCAAGAAAAACACCAACACAATTTATTTGCAAGAACAAAAAAGGTAATGCATTTAAATCTTTCCCCAAAACCCCACAGTCCCCAGTAAAAAAGGGGGAATTAATTTAGCCGTTTAACAGTCTGTACACGCGCTAGTGCTACTGTTGCTGTCACTCGGTAGCTTGAAGCTAGCCGCGCCGGTACATGGCTCACCGTACTGGACTGCTTGGGCCCCTTTGTGCTGTGCTCTCTTTCACCGGATAGCCTGATCTGGTGCGCCCGGCAAAGCACACCTGTTCGGATCTGTCCGCGGCCATTCTGCCAGCTCTCCTGGGTGCACACAATCTGTGGATTGCTGCCAACACGAAGGCCGCCCCACACAGGTTAGCCACTACCGGCTAACCTGTCACTCGTCCCCAGCGCCGTACGTCTGGTTTCTCCGCCTCGAGAGAAAACCTGCGGCTACAGTACAACCAACACGACTACTCCTCCGCCTCAGCAGTGCAGGTTTGTCGCTTTACTTTAACCATTCGGATCATCAAACCGCTGGATTACATTGTTTTTGTTTTGGATTTTTAAACTGCTCATATGGAGCGCTCTGTGTCTCACGGTCACGAGCGCGTCTCTACCGGTGCGTTACTCTGCATCGGAGCTGCTACGTCTCCGGTCTTACTCCAGGACCCCTCCAGCTCTGCTTGCCCAACACTCTAGTATTCTCAAACAACCAAGATACCGTGGATCTGGACGAAACTTTGAGTACACAAAACACAACAATAACAAAACAATCCGCTCTTTCTGGTCCACTGAGTCCCATCTGAAACGATGTCTGTTGAACATAAGATCCCTCACCAATAAGGCCCTGCTGGTTTCTGACTTCATTATGGACAAAAAGCTTGATTTTCTATGTCTCACTGAGACCTGGCAACAGTCTGATGACTTCTCCCAGCTTAATGCAGCTGTCCCTCCGGGTTATGCTTTTATTAGTAAACCCCGTGCCACTGGGAGGGGGGGGGGGGGCTTGCTGTGTGGCACAGTGAAAACATTAAAGTCATTGCTGTTGCTGTCCCCCATCACTCCTCTTTTGAATGCTTAGCTGTAAAACTAACTGGGCCCAAACCCATCATCATTATTTCCATCTACAGACCACCGAAGCCCTCTGCTGTTTATTTATATTTAATATACAGATGGTCTCATCCCCTCCCTTGTCGGCTCTGTGACTGCGCCTGGCTGCACAAGGTGGGGTGTTGTAACTATTCTCCCTCCCCACCTTTGGCCATCATTCCCGTCCTGCTGTTTTGTCTCTCTGTGAGTGTGGCTCGTCGCTGTGGCTCGTCGCTGTGGACAGGCCCAGACTGCTTGCTCCGGCCTGTTGCTGGAGCCGTGCTTGGTGTCTGGAAACTGCCCTAATCTGACTTTAAGGACTCTTATTGTTTAATTTGTTTATTCCTTGCTGTCATTTACATTCACTTTAATTAGGTTTAATTAGTTAAAGGGTCCCACGCACAATAACGGGCACACTCTGGACTTAATTGTATCAAAGGGTCTGAACATCGCTAAGCTTGTGATGACTGATGTTGCGCTCTCCGATCATTCCTGTATTCTCTTTGAGAGCTCTATTACCGTCCATACAACTGTCAAGAAAGAGGTAACCACTAGACGTCACTTCACTGAAAATACAGAGGAAATGTTTGCACAGATTTTTACTCCCTCACTTGCCCATGCTAACTTCTCAGTAAATGAGCTAGTTGATCATTTTGATTCTAAAATAACAAATGTCATGGATACCATCGCTCCCATTACAATAAAGGAAGTGACTGGCAAGAAAATATCTCCATGGAGAAAAGCCATGACTGTGAGAGCAGAAAAAACTGAGTGCAGAAAAGCTGAACGCAGGTGGAGAAAAACAAATCTCCAAGTTTACTTTGAAATCTATAAAGAGAGACTCCGTTTCTATAATCAGGAAATAAAAAAGGCACGACAGTCTTTCTTCTCTGACATCATTACCAAAAACAAAAACAACGCACGTGCCTTGTTTGCTACCGTCGATAGACTAACTAACCCCCCAGTGTCAGTAGCCTCTGAATGCAATGATTTTGCCTTCTTCACTGACAACATTCAGAAAATCAGACAAGCAGTCAGTGCCTCTGCATCAGGTACAGCAAATGTGTTGTCCCTATGTCCACCTAACATCATTTCAGACACCGTAGAGGGTTCTCAATCCTCAAATTTCCCCTTCTCGACTCCTCGACTCCTCGACTCCTCGGTCCTCCGGTAGTGACCCGGAAATGAATTTCAGCGCGCCATTTTGAAGGACATCTCATTTTTCTAAATGCACACCGAGGACCGAGGATCGAGCATCGAGGAGGCTCTCTGGAGGAGCTCTAACCGAGGAGAGAGGAGAGAGGAGAGAGGAGGCTCTCTGGAGGAGCTCTAACCGAGGAGAGAGGAGAGAGGAGGCTCTCTGGAAGAGCTCTAACCGAGGAGAGAGGAGAGAGGAGGCTCTCTGGAGGAGCTCTAACCGAGGAGAGAGGAGAGAGGAGAGAGGAGAGAGGAGAAAGGAGAGAGGAGGCTCTCTGGAGGAGCTCTAACCGAGGAGAGAGGAGAGAGGAGAGAGGAGGCTCTCTGGAGGAGCTCTAACCGAGGAGAGAGGAGAGAGGAGAGAGGAGGCTCTCTGGAGGAGCTCTAACCGAGGAGAGAGGAGAGAGGAGAGAGGAGAGAGGAGAGAGGAGGCTCTCTGGAGGAGCTATAACCGAGGAGAGAGGAGAGAGGAGAGAGGAGAGAGGAGGCTCTCTGGAGGAGCTCTAACCGAGGAGAGAGGAGAGAGGAGGCTCTCTGGAGGAGCTCTAACCGAGGAAAGAGGAGAGAGGAGAGAGGAGGCTCTCGAGAGGAGCTCTAACCGAGGAGAGAGGAGAGAGGAGAGAGGAGAGAGGAGAGAGGAGAGAGGAGAGAGGAGGCTCTCTGGAGGAGCTCTAACCAAGGAGAGAGGAGAGAGGAGAGAGGAGAGAGGAGGCTCTCTGGAGGTGCTCTAACCGAGGAGACACTGATGGCTCCTCCACGGATGCATTTCCGGGAACGGTGGCGGCGTGACGCACGGCCGGACTGATCTCAGCCAATCACAGCTCTGCATCCCCTGGATATTACTTTAGTAACTGCTCTCATGGTAACGCGATGTTTCCAGAGAGAACAGCTGAGAGGTCCGTGCAGAAAGCAGAGCATGTTTCCAGAGAGAACAGCTGAGAGGTCCGTGCAGAAAGCAGAGCATGTTTCCAGAGAGAACAGCTGAGAGGTCCGTGCAGAAAGCAGAGCAGTGTGTATAATATATATCACTCAGTAGAACAGGCCTACTCTCTTTGCTTTAGTTTAGTAGATATCTACAAACAAAGAGTCCAGATGTTTCTAAAACCATTTAGTGCTTCACAAAATAAAATACACAACGGCTGCAGCCTGATTATGCTTTAGGAGCTGCAGGTGTGCAATGATTTTGCCTTCTTCACTGACAAAATTCAGAAAATCAGACAAGCAGTCAGTGCCTCTGCTTCAGGTACAGCAAATGTGTTGTCTCTGTGTCCACCTAAAGCCAATTCAGACACCATGACACAACTCCGTCTGATAAATGCTAAAGACCTGAAAGACATTATCCAACATCTGAAGTCCTCCTCCTGTAGCCTCGACATCATCCCAACAGGATTTTTCAAAACTGTTTTCCATTGCTTGGCCTCAGATATACTACACATAGTAAACAAGTCTCTTCAATCAGGTGTATTTCCACAGGCCCTGAAAACTGCAGTAATTAAACCGCTTCTAAAAAAGCATAACCTAGATGCAACCGTAATGAATAACTCCAGGCCAATATCAAACCTTCCCTTTTTAAGCAAAATTATTGAAAAAGCAGTTTTTCAACAGTTGAGTAATTTCATGTTTTTAACTGACGGTTTTGATGTGTTTCAGTCGGGCTTTAGACCTAACCACAGCACTGAGACTTCACTTGTTAAGGTCTTAAATGACATTCATTTGAACACAGACCATGGCAGAATATCAGTGTTAGTATTATTAGATCTCAGTGCTGCCTTTGATACTGTTGACCACAACATATTGCTAGACCGTCTAGAAAACTGGGTGGGAGTTTCAGCAACAGCTCTAAACTGGTTTAGTTCCTACTTGAAGGACAGAACAAACGTTGTCTCAATATGTGAAGCTGACCGTTGAGCGGCCCGACCAAGCAAGGAGGCAGAGGCAGAGAATTCAAATATAACCCGGTGTGGGCATTTATTCATCGCTGTAGTACAGGATACACAGCCTCAATATTGCTGCCCAGGTGAACACAGTCACCAGCCACAAGGATCTCACCCACACTACCAGCCTTCACCAAACAGGAAACACAGAGCCTAAATACACACCCACTAATCAGCAATTAGACACAGGTGAGGGGGGAGCAATTAGACACAGGTGGGGGGGGGAGGAGACAACACAGGGCACCAGGTGAACATAATCAGGAGTAACAGAAAGAACGGGAGGGGGAACACTTTTCAAAATAAAAGACATGTGCAATATACAAAGCCCGAAGCCGTCAGTCCACAGTGACGAAGCCATCTTCGTCACATTATAGGCAATTACAAATCAACCCTGATAAATATGTCATGCGGGGTTCCTCAAGGCTCCATCTTAGGACCTTTGCCTTTTAATATTGATATGCTACCTCTGGCTGAAATGATTAAAAAGAGCGATCTAAGCCATCACATCTATGCAGACGACACCCAGATTTATTTTAAAATCACACCAGGAGACTGTTCTCCGATTAGAACACTGAGCAAGTGCATTGAGCACATCACTGACTGGATGACTCTGTCTCCAACTGAACAAACAAAAAACTGAGATCATTGTTTTTGGAGCAAAGAAGGACAGATTAAAAGTAATCGCTGAGCTTCAGTCGACAGACAAAGTAACTCACAAAGCAAGACATCTGGGTGTAGTGATGGACTCAGACCTGAAACAGTCACATTACAACAGTCATTAGGTCTGCTTATTACCACCTGAAGAATATATCACGGATTAAAAGACTAATGTTGCAACAGGATTTAGAAAAGCTTGTCCATGCTTTTATCTTCAGTAGACTGGACTACTGCAAAGGTGTCTTCACAGGTCTCACTAAAGGATCCATCAGAACGCTGCAGCTGATCCAGAACGCTGCTGCTCGAGTCCTCACTGACACTAAAAGAGTGGATCACATCAGTCCGGTTCTGAGATCTCTACACTGGCTTCCAGTCGGCCAAATAATTGATTTTAAAATACTACTGCTAGTTTTTAAATCACTAAATGGCTTAGGACCGAGGTATATAGACGACCTCCTCCATCACTATGAAGCATCCAGGAGTCTCAGGTCCTCTGGGTCGGGTCTGCTCTCTGTTCCGAGAATAACCACTAAACATGGAAAAGCAGCTTGTAGTTATTATGCCCCAACAATCTGGAACAAACTGCCCACATCGTGCACGTCCGCCGAAACACTTCCTATTTTTAAATCCAGACTAAAAACGCACCTATTTGCCGCTGCTTTTAATTGAGCTGCCCATACTCAAACTACAGTATGACCTTTTAGTCATGTATTCTGTACCTGCTGTGTTACCTTTGATTATTATGCCTGTTTTTAACCAGTTTACCCCTGAGCCTGTTTTTCAGGTCTCAGGCTCCAAAATGACATTCCCAGAACAAATTACCATATCTTCTAAAAGGGTTAAATGAATAATCTTTGTTCTCAAAGTAATGATAAACCTGTGAGTTGGATGTAGAAGAGTCAGAATCAATATAGATGTTTTTTATTTTAAAGAAGATTCAGATTGAACACAGTAAAAAAAGTAAATTATAGTGTCCGTCCAAAAGATATTTTGTACTTACAGTGAAAACTACCCTTGGATGATGGTAAGGTAGACTCAAAGCTTTAGGAATCCAAAGTACAATATATAATAAGTACCCTGTATCAACATTGATGCAAAACAAGTGACATTTGACCTTTTTAGAGGTTTAGAAAAAAAACTCCACCTCTGAGGTCATTTGGGTGGAAATGGGGGTTTTACCGTTTCTCTGGAACCCATTGGTCGATTTTGGTGATTGACATCTCTTTCTGACCGTTAGAGCCAATAGAATCGAAGGGGAGTTTTCACATAGACACCAACGTTAACACCAAAAGGTGGGGGTTTTGCGCATGTAGTTTTGCACCAGAGGGAACCTATCTCTCGCTCTGACATCTGGAAACGGAAAAGCAGATTTATTGCTCATGGATTATCAGAAATCATTTCAAAGGGACACAGACACATTGGATTAACCTATGGATTAACCTCAGCAGCGTTTTTATCGTTTTAATGCCATTGAAGACCACTTTTGACCAGACTACGAAACAGGTGAGCCATGTTAGCGTTTTTAGCTACCTAGCGCCACATGTTTTGATGTCTGTTTTTGTTTATAAAGTCGCAAGTTCTTATCATAGAGTGATAATGTATTTACCAAACCAGATTCTGTGTCATCTCACGATGCGAATCGATGTGTTGGATGTGCAGAAAAGATACACTGAACAAAAATATAAACGCAACACTTTTGTTTTTGCTCCCATTTCTCATGAGATGAACTCAAAGATCTAAAACATTTTCTATAAACACAAAATAACCATTTCTCTCAAATATTGTTCACAAATCTGAAAGAATGTGTGATAGTGAGCACTTCTCCTTTGCCGAGATAATCCATCCCACCTCACAGGTGTGGCATATCAAGATGCTGATTAGACAGCATGATTATTGCACAGGTGTGCCTTAGGCTGGCCACAATAAAAGGCCACTCTGAAACGTGCAGTTTTATCACACAGCACAATGCCACAGATGTCGCAAGTTTTGAGGGAGCGTGCAATTGGCATGCTGACAGCAGGAATGTCCTCCAGAGCTGTTGCCCGTGAATTGAATGTTCATTTCTCACCATAAGCCGTCTCCAAAGGTGTTTCAGAGAATTTGGCAGTACATCCAACCGGCCTCACAACCGCAGACCACGTGTAACCACACCAGCCCAGGACCTCCACATCCAGCATGTTCACCTCCAAGACCGTCTGAGAGCAGCCACTCGGACAGCTGCTGCAACAATCGGTTTGCATAACCAAAGAATTTCTGCTGTCAGAAACCGTCTCAGGGAAGCTCATCTGCATGCTCGTCGTCCTCATCGGGGTCTCGACCTGACTCCGGTTCGTCGTCGTAACCGACTTGAGTGGGCAAATGCTCACATTCGATGGCGTCTGGCACGTTGGAGAGGTGTTCTCTTCACGGATGAATCCCGGTTTTCACTGTTCAGGGCAGATGGCAGACAGCGTGTGTGGCGTCGTGTGGGTGAGCGGTTTTCTGATGTCAATGTTGTGAATCGAGTGGCCCATGCTGGTGGTGGGGTTATGGTATGGGCAGGCGTATGTTATGGACGACGAACACAGGTGCATTTTATTGATGGCATTGTGAATGCACAGAGATACCGTGACGAGATCCTGAGGCCCATTGTTGTGCCATTCATCCACGACCATCACCTCATGTTGCAGCATGATAATGCACGGCCCCATGTTGCAAGGATCTGTACACAATTCCTGGAGGCTGAAAACCTCCCAGTTCTTGCATGGCCAGCATACTCACCGGACATGTCACCCATTGAGCATGTTTGGGATGCTCTGGATCGGCGTATACGACAGCGTGTTCCAGTTCCTGCCGATATCCAGCAACTTGGCACAGCCATTGAAGAGGAGTGGACCAACATTCCACAGGCCACAATCAACAACCTGATCAACTCTATGCCGAGGAGATGTGTTGCACTGCGTGAGGCAAATGGTGGTCACAACAGATACTGCCTGGTTTTCGGACCCCCCCAGACCCCCCCAATAAAGCAAAACTGCTCGTTTCAGAGTGGCCTTTTATTGTGGCCAGCCTAAGGCACACCTGTGCAATAATCATGCTGTCTAATCAGCATCTTGATATGCCACACCTGTGAGGTGGGATGGATTATCTGGGCAAAGGAGAAGTGCTCACTATCACAAATTCTTTCAGATTTGTGAACAATATTTGAGAGAAATGGTTATTTTGTGTTTATAGAAAATGTTTTAGATCTTTGAGTTCATCTCATGAGAAATGGGAGCAAAAACAAAAGTGTTGCATTTATATTTTTGTTCAGTGTAAATAATAAGGGTTTTATTCGTGAGTTCCTGTGCAGTAATCTGTTAGCATGTTTCGCCCGTTGCTAATTCAGAGGCTCAGCGTGAGCATTTTCTTTTTGAAAATAAAATAAAAATGATCAGTTAAATGAGTTTGTTCCCGTTACATGGATAAAA
The DNA here is from genome assembly GCA_028583405.1 of Pogonophryne albipinna. Lineage (NCBI taxonomy): Eukaryota > Metazoa > Chordata > Actinopteri > Perciformes > Artedidraconidae > Pogonophryne > Pogonophryne albipinna. The sequence continues at coordinate 66,502 of JAPTMU010000377.1, read as the reverse complement.
AACATGGATAGTTTATTAAATATTAAGATGCCCTCAGACACTGTTTCCTCAGATAACGCGTTTTTCCCCCCGGGGGGGGAAGGTGCTTAACAGGTTAAATTAATAATCTTTTCTCTCAAAGTAATGATAAACCTGTGAGTTGGATGTAGAAGAGTCAGAATCAATATAGATGTTTTTATTAAAAAGTAAATTATTGTGTCCGTCCAAATTAAAAGATACTTATAGTGAAAACCACCCTTGAATGATGGGATGGTAGACTAAAAGCTTTAGGAATCCAAACTACAACATATAATAAGTACCCTGTATCAAGATTGATGCCAAACAAGTGACATTTGACCTTTTTAGAGAGATTTAGCAAAAACCCACTTCTGGGGTCATTTGGGTGGATTTTCCATATCTCTGGAACCCATTGGTCGATTTTGATGAATAACATCTCTTTATAACCGCTAGAGCCAATGGCATCGAGGCAGTGTTAATTTGTCAACGAAAACTATGATGAAAAATGTTCGTCAACAACCTTTTTGACATGACTAAGACGAGACGATGACAAGCTAAAAATAGATTCTTGATAACGAAAACTTTGACGAAATGTATATTTAGTTTTCGTTGACGAGACGAGACTAAGGTGTTAATGGTGGACTATCGGACATTCAAAATGCAGCATATTTTCCCCCAAGTGTCCATCTTGTCTGTCAAAATGCATCTTACGTTTCTAACTTGCAATATCATTATTTCCGCTCTCTTCACTCCAGAAGAGCGATCTCCCTGTGTCTCTCTGTGTGCGGGGGGCGGGGCCTAACAGACACGCTGCAACGGACACAGAGATCTGCCGGGGACGGAGCGTTCAGAGAGTATAGAGACACATTTTGACTAAAAGTTGACTAAAATGTAATTTTTCATCGACTAAAAGTTGACTAAAACGTTTTGAGTTTTCATTGACTAAAACTAGACTAACACGTTTTGAGTTTTCGTCGACTAAAACTATACTAAAACTACGAAGGATAGGAATGACTAAAATGTGACTAAAACTAATAACCATTTTCGTCTAAAGACTAAGACTAAATCAAAAACAGCTGCCAAAATTAACACTGAATCGAGGGAAAGTTTCACATACACACACATTACCAAATAAGGAGTGAGAGTGACGCGTGGCCCAAACCGGAAGCTGCAAACACTCTGGTGGCTACCATTAGCAGCTAACTTTTTTTCTCCGATTTTTACATAAAATTGGAATTATGGATTATAAATATTTTTTTCAAAGCGACAGACACATTAATTGGACACTATGGATTAACCCTCAGCAGCGTTTTTCTCGTTTTGATGCCATTGAACACGACTTTTGATCAGAATAACAGCCAAGGTAAGAGATGTCCCTCGAAGCTCCATAAAGGTACGTGTTGTGATGTCTGTGTTTGCTTCCCCTGTCGCGAGTTCGGATCGCTCAGTGATGATACTATACCTATATAATCTGTGGAGTCTCAGCTTTAATCGGATATCTTGTATGTGCAGTTACGATAAGTAATAAGCGTATCTTTATCTTGAGTTCTGTGCCAAAGTCAGTTTGCATTTTTTCGCTCAGGGGTCATTTAGATGCTTCTTATGAGACTTGTGCTTTGGTAAAAATGGTTCATATCTTCAGTTAGCTGAGATTCTTCCTGTTAATCTGGTGCAAACATTAATAGGTTTCATGAATGTTAAGAAGCCCTGAGACACAGTCTCGAAAAAAAACTTTCACTTGCGTCGATCGGGGGGGCCCTCGTACTTACAGTAAGAGGTTACACTTTAAACATGTTTGAATGGTGATATACACAGTGATAGGTCAAAGTGATAGGAAAAGTGGAAAGGAAAACACGATAGGAGCTGATTTTTGGACAATTCAACCCTAGTCCTTCAGTATATTCAGGAAGTCAGCTGACCTCAGTCTTTGTTGCTGAACCTGACCAACTGCATCAGATCATAACACTGCCCTCACAGTACAGAGCATCAGATCATAAAACTGCCCCCACAGTACAGAGCATCAGATCATAAAACTGCCCTCATAGTACAGAGCATCAGATCATAAAACTGCCCTCACAGTACAGAGCATCAGATCATAACACTGCCCTCACAGTACAGAGCATCAGGTCATAACACTGCCCTCATAGTACAGAGCATCAGATCATAACACTGCCCTCTCAGTACAGAGCATCAGATCATAACACTGCCCTCACAGTACAGAGCATCAGATCATAAAACTGCCCTCATAGTACAGAGCATCAGATCATAACACTGCCCTCACAGTACAGAGCATCAGATCATAACACTGCCCTCACAGTACAGAGCATCAGATCATAAAACTGCCCTCACAGTACAGAGCATCAGATCATAAAACTGCCCTCACAGTACAGAGCATCAGATCATAACACTGCCCTCACAGTGCAGTGGGCACTAGGCATGATGGTGCATCACTTCCTCCGCCTCTCTTCTCACCCTGATGCCCCGTCACTCTGGAACAGGGTCAATCTGGATCCATGATGCCCCCGTCACTCTGGAACAGGGTCAATCTGGATTCATTGATGTGGTTTGAATGCGTTGGACAGTTCTTAACCTTTAGTGGTTTCAGCAGCTTAGTGGGGTTCTTTGCTTGATGCAGGCCGATCATTTGACCCTTCTGAAACCGATCCTTTCCACGACCACAGGATGTGTCTTCAGACCTGGTGGAGAAATGAGAAGCTACTCACCACATCAGCTAGGGTTAAATAACTGAGACATATCACTGCAGTAAGTATCCAATGGGAGGCTCTCACTGATTGGTTGAATCCAGGTTGAGATCCAGTGTTTATCCAGGCTGTGTGTGAGCAGCTGCTGTCTCTATTCTTCACTGTAAACTCTGCTTTTCCTGCTTCAGTTATTAGTTTCAGTTCTTTACCATGTTTGATGAGTCTTAGGTTTTAATGATAAATATGAAGAGCTTAGAGCAGGGGTGTCAAACTCAAGGCCCGGGGGCCAAATCCGGCCCGCGACTTCATTTTATGTGGCCCCACAAGAGCTTGCAAAGAATATAATATGTTTATTATACGGTTACATGCTACTTTACAGAAGCACGTTGCCCATAAACGACATGTCCCACAATGCATCTCAAATTAGATTTTTTTCTCAGAATTTGCCTTTTTTTGGCAAAATATGCCTTTTTTCTTAAAATGTGCCTTTTTCTAAAAAATTAACTTTTTTTTCAAAATGTCACTTCTTTTTTTTTGTTTTTCCAGAATGTGGCTTTTCTTTTAAAATCATATTGTGACATTCTTACTGAAGAGACTTGCAATTATTTGCCCTAGACTTGCTTTCAGACGTAGTTAATTATGAAGTTATAATAATAATCCAATGCAGAGGCAATAATGTAATATAATACATTATTTTATATATATTCAATATTTATATATGTATTTTTGGTCTTAAAGTTACAACCGGCCCTTTGAGTGCAACCATAATACTGATGTGGCCCGTGATGAAATTGAGTTTGACACCCCTGGCTTAGAGGATTGAAATATACATCTTGCTCTGTGTGGGCATCCTTTGTAAGACATACACACAGTAATATCTACAAGAACATGGATGTTAAACCTCTGATGCAGCAGCAGTAACTGTGGTCTGACTTGCTTGAAGTGAATATATCTGCTCCTTGTTGTTCGGAGTTAGATTCTTTATGGTGAAACAGATACTCACTGGTCGCTTTAGGATGGTTTGGTTCGTTGGATTAGCCGCTCTTCTTTCACGCAGTGGATGGAACAGCTGTTGTTTAGTGTGACTTCTGTGAATCAGATAAACTGAAGCGGGGCTCGTTAACATTTCAATCATCCATCACCACCTCGCTAAAGTGGATCAATGACGCCCAGCTCTGCAGATCATCAGTGAACAGGATTACATCTCGGTGCCCGTTCTCTGTCAGGGTTTCCCTTTTTCTTTTTCAATAAAATAAAACAATTACATGAAGTTTGTTGATTTATTATCACATTGGAAGAAGCAGTGCAGACCGTAGAGGACCTGGGACGTTCATAACACAAAGATTTATTTAACCAATTCATGGATTCATGAGCTGAGAAAGATGTTTGTGTCAACGTTGGAGCAGGGAGATGCTGCCTTCAGGGACCAACACAGAAATACGACATTCCTGCACCACTCACTGTTAGTACTAAAATATCCAATGCCGCTTCTCGAGTTAAATTTCAAGAAGATTAAATGTTAACAGCAAAGTTCACTTATATTTGTACATTTCCTTTGTGCAATACCAAGAGTAGACCAGCAGATGTCCCCATTCAGACTCAATGCAATCATTCAAGATTCAAGGGTTATATTATCATGTGCACAGCAGCTCCAGTGGCGTTATGGTAATGAACATCTTAGGTCCCGAGCTCCTCCAACAGTGCAACATATTATATAAAGGACATAAGAGGAAACCTATAGTAATAATACAAAACTAAAAACAGTGCAATGAAACGGAGCACGATAGATTTGAAGAGAAATAGTGCAGCTGAAAGAAGAGTCAGGTTAAAAGACATCCAGAGCATGGACTTGTTTTCGTTTTGTTCACTATTGCCACGAAGGTTTAATTCACCATCCAAGAGTATTATACTTGCAGTCCCCAACAGGTACAGGTCTTTGCAGTTTGATCACACAAAACAAACAGAACTCCCAATCGCACGCCGAGGTACCAAAGGCCCCAAAATCCCAAATCTGACCCAGGAGTCAGTACCAACCGGTAAAATAAGAACAAGCCCGGGTATCTGCTCTCAGGAGGGAGTCCAGGAGAAACGAGAGAAGGAAAGTAGCCTTCGCTCACAATCTGTGTTACCTTCAAGGACAAGGGGAAATAGTTACAGGTAACAAAACATAGGACTAGACTTCAACTGTCACACACTCTCCACAAGGTTTAGCTTCAGCCTCGAGTCGAGATCTTCGTAAAGATACGGGTCCAGCTCACGGAGAGCATTGATCAGAACCCTGCTGGCTGGAGCTCCTTATATTTATTTTCGCCTGGGCCTGGGCTCTTGTAGACGGCTTGAGGATTTGACTTGAGAACCTGTTGCTATTGTATTTTGACTTGGTGTCTTTATTATTTTTAAGGATTCTTTTTAATCCTCAATTGTTGTTAAAACCTTAATAAATCCGGTTTGTACTTTGTACACTTCGACCCAAACTCCTGGCCTCTCTCTCGTGGTCTCTGAAGGTATCTGCTTGGTCTTAGAGTGAGGTAAGAGCACCCTTCCTTGGAAAAGGCTGACATTAGTTGATAATTTGGATTTCAATTGTTTAAGGGGAATATGACATATGCTCTGCTGATGTGGTGATATCACTGCTGTGATATTGAATATTTGACTCTAGCTGTGTTTGATATTACATTTGCATTGTTTTGATTGATATCAATTGGGGATCAAGAGAGGCTGGGGTTAGGGACTGTGGGTTCTGAAGCTGCCTAATTACCAGGGAGTCTCCCATTAACAGAGGGATTCTCCTCCAGGGGCAGTTTTGATACTGCTCTGGGGTTCTACCAGCCCACCAACACCTACTACACCATACACACCGTTTTGCTATCCTAAAGTGGTCGGACATACGAGGCCAGAGTGCCTAAAATAGGGATACCACGGGAAGCGTGGTGTTAGAGGCCACGTTGTAAACTCCCCCCTAAGCAGATTATGTTGATCTTGCGTGTAGATTTTGGGGGTTTTTGAAGTCCTAAAAAGATTGGACGGCCGTTCACCGGAGCCTCATCAGCACCGGAGTTCGGTATCGGAGACGGCCTAGGTATTAACAATTGTTGTATCGAAGTTGGATTCCTTTTCACTTGTAATGCACTGTTGAGGAACCTGTGACCCAAGTTTTTCATTCATTGCATAACTACACCGTAGTTGTGTATATGATACGTCAATAAACCTTTGAAAATCTTGAAATCTTGAAAGGCATGTGCAAAATAGCCATAATATACAGTTTTTAATTAACTATTAGTAGAGAATAACGAGTAATGAATATACTTTATAGAGATCTGCAGATAAATGTTTAGTCTTCTCAAGCACCAACTATCAAATATCTCTCCTGATTGTTGGCACTTGACAATCACCTTCCCTGAGTTTTACTCAGGTGTAACTAAAGTCTGCTTTAAGGGTTGTTTATATTTCACATCATTAATCAGTATCTGCAAAGTAACTCAAATAAATGTAGTGGAGTAAAAATACCAGGTTAACCTCTGAATTGTAGTAGAATTACAAAGTAACAATGAGCTGTCATGTGGGTATATATGGCTGGTGACTGTGCTCACGTGAACAGCAGATTGGGGCAGTGTCATATGTTTGTGAGTAATAAATGCCCACACCGGGTTGTATTTTGGACGTTCTGCCTCCTTGCTTGGTCGGGCCGCTCAACGGTCAGCTTCACAGAGATACGTTCATAACAAACGTAACGTGGGAGAAAATACGTATATAGCTAAACGTAATTGAGAATGCAGTTTAGTTCTGTGGGAACGTAATTTTTAGGAGACAGGGTTGTAACAGCACTCGATTGCAGCGTCCATGGCAACCACCTCAGCAACCATGAAAACGTTGAATGTGTACAATTTCCTTTAGTAATCTTCGTAATAACTAGCAAACTAAAGACCATGTACATCCACTGCACAAATAATCTGAAATAACAATGACATCAAAACCAAACTAACCTTAAAATAGGCATTTTCGACCGAGAATAAAACGAAGGTCTGCCATGTTTTTTTTCCTGCTGCTACAACTCAATTTGGTGTGTCCCGCACCGTCGGCCGTGACACGCCTTATTTGGCCTTTCATGGCCGATGCACGGCCGATTCAACGTGTTGAATCGGCCGTGCATCGGCCACAGGCAGTCGGACAAAGAAATCCCTCTGATTGGCTGTTCAGCTAGCGTATCAGTGCATGAGACGCGAAACGATTGCTTGAGAACGTCTTCCACGAGCAACACTCCAATGGCTGAAAGCTTCAGTACCGCACGAAACATGTTTTCGATGGACGAGAGTGAAAATGGAACGCACACGCTATTTGTTGTTTGTTTAGATCACGTAGTCTGTTCTTCTTCTCTGTCTTCCGGTTGTTGCCTCTTTTGAATGACGAATACACACTACCGCCGCCTGCTGGTAAGGAGAGTTATTGCCGCTCACGCATGCGCAGTTCCTACGTGCTCGGCTGAAGTCTTTGCGGTGTGTTCCAGTGCGACACATGGCCAAGACGCAGGAGAACACGGTGACGCAACAGGTGACTGCTTGACTAGTAAAAGCCTTGGCTTGCAAAATCGAGCAACGGCAAAAAGAACGTCAGTCAAATGTGAAGAAGATTAAAGGACGCACGCAGGAAATCAAACATCTAATGAAAAATGATGAAAATGCAAAGGATGTTAAACTCAAACTGGACAAATGAATTCATCAATATGAAAATGCAAAAACAGCACATGAATCAGTTATTATGTTGCTTTCGGAAGATGAACTGGAAATACAAAATAACTGGTTTCAACAAATAACAAAACATAACAATGATTTCATGGAGGATGTACAATAATGGCTATTGGAAACTGGGAGGCCTCCATCTACTTACTACAACTCTATATCTATCTAACACCCCTCCTCCCCTCCTCCTCCCCTCCTCCCCTCCTCCTCCCCTCCTCCCCCCACAATGAATATTGACCAAGCACGTTCTTGCTTGATTTGCGGGACCAGTGTTGCAGTCGGGAAGAAAAGTAATGTGGAGCGGCAGCTCCCACTTCATAAGGAGTTTGACCGTGACTTTCCTTCTGGCAGAATCAACACTACACATCAGCCCCATTGAACACATGAGGGCCAGAGTTGTACTGTGTGCGTGTTGCAACTTGCATATATATTTATTGCACTTGACGCACACACGCATGGTGACAGGGGGGACACTTTTCAAAATCCCGTTTGTGTCTCCCCACTTTATAAATATTTTTTTTATTTTTTTTAACGCAAGCCGTCATCGCCACGGAGGAGCACACAGCCTCTCTGAGTGAGCGAGACAGAGAGAGAGAGCGAGAGAGCTGGAGAGAGCACACCTTTATCTATTTAACCCTCCTATTGTCTTCGTTTCCCCCCCCCCTTACTTTTGGTGTACGCGGTCAAATTTTGACCGGTCCCGTTTGAACTGCTATTACATTACCACAAAAACCATTAATCACCACATTTAATTTAAAACTGTAAATATTGTATCAGACTAACTTTAACTTCAACATTTAAAATGAATCTACCTGGGGGTGCATGCCCCCGGACCCCCCTAGAGGATGTGAGGCCCACCCTCAAATAAAGCAGGTTAAAATAATTAAATTGAATACATGTTCTTTTAGTAAACACTGAAACGGGTCCCACAGACCCAAACAGCACACAAAGGTTAAAGGTAAGCATTTAATAATGTTAAAATGTGCTAAATATATACACTGCAAAAACTGAAAAAGAGGAGTGAAAGTAGCTCTCATCCTAAAAAAAGGTGGAGACCCCTGCTCTAGACTTTTTCGCTGTCCGTCATTTTGAGGGGTGGACGCCTCGTGAACCGTTAGCGCCGTGTTATGCATGCCCACTGCACCTCGCGGGAGTGCGCACAGAGTAATACTCACAGACACTTCAATCCATGTTTATTTATAGCCCAATATCACAAATGTTACATTTGTCTCAGTGGACTTCACAGTTTGTACAGAATATCAGTATGACAATACGACACCCTCTGTCCTTAGACCCTCTGTCCTTAGACCCTCTGTCCTTAGACCCTCTGTCCTCAGACCCTCTGTCCTCAGACCCTCTGTCCTTAGACCCTCTGTCCTCAGACCCTCTGTCCTTAGTACCTCTATCCTTAGACCCTCTGTCCTTATACACCCTCTGTCCTTAGACCCTCTGTCCTCAGACCCTCTGTCCTCAGACCCTCTGTCCTTAGACCCTCAGACCCTCTGTCCTCAGACCCTCTGTCCTTAGACCCTCTATCCTTAGACCCTCTGTCCTCAGACCCTCTGTCCTCAGACCCTCTGTCCTTAGACCCTCTGTCCTTAGACCCTCACATCGTACAAGGAAAAACTTCCAGAGAAAACCCACAGTTTAAAGGGAACATGGGAGAAACCTCAGGGAGAGCAACAGAGGAGGGATCCCTCTCCCAGGACGGACAGACGTGCAATAGATGCCGTGTGTAAATCCAAGAGATAATACATTTTACAGCATATAGACCGAATGTTAGGAAATGCATGTGTCTGTAATAAGAAGATGAATCCACGAGGATGTCAGCTACAATCCTGTGGAAGCCATCAGGGAAGCAGCATGACGAGACCCAAGGCAGGACCACAGAGACAGGTTCAGCCACGACCCGAAGTCCACGACTTAATCCAGAACTCAGGATAGAGGATCCAAGACACAGGACTACAGCAAGAAGATCAGCCTCGACTCCGGATCCCGGCGTAGATATAGATTCAAAACAAGAACATTTGGGGGCGGCTGGGTTAACCGGAACATGAGAATACACAGACACAGACAGAAGGAAGAACAAGCACTCCCTTAGGATAGGTTGAGGGAAAAGGTAAGCAAGTAAGAGAGAGTAAGAAACAGAGGTGGAGAGGCACACTCAGGGAACAAGGTCCCCACTGGAACCTTGATTGGAATTGGTGAGAGGTGAGGAGATACGCTGTGTCTAGGGTCATAACACTCCCCGGCCTGAATAAGCCACTCTGCAGCCTGTTACCCTCTAATAAAACCTCGAAAGGTCAGAGAGGGAAAAGGTTTTTGGATAAAGAGAGGATAGAAAGAATAGATTACAGGAGTAGAGAGTATGAGAAGTAGAGAGAGAAAAGATTTTGAAGAATGAGTAGTAGTAATAACTTTAGTTTTAAATATAAGATCCACATTTTTAGGATTTACGTGAAAGAGCAAGAACCAAAATGTAGGTGAAGAGGCACAGCGTATCTACGTCAATGCACTCTTATTAGATTATTTTATCAGCTATAAGCTTTATCAAAAAGGAAGGTCTTAAGCGTACTCTTAAAACGGATAGGCTGTCGGCCGCCCGAACACAAACTGGAAGCTGATTCCACAAAAGTGGAGCTTGATAAGAAAAGGCTAAAAGGCCAGAGAGAAGAAGTAGGTTTGAAGTGTTGATTTAAAAACCCCTAGGGTCTCGGCCGACCTCACATGGAGGGGCAGAGTGATCCAGAGTTTAACCCGTTATGGAACCTTCCCTGGTGGTAGTTGATCTATGATATGAATAATGAGTTTAGTATCTAAATCTCTAAGGTACCCCAAACTCAAAATGCAAAATATAGGTTAACTCTAATTCTAGGTTTGTTTAGGATATTGGTTTAGCAAACTCTATAAACAAGTTAAGACCTCCAGCCGACACAACGACACACAGGACCACAACTTAGGAACATAGAAAATAATTGTGTATTCTTGTATCAAAACATATAGATCAGAGAAAATACAATTACTCACAGAATGTATAAAATAAAAATGAAATAAAATGTATTAAAATGTTTCTGATAAAGGAAGAATAAAATGCTTTCTAAATGAATCACAGATCTGTTTACAATGTTCAAAATAAAACTCCAAAGAAAGGTGTTCTTTAACCCGTCCCTACCTTTCTGTGGATCAACATCCACATTTCATCCATAGGAGACACAACATCCACATATCATCCATAGGAGACGACATCCAGATATCATCCATAGGAGACGACATCCACATATCATCCATAGGAGACACAACATCCACATTTCATCCATAGGAGACACAAAACCACATATCATCCATAGGAGACACAACATCCACATATCATCCATAGGAGACACAACATCCACATATCATCCATAGGAGACGACATCCACATTTCATCCATAGGAGACACAACATCCACATATCATCCATAGGAGACGACATCCACATTTCATCCATAGGAGACGACATCCACATTTCATCCATAGGAGACACAACATCCACATTTCATCCATAGGAGACGACATCCACATTTCATCCATAGGAGACACAACATCCACATATCATCCATAGGAGACGACACAACATCCACATATCATCCATAGGAGACGACATCCACATTTCATCCATAGGAGACGACATCCACATTTCATCCATAGGAGACGACATCCACATGTCATCCATAGGAGAAGACATCCACATATCATCCATAGGAGACACAACATCCAGATATCATCCATAGGAGACACAACATCCACATATCATCCATAGGAGACACAAAACCACATATCATCCATAGGAGACACAACATCCACATATCATCTATAGGAGGCGACATCCACATATCATCCATAGGAGACACAACATCCACATATCATCCATAGGAGACACAACATCCACATATCATCCATAGGAGACAACATCCACATATCATCCATAGGAGACGACACAACATCCACATATCATCCATAGGAGACGACACAACATCCACATATCATCCATAGGAGACGACATCCACATATCATCCATAGGAGATGACACAACATCCACATATCATCCATAGGACACAACATCCACATATCATCCATAGGAGAGGACACAACATCCACATATCATCCATAGGAGATGACACAACATCCACATATCATCCATAGGAGACGACATCCACATATCATCCATAGGAGACACAACATCCACATATCATCCATAGGAGACACAACATCCACATTTCATCCATAGGAGACGACACAACATCCAGATATCATCCATAGGAGACGACACAACATCCAGATATCATCCATAGGAGACACAACATCCAGATATCATCCATAGGAGACAACATCCACATATTATCCAGAGGAGACACAACATCCACATATCATCCATAGGAGACACAACATCCACATATCATCCATGGGAGACGACACAACATCCACATATCATCCATAGGAGATTACACAACATCCACATATCATCCATAGGAGACACAACATCCACATATCATCCATAGGAGACACAACATCCACATATCATCCATAGGAGAGGACACAACATCCACATATCATCCATAGGAGACGACATCCACATATCATCCATAGGAGACGACATCCACATATCATCCATAGGAGACACAACATCCACATTTCATCCATAGGAGACACAAAACCACATATCATCCATAGGAGACACAACATCCACATATCATCCATAGGAGACACAACATCCACATATCATCCATAGGAGACGACATCCACATTTCATCCATAGGAGACACAACATCCACATATCATCCATAGGAGACGACATCCACATTTCATCCATAGGAGACGACATCCACATTTCATCCATAGGAGACACAACATCCACATTTCATCCATAGGAGACGACATCCACATTTCATCCATAGGAGACACAACATCCACATATCATCCATAGGAGACGACACAACACCCACATATCATCCATAGGAGACGACATCCACATTTCATCCATAGGAGACGACATCCACATTTCATCCATAGGAGACGACATCCACATGTCATCCATAGGAGACGACATCCACATATCATCCATAGGAGACACAACATCCAGATATCATCCATAGGAGACACAACATCCACATATCATCTATAGGAGGCGACATCCACATATCATCCATAGGAGACACAACATCCACATATCATCCATAGGAGACACAACATCCACATATCATCCATAGGAGACAACATCCACATATCATCCATAGGAGACGACACAACATCCACATATCATCCATAGGAGACGACACAACATCCACATATCATCCATAGGAGACGACATCCACATATCATCCATAGGAGATGACACAACATCCACATATCATCCATAGGACACAACATCCACATATCATCCATAGGAGAGGACACAACATCCACATATCATCCATAGGAGATGACACAACATCCACATATCATCCATAGGAGACGACATCCACATATCATCCATAGGAGACACAACATACACATATCATCCATAGGAGACGACATCCACATATCATCCATAGGAGACACAACATCCACATATCATCCATAGGAGACACAACATCCACATATCATCCATAGGAGACGACATCCACATATCATCCATAGGAGACGACACAACATCCACATATCATCCATAGGAGACGACACAACATCCACATATCATCCATAGGAGACGACATCCACATATCATCCATAGGAGATGACACAACATCCACATATCATCCATAGGACACAACATCCACATATCATCCATAGGAGAGGACACAACATCCACATATCATCCATAGGAGATGACACAACATCCACATATCATCCATAGGAGACGACATCCACATATCATCCATAGGAGACACAACATCCACATATCATCCATAGGAGACACAACATCCACATTTCATCCATAGGAGACGACACAACATCCAGATATCATCCATAGGAGACGACACAACATCCAGATATCATCCATAGGAGACACAACATCCAGATATCATCCATAGGAGACAACATCCACATATTATCCAGAGGAGACACAACATCCACATATCATCCATAGGAGACACAACATCCACATATCATCCATGGGAGACGACACAACATCCACATATCATCCATAGGAGATTACACAACATCCACATATCATCCATAGGAGACACAACATCCACATATCATCCATAGGAGACACAACATCCACATATCATCCATAGGAGAGGACACAACATCCACATATCATCCATAGGAGACGACATCCACATATCATCCATAGGAGACGACATCCACATATCATCCATAGGAGACACAACATCCACATTTCATCCATAGGAGACACAAAACCACATATCATCCATAGGAGACACAACATCCACATATCATCCATAGGAGACACAACATCCACATATCATCCATAGGAGACGACATCCACATTTCATCCATAGGAGACGACATCCACATTTCATCCATAGGAGACGACATCCACATTTCATCCATAGGAGACACAACATCCACATTTCATCCATAGGAGACGACATCCACATTTCATCCATAGGAGACACAACATCCACATATCATCCATAGGAGACGACACAACACCCACATATCATCCATAGGAGACGACATCCACATTTCATCCATAGGAGACGACATCCACATTTCATCCATAGGAGACGACATCCACATGTCATCCATAGGAGACGACATCCACATATCATCCATAGGAGACACAACATCCAGATATCATCCATAGGAGACACAACATCCACATATCATCCATAGGAGACACAAAACCACATATCATCCATAGGAGACACAACATCCACATATCATCTATAGGAGGCGACATCCACATATCATCCATAGGAGACACAACATCCACATATCATCCATAGGAGACACAACATCCACATATCATCCATAGGAGACAACATCCACATATCATCCATAGGAGACGACACAACATCCACATATCATCCATAGGAGACGACACAACATCCACATATCATCCATAGGAGACGACATCCACATATCATCCATAGGAGATGACACAACATCCACATATCATCCATAGGACACAACATCCACATATCATCCATAGGAGAGGACACAACATCCACATATCATCCATAGGAGATGACACAACATCCACATATCATCCATAGGAGACGACATCCACATATCATCCATAGGAGACACAACATCCACATATCATCCATAGGAGACGACATCCACATATCATCCATAGGAGACACAACATCCACATATCATCCATAGGAGACACAACATCCACATTTCATCCATAGGAGACGACACAACATCCAGATATCATCCATAGGAGACGACACAACATCCAGATATCATCCATAGGAGACACAACATCAAGATATCATCCATAGGAGACAACATCCACATATTATCCAGAGGAGACACAACATCCACATATTATCCATAGGAGACACAACATCCACATATCATCCATGGGAGACGACACAACATCCACATATCATCCATAGGAGATTACACAACATCCACATATCATCCATAGGAGACACAACATCCACATATCATCCATAGGAGACACAACATCCACATATCATCCATAGGAGACACAACATCCACATATCATCCATAGGAGAGGACACAACATCCACATATCATCCATAGGAGACGACATCCACATATCATCCATAGGAGACACAACATCCACATGTCATCCATAGGAGACACAACATCCACATGTCATCCATAGGAGATACAACATCCACATATCATCCATAGGAGACACAACTAGTGGTGCACGATAATTATCGGTCCGATATTAGGAATTATGACGTCATCCCGATAAACCCGATAAAAGTATTAATAGCCCCGATAATATACAATATATTTTTTGGGTAAAAAAAAAGAAAGAAATCCTGCGGTGTGGGTGGATTGGGATGAGGGGCGCTTGTTTTTCACTCGGCTCCTCCCGTTTTGCCAGTACTGTGGTATTAGTGGTTTAGGAAGAGGGGAGTTTTTCACAAATCCAGCGCTCCCTAACTCATGCCTGGCTGTGACGTAAATGGTGTGCGGCCGTTAAGCCAGGACAGTAGACAAACATGTCGTCGGTAGTATGGGACTATTTCAAAGTTTCAGAGTTAGATAGTTCGCTTGCTATTTGTATTAACAAATGCAATGCAGAAGTTCCACGAGGAGGGAAAAAGGCAACGAGCTACTTCCAACCTGATTAGTCACCTGAAACATCGCCATCGCTACGATGGTGTGTTAAAAGCATACGAAGACGCCTGCGCTGCTGAACTAGTGGCGAATCCAAAGCCAGCTGCAAAGGCACCGGGGCTTTTACCTATCGACGAGGCTTTTGAAAAAGGCAAGAACTTTATTTGGGAAAATAAATATGGTCACTTTGAAGAGTCAAAACTGTTCTTGGCTTTGTTTTGTTCATAGTAGTAATGCTCATGTCATTTGCTCACTACTAGTCTCTTTTTTACCACCAGGTATGCAAAAACTACAGGTACATTTAATATATATATATATTATATTATTATCGGTTATCGGTATCGGTCTTGAGAAGCAGGAAGTTATCGGTATCGGTTTAAAAAAAACAATATTGTGCATCCCTAGACACAACATCCACATATCATCCATAGGAGACACACCATCCACATATCATCCATAGGAGACACAACATCCACATATCATCCATAGGAGGCGACATCCACATTTCATCCATAGGAGACAACATCCACATATCATCCATAGGAGACACAACATCCACATGTCATCCATAGGAGACACAACATCCACATGTCATCCATAGGAGATACAACATCCACATATCATCCATAGGAGACACAACTAGTGGTGCACGATAATTATCGGTCCGATATTAGGAATTATGACGTCATCCCGATAAACCCGATAAAAGTATTAATAGCCGATAATATACAATATATTTTTTGGGTAAAAAAAAAGAAAGAAATCCTGCGGTGTGGGTGGATTGGGATGAGGGGCGCTTGTTTTTCACTTGGCTCCTCCCGTTTTGCCAGTACTGTGGTATTAGTGGTTTAGGAAGAGGGGAGTTTTTCACAAATCCAGCGCTCCCTAACTCATGCCTGGCTGTGACGTAAATGGTGTGCGGCCGTGAAGCCAGGACAGTAAACAAACATGTCGTCGGTAGTATGGGACTATTTCAAAGTTTCAGAGTTAGATAGTTCGCTTGCTATTTGTATTAACAAATGCAATGCAGAAGTTCCACGAGGAGGGAAAAAGGCAACGAGCTACTTCCAACCTGATTAGTCACCTGAAACATCGCCATTGCTACGATGGTGTGTTAAAAGCATACGAAGACGCCTGCGCTGCTGAACTAGTGGCGAATCCAAAGCCAGCTGCAAAGGCACCGGGGCTTTTACCTATCGACGAGGCTTTTGAAAAAGGCAAGAACTTTATTTGGGAAAATAAATATGGTCACTTTGAAGAGTCAAAACTGTTCTTGGCTTTGTTTTGTTCATAGTAGTAATGCTCATGTCATTTGCTCACTACTAGTCTCTTTTTTACCACCAGGTGTGCAAAAACTACAGGTACATTTAATATATATATATATTATATTATTATCGGTTATCGGTATCGGTCTTGAGAAGCAGGAAGTTATCGGTATCGGTTTAAAAAAAACAATATTGTGCATCCCTAGACACAACATCCACATATCATCCATAGGAGACACACCATCCACATATCATCCATAGGAGACACAACATCCACATATCATCCATAGGAGGCGACATCCACATTTCATCCATAGGAGACAACATCCACATATCATCCATAGGAGACACAACATCCACATATTATCCATAGGAGACACAACATCCACATATCATCCATAGGAGACACAACATCCACATATCATCCATAGGAGACACAACATCCACATATCATCCATAGGAGACACAACATCCACATATCATCCATAGGAGACACAACATCCACATTTCATCCATAGGAGACACAACATCCACATTTCATCCATAGGAGACACAAAACCACATATCATCTATAGGAGACGGCATCCACATATCATCCATAGGAGACACAACATCCACATATCATCCATAGGAGACACAACATCCACATATCATCCATAGGAGACACGACATCCACATATCATCCATAGGAGACACAACATCCACATTTCATCCATAGGAGACGACATCCACATTTCATCCATAGGAGACACAACATCCACATTTCATCCATAGGAGACACAAAACCACATATCATCCATAGGAGACGACATCCACATATCATCAATAGGAGACACAACATCCACATATCATCCATAGGAGACACAACATCCACATATCATCCATAGGAGACACAACATCCACATATCATCCATAGGAGACACAACATCCACATATCATCCATAGGAGAAACAACATCCACATTTCATCCATAGGAGATTACACAACATCCACATATCATCCATAGGAGACACAACATCCACATATCATCCATAGGAGACAACATCCACATATCATCCATATGAGACAACATCCACATATCATCCATAGGAGACAACATCCACATATCATCCATAGGAGACGACACAACATCCACATATCATCCATAGGAGACGACATCCACATATCATCCATAGGAGACACAACATCCACATATCATCCATAGGAGACACAACATCCACATTTCATCCATAGGAGACGACACAACATCCAGATATCATCCATAGGAGACGACACAACATCCAGATATCATCCATAGGAGACACAACATCAAGATATCATCCATAGGAGACAACATCCACATATTATCCAGAGGAGACACAACATCCACATATTATCCATAGGAGACACAACATCCACATATCATCCATGGGAGACGACACAACATCCACATATCATCCATAGGAGATTACACAACATCCACATATCATCCATAGGAGACACAACATCCACATATCATCCATAGGAGACACAACATCCACATATCATCCATAGGAGACACAACATCCACATATCATCCATAGGAGAGGACACAACATCCACATATCATCCATAGGAGACGACATCCACATATCATCCATAGGAGACACAACATCCACATGTCATCCATAGGAGACACAACATCCACATGTCATCCATAGGAGATACAACATCCACATATCATCCATAGGAGACACAACTAGTGGTGCACGATAATTATCGGTCCGATATTAGGAATTATGACGTCATCCCGATAAACCCGATAAAAGTATTAATAGCCCCGATAATATACAATATATTTTTTGGGTAAAAAAAAAGAAAGAAATCCTGCGGTGTGGGTGGATTGGGATGAGGGGCGCTTGTTTTTCACTCGGCTCCTCCCGTTTTGCCAGTACTGTGGTATTAGTGGTTTAGGAAGAGGGGAGTTTTTCACAAATCCAGCGCTCCCTAACTCATGCCTGGCTGTGACGTAAATGGTGTGCGGCCGTTAAGCCAGGACAGTAAACAAACATGTCGTCGGTAGTATGGGACTATTTCAAAGTTTCAGAGTTAGATAGTTCGCTTGCTATTTGTATTAACAAATGCAATGCAGAAGTTCCACGAGGAGGGAAAAAGGCAACGAGCTACTTCCAACCTGATTAGTCACCTGAAACATCGCCATCGCTACGATGGTGTGTTAAAAGCATACGAAGACGCCTGCGCTGCTGAACTAGTGGCGAATCCAAAGCCAGCTGCAAAGGCACCGGGGCTTTTACCTATCGACGAGGCTTTTGAAAAAGGCAAGAACTTTATTTGGGAAAATAAATATGGTCACTTTGAAGAGTCAAAACTGTTCTTGGCTTTGTTTTGTTCATAGTAGTAATGCTCATGTCATTTGCTCACTACTAGTCTCTTTTTTACCACCAGGTATGCAAAAACTACAGGTACATTTAATATATATATATATTATATTATTATCGGTTATCGGTATCGGTCTTGAGAAGCAGGAAGTTATCGGTATCGGTTTAAAAAAAACAATATTGTGCATCCCTAGACACAACATCCACATATCATCCATAGGAGACACACCATCCACATATCATCCATAGGAGACACAACATCCACATATCATCCATAGGAGGCGACATCCACATTTCATCCATAGGAGACAACATCCACATATCATCCATAGGAGACACAACATCCACATGTCATCCATAGGAGACACAACATCCACATGTCATCCATAGGAGATACAACATCCACATATCATCCATAGGAGACACAACTAGTGGTGCACGATAATTATCGGTCCGATATTAGGAATTATGACGTCATCCCGATAAACCCGATAAAAGTATTAATAGCCGATAATATACAATATATTTTTTGGGTAAAAAAAAAGAAAGAAATCCTGCGGTGTGGGTGGATTGGGATGAGGGGCGCTTGTTTTTCACTTGGCTCCTCCCGTTTTGCCAGTACTGTGGTATTAGTGGTTTAGGAAGAGGGGAGTTTTTCACAAATCCAGCGCTCCCTAACTCATGCCTGGCTGTGACGTAAATGGTGTGCGGCCGTGAAGCCAGGACAGTAAACAAACATGTCGTCGGTAGTATGGGACTATTTCAAAGTTTCAGAGTTAGATAGTTCGCTTGCTATTTGTATTAACAAATGCAATGCAGAAGTTCCACGAGGAGGGAAAAAGGCAACGAGCTACTTCCAACCTGATTAGTCACCTGAAACATCGCCATTGCTACGATGGTGTGTTAAAAGCATACGAAGACGCCTGCGCTGCTGAACTAGTGGCGAATCCAAAGCCAGCTGCAAAGGCACCGGGGCTTTTACCTATCGACGAGGCTTTTGAAAAAGGCAAGAACTTTATTTGGGAAAATAAATATGGTCACTTTGAAGAGTCAAAACTGTTCTTGGCTTTGTTTTGTTCATAGTAGTAATGCTCATGTCATTTGCTCACCACTAGTCTCTTTTTTACCACCAGGTGTGCAAAAACTACAGGTACATTTAATATATATATATATTATATTATTATCGGTTATCGGTATCGGTCTTGAGAAGCAGGAAGTTATCGGTATCGGTTTAAAAAAAACAATATTGTGCATCCCTAGACACAACATCCACATATCATCCATAGGAGACACACCATCCACATATCATCCATAGGAGACACAACATCCACATATCATCCATAGGAGGCGACATCCACATTTCATCCATAGGAGACAACATCCACATATCATCCATAGGAGACACAACATCCACATATTATCCATAGGAGACACAACATCCACATATCATCCATAGGAGACACAACATCCACATATCATCCATAGGAGACACAACATCCACATATCATCCATAGGAGACACAACATCCACATATCATCCATAGGAGACACAACATCCACATTTCATCCATAGGAGACACAACATCCACATATCTTCCATAGGAGACACAACATCCACATATCATCCAAAGGAGACACAACACCCACATATCATCCATAGGAGACACAACATCCACATTTCATCCATAGGAGACGACATCCACATTTCATCCATAGGAGACACAACATCCACATTTCATCCATAGGAGACACAAAACCACATATCATCTATAGGAGACGGCATCCACATATCATCCATAGGAGACACAACATCCACATATCATCCATAGGAGACACAACATCCACATATCATCCATAGGAGACACGACATCCACATATCATCCATAGGAGACACAACATCCACATTTCATCCATAGGAGACGACATCCACATTTCATCCATAGGAGACACAACATCCACATTTCATCCATAGGAGACACAAAACCACATATCATCCATAGGAGACGACATCCACATATCATCAATAGGAGACACAACATCCACATATCATCCATAGGAGACACAACATCCACATATCATCCATAGGAGACACAACATCCACATATCATCCATAGGAGACACAACATCCACATATCATCCATAGGAGAAACAACATCCACATTTCATCCATAGGAGATTACACAACATCCACATATCATCCATAGGAGACACAACATCCACATATCATCCATAGGAGACAACATCCACATATCATCCATATGAGACAACATCCACATATCATCCATAGGAGACAACATCCACATATCATCCATAGGAGACGACACAACATCCACATATCATCCATAGGAGACACAACATCCACATTTCATCCATAGGAGACACAACATCCACATATCATCCATAGGAGATGACACAACATCCACATATCATCCATAGGAGACACAACATCCACATATCATCCATAGGAGATGACACAACATCCACATATCATCCATAGGAGACACAACATCCACATATCATCCATAGGAGACAACATCCACATATCATCCATAGGAGACAACATCCACATATCATCCATAGGAGACATAACATCCACATATCATCCATAGGAGACACAACATCCACATATAATCCATAGGAGACACGACATCCACATATCATCCATAGGAGACACAACATCCACATATCATCCATAGGAGACGACATCCACATATCATCCATAGGAGACACAACATCCACATATCATCCATAGGAGACACAACATCCACATATCATCCATAGGAGACGACATCCACATATCATCCATAGGAGACACAACATCCACATATCATCCATAGGAGACACAACATCGACATATCATCCATAGACGACGACATCCACATATCATCCATAGGAGACACAACATCCACATATCATCCATAGGAGAGGACACTTCCACATATCATCCATAGGAGAGGACACTTCCACAGCGGTGATGGAGCTCCAGGATGTCGGAAATAAATTGTCCCTAAAAATAATAACCAGCCAGCAGATAGTTAGTCTCTATTATAAATCATAACTTCTACACAATAATCAAATCTGCAACAACACTAAAAACATCCTATAGTGAGTAAAATAACAATTGTGAACAAACTGGTCTCTTTCATTCTTCATTTCTCATATAGTTCAAATATATGCACATTAGCTTATTACGTTCAAGTTCATAAGTTAGCTCACAATGCTTTTGCAGGTTTACAGCGGCAACAAAGCACGCCATAGTCAGCCTCGCCGCAATTAGCTACATACATACTATGTAGATCAGGGGTATTCAACTAAAATTCAATGAGGTCCAGTTAGAGAACATGTCCCCGTGCAAAGGTCCGGAACATCAAAATGTCTAAGTTGCTTTATGAATTACTTTACATTACATTTAGCCAACGCTTTTATCCAAAGCGACTTACAATAAGTGCGTTCGACCAACAAAATACAAACTTGAAGAAAACAGAATCATAAAGTACATCAGGTTTCATAGAGCAAAAACATTTCAAGTGCTACTCAACTGGCTTTAGATAAGCCAGTCCTTTATTAGTATACAAGTGCTTTGTTAATAGTTCTATTGCTCGAAGTGGAGTCGAAAGAGATTAGTTTTCAGTCTGGAAGGTGTGTAAGCTTTCTGCTGTCCTGATGTCAATGGGGAGCTCATTCCACCATCTTGGAGCCAGGATAGCAAACCCACGTGTTTTTGCTGATGGGAACTTGGGTCCCCTTGGCAGCGAGGGTGCAGCGAGCCGTTTGGTTGATGCAGAGCGGAGTGCACGTGCTGGGGTGTACGGTTTAACCATGTCCTGGATGTAGGAAGGGCCAGATCCATTCGCAGCATGGTACGCAAGTACCATTGTCTTGAAGTGGATTCTAGCAGTTACCGGAAGCCAGTGGAGGGAGCGGAGGAGCGGAGCGGTGTGGGAGAATTTAGGAAGGTTGAAGACCAGACGAGCCGCTGCATTCTGGATGAGCTGCAGAGGTCGGATGGCACATGCAGGTAGACCAGCCAGGAGGGAGTTGCAGTAGTCTAGGCGTGAGATGACGAGAGCCTGGACCAGAACCTGCATGGCTTTCTGGGTCAGCTGGGGATGTATCCTCCTGATGTTGTAAAGTGTGTATCTGCAGCAACGGGTTGTAGCAGCGATGTTTGCATTGAAGGACAGGTTGTTATCTAGGGTCACACCCAGATTCCTTGCAGTCTGAGTCGGGGAAACAACAGAGGTGCCGATGTTGATCGTCAGGTCAAGAGTGGGACAATCTTTTCCAGGAAGGAAAAGCAGTTCAGTCTTGTCAAGGTTGAGCTTGAGGTGATGAGCAGACATCCACTGAGAGATGTCAACTAGACAAGCAGAGATGCGTGTGACGACCTGGGTCTCTGAGCGGGGAAAGGACAGAATTAATTGGGTGTCGTCAGCGTAGCAGTGGTATGAAAAAGCATGCAGGCTAATGACTGATCCAAGCGAGTTTGTGTACAGAGAGAAGAGGAGGGGACCAAGAACAGAGCCCTGAGGGACCCCTGTAGTTAATTAACAAGGGTCGGACTCGGACCCTCTCCAAGTAACCCTGTAGGTGCGGTCTTTGAGGTATGAGGTGATGAGGGAAAGTGCAGAGCCTGAATCTCCAAGTTCTTGGAGAGTGCGAAGGAGGATCTGATGGTTCACCATGTCGAATGCAGCAGACAGGTCCAACAGGATGATGACAGTGGAGAGGGAGGCTGCTGTAGCAGTGTGCAGTTCCTCAGTGACAGCAAGGAGGGCAGTTTATGTGGAGTGACCTGCCTTGAAACCAGACTGGTGCGGATCCAGAAGGTTGTTCTGATGGAGATAACAGGAGAGTTGTTTAAAGACAGCCCGTTCAAGTGTTTTAGACAGATTGATTAGCCTGAGGATTGAGTTGCCTTGTACTCTGAGCCTTGTTCCTTTCCAGATAGGAGTTCATTCCATCCCTTTTGGAGCTGCATTTTGAGCTAGTTTCCAGAACATTGATTTTGGCATTAGTTGCAGCTAGCTCGGTCTCCAGAGC
Source organism: Pogonophryne albipinna (assembly GCA_028583405.1). NCBI lineage: Eukaryota > Metazoa > Chordata > Actinopteri > Perciformes > Artedidraconidae > Pogonophryne > Pogonophryne albipinna. The sequence continues at coordinate 42,148 of JAPTMU010000377.1, read as the reverse complement.
AAACTGTTCCTTTTCTTTTCTTAGTTCCTCCTCCTTTGCTTCCAACTGATGTTTCCTTTTTAAAGCCTTCATGCGCTCCACAATTGCTGCTTTATCAGCCTCTGCTTTTAGCCTGGCAGATGCGGTGGATGATGTTTTAGATACATTAGAGTGTGTTTTGTGTTGCCTTTCCTTTGGACCTGAAATGTTAGAGGCACTGTCCTCCGGATTGATATCATCAATAACAGCACTTTGTTTAGTTTGAGTCTCAACATCAACATTGCTAACATCATTGTTAGCTACCTATGTTGTAAATGTATTATCTTTTCAATTCACACACGGCATCTATTGCAGGTCTGTCCGTCCTGGGAGAGGGATCCCTCCTCTGTTGCTCTCCCTGAGGTTTCTCCCATTTTTCCCTTTAAAACTGTGGGGTTTCTCCAGAAGTTTTTCCTTGTACGATGTGAGGGTCTAAGGATAGAGGGTCTAAGGACAGAGGGTCTAAGGACAGAGGGTCTAAGGACAGAGGGTGTCGTATTGTCACTGATATTTTGTACAAACTGTGAAGTCCACCGAGACAAATGTAACATTTGTGATATTGGGCTCTATAAATAAACATTGATTGATTGATTGATCATTATCACACTTCATTGTCAACATTGTCATTTGATTCCACATGAGGGTGCCCAGCAGCAGACAACCAATCCTTTACAGACTCAGTGAAATTACAAAATGTCATCATTGTTGCATTGAAATATGTATTTTGCCTTTTGACCTCCTCCTCGGGCAAATCCATATCTATGAAAGACTCATGTCCTTAGCGTCCTCATAACACTTGATGAAGTTGCACAAATGAGCTAGCACAGACTTCACATTGTCAGTAGATTTCATCCAGACACGTATTGGTTCAATGTATTTCTTGGCCTGCTTGATTTTTGCCGATCTCTTTTCTTGGCACGTTTCTATGTAAAACGCCTTTTGGAGTAAACTTGAGGCCCCGTTTTACAGAGGGCTCGGGCGGAGCAACATTCTCCACACTTGAAACGTTTGAATCAACCACAGGCATTGTCTTGTTTGTCTCAACCGGCTGCTCCATATTGTCTGATTGAGTTCACACAGGCAATTATATTGACACTTCACGTCGGAGATTTATGAATAAATGTCTTTTCAAGTCCAACAACTCCCAATATTCATCAACATGTAGCGAAACAGTAATTCAGTCACTCCAAATAAATTTGCTTTTTTCCAATAAAGCTGACAGATTATCCTTCACATACCAATGTTATGTTGTTGTGGAGTAGGTTTGTGCGGCGTCCATTTAAGCCGTGCGTGGTCCTCTGTTCTCCGATCGTGTCTTTAACAGGCAATTCAAAGTTTCACAAAGTCAATGAGCATTGTCTCAGATCTCCAGATCAAACGCTGATGCGCCGGCGTCCATGTTCCTTTGTCCCCTGATCAGCACGATCATGTCAGCCTGAGCGCGGTGGTGATTCCAGTCCAAACGTCCATGCTCCTTTGTCCCCTGATCAGCACCATCATCTCAGCCTGAGCGCGGTGGTGATTCCAGTCCAAACGTCCATGCTCCTTTGTCCCCTGATCAGCACGATCATCTCAGCCTGAGCGCGGTGGTGATTCCAGTCCAAACGTCCATGCTCCTTTGTCCCCTGATCAGCACGATCATCTCAGCCTGAGCGTGGTGGTGATTCCAGTCCAAACGTCCATGCTCCTTTGTCCCCTGATCAGCACGATCATCTCAGCCTGAGCGCGGTGGTGATTCCAGTCCAAACGTCCATGCTCCTTTGTCCCCTGATCAGAACGATCATCTCAGCCTGAGCGCGGTGGTGATTCCAGTCCAAACGTCCATGCTCCTTTGTCCCCTGATCAGCACGATCATCTCAGCCTGAGCGCGGTGGTGATTCCAGTCCAAACGTCCATGCTCCTTTGTCCCCTGATCAGAACGATCATCTCAGCCTGAGCGCGGTGGTGATTCCAGTCCAAACGTCCATGCTCCTTTGTCCCCTGATCAGAACGATCATCTCAGCCTGAGCGCGGTGGTGATTCCAGTCCAAACGTCCATGCTCCTTTGTCCCCTGATCAGAACGATCATCTCAGCCTGAGCGCGGTGGTGATTCCAGTCCAAACGTCCATGCAGTGCAAAAAAAATAAAAAAATAAATAAAAGTGTCCGCTTCAATAAGGAAGGTTTTTTACTTTATGTAGTGGCTATTTGTCAACAACAACAAAGTTTCAAAAGGCCACTGAGGCACCAGGCACAGTGGACCTTACGCAGATCAGGAGCCGGTAATTAATCCATTGTCCAGACAAGGCATCAACGTTTTCGTTGTATTTATTAGTTTCACCTTGCGGGAACAATACAGCAAAAGGTGTTTAACTGTTTGCTCAGCCCTGAGACTGGTAGAAAGCCAGAGACCTTCCCGGTGCCCACTGACTGCTGCTGTGCCCTGATTGCCTTAAATAAACCCAGCTGCGTGCCCACTGACTGCTGCTGTGCCCTGATTGCCTTACATAAACCCAGCTGTGTGCCCAAATTGACCCATCACCTTCAAAATAAAAGCATTTTAGCTGGAACACAACTTAACTTAAATAATATGGCTGTAAATCAATGAATTCTACAAAACAAAAAATAACAAATAAATACATTAAATAAATGTGAAAAATACTGAATAGCTTCCACACTGTATATAATTGCTATTTTGCACATCCATTTTCAAGATTTCAATATTACTCTAAACGTGTAATAACGTGCTTTAACCAGTAGGAGGTGCGGGTTAAAAAGCTGTCAAGTTTACAGTGTTAACAAAATAAAATATACTGCTGTTTCTGGTTTAGTTTACGACGGATATATTTAGTTATTGTTTTGATATTTGTAACAAAAGCGATGGAAGAAACCCACAGCAACACAGAACAGATGGTCTTAACATGACCCAGCGGTCTAGTAGTTAATAAAAAACAATAATATCAAGACAAAATATTACTAACTGTATTGTGAAATTCAAACAGAACGGTAAAACAATAGTTTCCGGTCTATTTTGAGCCCGATCTCTGTAGATAAATAAAGAACTACGACAGATGTGTAATATATTTAATGCAGCCGAACCATTTATTACAACGCATTCATGTGATGACTTTCAAAGAGTAAAGCAAGCACTGCTGAATAAAGTATGATTTATCTTTTACGAAACGTTTTCTTTTCATATGGAATGCAGTTGGAGGTCAACCAATCACAGAGCTTGAGAACTAATCAGGGGTTTGTCAAACAGAGCACATGGGCTGAAGTGGAATAGTCCATTTAGCTTACCTTCCTAACGGAGTGAAATGACCCGGAAGTCCCTCAGTGGCAGCCATGATAAGAGCTGATTCTCTAGATGAAAGGAAAGGAGGTTTCAAGCTTCCTTTATAACCTCCTTTAGCTTAGGAACCACTGGACCTCCCTCACCGAAAGGAGAGGAGAAAATGCTGCCCCACAATGCATTGCAGCCGCAGCATTTGCCGTCACTCAACAGTCGGCCGTTCACGGAAACAACCGATTATGACGGAGAAATGATATCATGAAAGTTACGGTGCTTATTAAGCTTTTTGAAACGTATGTGGGAAGTTGCCAAAGTGCTTTGTTCTGAACGTTCATCAGTATTATAATCAAAGAGAGAAATATGAACGTTAGTTTTTACTGAAATGATCAAATAAAGTCAACATCTCAGTCTTTACTGAGCTGTGTGGAGTTTGTTCAACTTTTAAAAGATGTTTGAATGGTGATATACACAGTGATAGATGTTAAGGACTAACGTTTATAATAAATACATTTGTATTGATTTATCTTTTCATCAATCATACGTATTGGGATCATTTGTATTAATGTGGACCGGAGGGAGAGGGGGACGAGCAGAAGTTTCACTTTCCTTTTTATTTCAATTCCAACTTTGGTCCTGAAGAATCTGTTTCTCTGTTGTCCACGTTCATAAAGCATAAAGCAACAGCATCAGAGCACAGAGTCTCTAGATGAGTTTACAGTAGTCCCTCCTTCTTATTGAACATCCATGTTGTAGTCCGCTGTATAGAAAACTGTAGTTTCCATAGTTTCCCCACAGCAGCAGATGCACATTCAGGACGTCTGCTGTCGCATCAGAAACACGTCGGATAGTGAAGTGCAGTCGATTCTCTAAAGCACCGCAGTCTCTTCTCCTAAGTCCTTTTGAATTCTCCTATCCACTATCCCTTAACCCGTGACCTTTCACTCAGAGGTCAAGGAATACACGATAGGGTTAGAACTTAGGAGCTGATTTTTAAACTATCCGACCGCAACCATGGTGTAGTCCAAACGATAGCTGGGGATTCTGGGTAGTGTAGTGTCTTCTGCCATCCTTTACTCCGAAAAAATATTTGTTTCTCCGAATCGAAGGGGAAAAACACAAAAGCATTGCACACAATTTAAACCAATCAATGTTGTGTAATTAACAAGGATAATCTGGTGTTTTGTTAGTCGATGAGTAGTGCAGATATCACTGTAAAATCAACCGACAGTAAGGGGAATACTTACTTCCGGGTGTACAATTCTCCGTTATCCAATGAGAATGGACGCTCACATTGCCTTTAAGGGCAGCCGACACAAACGAATGCCGTGCTTCCATGAGCGTCAAATCCCGCCGCAGATGGGAATACATTGCAATCAGTTGAAAGCTATTTGCGTCCCTTTATGAAGCTGAAGGAGCCTAGGAGCGTCACAACTGCACGCCACGGACACTGACCAAACGTCGCTCCTGGACGCTTAGGGAGTGAGAGTGTGTTGTTTCAACCGGTGCACTCGCATCTTGAACGTTTATGCCGGTGCACCGATGTGAATCGGTGAATCTTAACATCCCTAATGCACACACTACATCTTTGTCGTTTTGCACAATCTACATTGACACTTAACTGTATTGCATTTCCACATTGCATTGTCTTTGCTGCTACTCGGCTTTTATGTGTGACTATGTTTATTACTGCAGTGAAGACGGTGAAGCTGTGAGCGTTGCTGACCTGCACAAAGTGTGCTGGTTGAGCCGCTCCGTCCTTACAGAAGTGAACCAGGACCCTCCTCACTCGCTCCATGCTGCACCCGCTGAGACCTGCAATTACATTTCATGGCGTTTCAGATTCACTCATTTCACTGACAAATATTTGTATTTGAAATACACAAGGAGAAATACAAATACAATCATTTTTTAGGGATATGGAAATTGTGTAAAAAGTTTGGAAGTTTAATTAAAGCCAATACTAAATAAATATAACTATGAAATGTACTTTTACTTTTGGCTTAAATGGCATTCCAAACAAAAAACAGTGTTTTTAATTTTGACTAAAGAGTGAATGAATAATGAATTTTTTTTAAATTAATATAAATATATTTGACCTGTGAAACCTTTTCGATGTTAAAGCACCCGACAGGCAGATCAGGAGCCCGCCGCGAAGAAGAGGTGTTCTCTTAATAATGGCCGCCTCGCTGCACAGTATTCCTTACGTAGTGTCTACAATTATTTGTATTATTTGTCATACTTCACCATTTCTTTTTTTTATATTTCAATTTCTTTCCCTTTTTATTCAAACTTTTTTCTTTTATTTGTTCTTTCTTTTTTTCATTTTCAAGTTTAAACATTTATTTTTATTTTTCGACTTTAAAATAATATTCCAATATGTTTTCAATTCTGAAAATATTCCGCTTTTCTTTTTATTTCCTGCCCGGGAGTTTATTTAACTAAAATGATAATACTGATTAATGATACGCTGATTTACAGACGTCTCTACTTTAAAGAGTCCTCGCTCCCACACACTCAATACTGACACACCTGATGTTCTAATCCTTTTGTGGTTCTACTGAAGTGAAGGATTACTCCCGCTCAGCACTCGAGTTGAGGGGGGACGGGGGGGATGAGGGGGACGGGGGGGATGAGGGGGGATGAGGGGGGATGAGGGGGATGGGGGGGATGAGGGGGGATGAGGGGGGATGGCATCCCCCGTGAAATAAAAATGGTCAAAATCATCCCCCTTCTAAAACTGCCATTCCCCCTTTCCATCCCTTATGTAATTTGATCAATGAACGTGGCACTGGTATTTCTGCTATTTCAACATTCATTTTGCGCATTTTGAGTAACATACCGTGGGCGAGGGAGCACGCACACACGCAATGACATGTTTACCAAGTCACTGACGCTATACTATGCGAGTGCCCTAGAGGGCGCCAGAGCGCCGTGATGCGCCTGTTTGATCGATGCCAGACGCTGCATAGCAGCACTAGCGCAGGTAACGGTCATCACAATGGCCAAGCGACCAGGAGCTGTTCAAGCTGCTCAGCGATGGAACTCAATCCCACCTCCAATCAGAGACCAGACCACATTCACTTTATTTAAATCAAAACTCAAAATATGGTTAGTGAGGAATCAGCTCTGCCAACACTGACCCAATCTTCTGCTCCTTACAACCCACTGCCTGGGTTTTAACATGCTCTTTTGTTTTGTTTTATTTGTTTTGTTTGAATGTTCTGTATTTTAAATTGTTTTATTTAAGTATCCCAGTAATGTCTGTTGCATGTTTTAAATGTATTGTATTTACTTATTTAAAATGAAATGTGTTTTAGGTTGACTTTTAAAATCTGTCCAGGGACTACAGATGAAAAATAGCCTCTTGAATAACTCTGGCACGTTTACAGAAATGTTCATTAATGTGCTCTGTCCCTGTTGAATACATGAATACATAAATAAATAAGGAGGACAACGCGATCTGAGGGACTTCATATTTAAAAATACTAAAAATAACATTTCAGGTAAGTCAAGAGTCAGTAATCTTAGTCATTACTTTAGTCACTAAAGGTGGAATCTATGGACATAAGCAGCAATAACAACTTAGTTTGGAGTTATACGTGTTTCTCTCGTGTTAGCTAGCTGGTAAGACTCAAACCTGTTGATGAAATGATACCACCAGCACCAGAAGAGCTGAAAGCCCTCCTTCAAGCAGTGAACACTCTGGTCATCTCCACAGCTGAGTGTGAACGTGGGTTTAGTCAGATGAACATTTGAACCACAACTAGAAGCTCCCTAGAGGTCAAAAGCATGTCAGCCTTGCTTTTCATCAAGTGAACCCTCCACTGAACAAGTTCAGACCAGAGGTATATGTCAAGACTTGGCTTCAAAGCCATTGCTTAGCTAACAATCGGAAAGCAAGAGCCAGAAAAATTGAGACCAAAAAGCATGATTATGAAAATCTTTGGAAACTTCTATGAGATGGGGGAGAGTGGAGTCGGCAGCCATCGACAACATTGGTTCTATTTTGTATTATCTGTATAATCTTTTAATATATTTTCATATTTTGTAAACAATTTCAATTTGCACTTAATGCCCTGTTAAAAAAAGTAACATTGGGAATGTTAACATAAAATATTTGTATTTGAACTGCAATAAAATGACGGATCAATATTTTTCTAATTTTTTTTCTCACTTTTTTCATGAAGAATTTACATAATGATTTAATTAATTACGATACAAATTAACCCTTTAGATACCAGTTTTGATCGTATACCAAAAACTGCTTTTTTGAAAAAATACACTATAATTCAATATTCTAAAAACTATTTTGACTTTATTATTAGTATAATCAGCTGATCCATCTGAATAATAAATGAGGGACTGTTAACCTACAAGATTTGTACCATAGACTTCCATTATAACCACATTTTTGTATCCCCTCCCCCCCTTTAAATTAAAGTGAAAAACAGATGTTGCACTAATTGTCCTCTGCATTTGACCCTAAATGTTAGTGTATGGCAGCCGGAGACCGACTCTGATTCTGAGGTGCCTTGGTCAAGAGCAATGAAAGGAGTATCTGAACATCCATAACATGCATGTTGTTTGAGGAGTATACTAATTATCTTTATGCCGGTTGGTCTCCCACCCTCAGCGGGTTATCACCACATGTCCCCATATGATCAAATCCACCATCCTCCCTGATTTCTTTTTACAACTTGAGTACTGCTCCCGCCCACACTGCTGGTCAGTCTGCAGCGAGGACAACTATCAGTGTTGGTTTCTCCAATTACCATGAAGGCAGCATACAGACGGCATCATTTCCACAGAATGATTGTTCTTAAAGAGACAGTCACCTTCTGACCTGAGAACGAGTCTGGAATTATATCAACACAAATATGTTTTTAACAAAACAAATGTTTTTAATTATATAATCACAGATATAAAAAAGACTTTCTAATTCAAAGATCCCCAAACCTGCATTTTGTAAATAATTTGATGGTGGAATAAACGTGTTTAAGTGTAGAAGAAAGAGAGGAGATAAAAGCACGTTGACGTCTAAAAACTGCAGATGTTTCAGATATCAGTAAAACACACAAAGGACGCACAGCTAGAATAACACAAGTGGCGGACAAAGAGAAACAATGAAAACAAAACTGTGATTTTTTACATTTTTAATTTGAGACGGGAGGGGGAAGTGGTTTTAAAGACAATGAACTGAAACAATTATAAGATCTTTTTATTAAATTATAAAAAAATATAAAAATGTTAACGTCTTTCTTCCATTCACAGCAGGGTGCATTCTGTTTAAATCTACCTTCATATGTTCACTGTGTTCAGAACATTAAAACATAAGAGACAGGATTTAATATTCAGCACGACCCCTGATCCAATACACAGAACATCAACAGGTATACTAACACAAAACATCCACGATAAAGACAGTGGAGGGATTCAAGATGCATTTAAACATCAGTATTAACATTTCTACTTGAAAAAACACTAAATGTATGACGTCTCTTCACCTAAAGACGTCTTCTTTCCAGATGTTCCTCTACTTATCTGGCTCATCCAGCCCCTTCACGTTCCCCTTTATTCATGCATTTAAGAAAATGAAACCTAGAACATTTCAAGTGGACCTATATGCTGTATTGGAAACGTAGGGCCATACCTGTACAAAACATGTCTGTGAAGTTGTTTGCTTAACATACAGATACTGCTCAAACCCCTCTGTTGCAGCTGTTAGAGAAACGCGGATTCTGGGTCCTTAGCTTGAAAAAAAGAAAAAAAGGAGGCGGAGCTAATGCCTGATCAGAATTATACTGGAGATAAAGTTACATTCTGTTGTGATAAAATGCCATCCTGTTCTAAACCACATCAAGGATTATCTCTGAAACAGTATGGAGCTCAAATGCTTTTCCTCTTGCGGGTTTATCACAAGGTGAGTTCCTTACTATTTCCTGCTCTCCAGTACAGGTTAGCTCTGAGTGTTAGCGATGCTTGCTAATGTAAACACAGACGAGTTTACGTCCAAAACACGTCAGGCATTGTTTCTGATAGCAACTTTCTGTGGGTCCACCATCCGAAATTACGTCATATCGGCAGCAAATCTGTTTTTGTACCCCCGTTTTTAAAAGATGTGGGTACGGAGGAAAAGAGAGAGGGCTTCATTTGTTGACGCTGCGTGAGTTCCCCGAGGCACCGGGAACACATCTTTTAAAAAAGGGGATAAGACATCAAAAAGTGCATTTTGCATGATAGGTCCCCTTTAAGGTAAATATCCAGTTTTTGATCATATTGCAATGTCAATTTTTTTGCACGATATTTAAGGATCAGAGTGATGTTAAAACTACGGTATTTCAAAGATATTGAAATGTACATTACATTACATGTTACTTGTTAGACGCTGTTATCCAAAGCGACTCACAGACTCAGCACTGAGGGCAATCCCCACAGGAGCACTTTGGGGTGAAGGGTCTCAGGGACACAACGACATGCTGACTGCAGCGGGGTTTGAACCTGTGCCCCCCTGGTCAACACCAACGCACTATCCACTGCGCCACAGCCGCCCAATCCAACGATTTTAAATGATGGGTTATACAGTGTTATTGAAATATTGATTTTATAAATATTTAAATATCGGAATGACAGCGAGATAGATTTGGTCTGTATCACATGGCAATGCAAGGTATATTTTAATAATAATATAATTACTCAGCGATATTTGTGGATAAAGAAATATTAGTAATATCAAATAATAAAAAGGGAGGGATATTGACTTTGTCTCCACACCATCATTACATATTTGCGATATAACATGATTAGATTATTATTAATAATGTTCTATAATCACGCATCGTTTTGCACTACTAAATACTGCTGGTCACTTACAGTACTGTACATGATGTGCCCGTCTATGTTTCCCGTAGTTAAGGACTATAATGACCGTTGCTAAGGAGGATCAAGAGAGAGAAAAAGCCGTTTCTTCTTAGCGGAATAAATACGATCATTTTTGAAATAATAAAATAACTTCAATTAATATTGGGAGTGGAGTCGTTAGTTTAGTATCTGGCCGTGTAATAAGCGGGAATCTACAAACAGTCAGACAAACAAAACAACAAATAAACTTGAGGGCCCTTTTCAAAAGGTGTTCTTTTCCCCATAATGACCGCCTCGCTGCACATTAGCTCTTATCTTAACGGTCTCCTGTCATGCTATTTTTAGGCATATATTGTGGGTCTCAGATATGTAAAAAAATAGATCTTGCATTTTAGAAATCCCTCGTACCCCTCTGCTTCTTACCACACACTCTCTCCAGTACAGGTTAGCTCTGAGTGTTAGCATGCTAATGTAAACACAGACCATATTACTTCCAGAACACGTCTCATTGTTTCTGACAGGAACGTTTCTGATTGGCCCGTGGGGGTAAAGCCCGCCCACATTTTAGTAATGTGGTCATGACTCAGCAAATCTGGATCAGCTCCGTTGTTCCCCGTTTTTAGAGATGTGGGTACGGAGGAGAAGAGAGAGGGGTTATTTCCTGACACTTTGAGAGTCTCCTGACACACCGGGACACACCGGGACACACAGGGACACATGGGGGACACACCGGGACACACAGGGACACACCGGGGACACACCGGGACACACAGGGACACACCGGGGACACACCGGGACACACAGGGACACACCGGGGACACACCGGGACACACAGGGACACACAGGGACACACCGGGGACACACCGGGACACACAGGGACACACAGGGACACACGGGGGACACACCGGGACACACAGGGACACACCGGGGACACACCGGGACACACAGGGACACACCGGGGACACACCGGGACACACAGGGACACACCGGGGACACACCGGGGGGGACACACCGGGGACACACCGGGACACACAGGGACACACCGGGACACATGGTGATGTAGAAAATACATCAGAAACTGCATTTAGCTGGTAGGAGACCTTTAATGAGCACAGAGCTGTTACTGCCCCCCGCTCGGCTCGCCCCCCGTCCGGCCCAGCGAGGCGACTCTCTCCATGGCTGCATTGCTGGCCCCGCCCTCCTCGGGGCTCAGCAGCCGGCTGATTTTGATCCGAGCATCTCGGCGCCACAGCAGGAGGCCTCCGAGGATCATCAGACCCACGCAGAGCGCCAGCAGCAGGGAGACCACCAGCAGGGCGGGGCGGGGGGCCGCTTCCTCGTCATCACTCCTGGACAGAAGGTCCTCCCTCGAGGCCGGAGAGAAGAACACCTCCGGGGTCTCGTCATTGGAATCGCTGACGTGTTCGGCCTTCCTGCAGGAGAATCACAATCATCATTCCTGCGTTCACAGCGGACCAGATCCCTGTTTTCAGACCTTGTGTTTACATGATAAGATACGATAAGGTAAGGTAGTAAGGTAAGGTAAGGTAAGGTAAGGTAGTAAGGTAAGGTAAGGTAAGGTAAGGTAAGGTAGTAAGGTAAGGTAAGGTAAGATAAGGTAAGGTAGTAAGGTAAGGTAAGATACGATAAGGTAAGGTAGTAAGGTAAGGTCAGGTAAGGTAAGGTAGTAAGGTAAGGTAAGGTAAGGTAAGGTAAGGTAGTAAGGTAAGGTAAGGTAAGATAAGGTAAGGTAGTAAGGTAAGGTAAGATACGATAAGGTAAGGTAGTAAGGTAAGGTCAGGTGAGATAAGGTAAGGTAGTAAGGTAAGGTAAGGTGAGGTGAGGTTAGGTAAGGTAAGATACGATAAGGTAAGGTAGTAAGGTAAGGTGAGATAAGGTAAGGTAGTAAGGTAAGGTAAGGTAAGGTAAGGTAAGGTAAGGTAGTAAGGTAAGGTAAGGTAAGATAAGGTAAGGTAGTAAGGTAAGGTAAGATACGATAAGGTAAGGTAGTAAGGTAAGGTCAGGTAAGGTAAGGTAGTAAGGTAAGGTAAGGTAAGGTAAGGTAAGGTAGTAAGGTAAGGTAAGGTAAGATAAGGTAAGGTAGTAAGGTAAGGTAAGATACGATAAGGTAAGGTAGTAAGGTAAGGTCAGGTGAGATAAGGTAAGGTAGTAAGGTAAGGTAAGGTGAGGTGAGGTTAGGTAAGGTAAGATACGATAAGGTAAGGTAGTAAGGTAAGGTGAGATAAGGTAAGGTAGTAAGGTAAGGTAAGGTGAGGTGAGGTGAGGTAAGGTAAGGTAATATAAGCTAAGGTAAGGTAAAGTAAGATAAGATTAACCTTTATTAATCCCCGAAAGAGGAGGGAAGTATTGGAGTACAAATACTTAGTGACTGCACTTAAGTACATTGTTCTGGTATCAGTACTTTACTCCACTACTTATTTTTCTGACGACTTTTTATTTGATTTCTTACATGTTGAACCCAAATACCTGTACTTTCTACTTCTTACATGTTGAACCCAAATACCTGTACTTTCTACTTCTTACATGATGAACCCAAATACCTGTACTTTCTACTTCTCACATGTTGAACTCAAATACCTGTACTTTCTACTTCTTATATGTTGAACTCAAATACCTGTACTTTCTACTTCTCACATGTTGAACCCAAATACCTGTACTTTCTACTTCTCACATGTTGAACCCAAATACCTGTACTTTCTACTTCTCACATGTTGAACCCAAATACCTGTACTTTCTACTTCTCACATGTTGAACCCAAATACCTGTACTTTCTACTTCTTACATGTTGAACCCAAATACCTGTACTTTCTACTTCTCACATGTTGAACCCAAATACCTGTACTTTCTACTTCTCACATGTTGAACCCAAATACCTGTACTTTCTACTTCTTACATGTTGAACCCAAATACCTGTACTTTCTACTTCTCACATGTTGAACCCAAATACCTGTACTTTCTACTTCTTACATGTTGAACCCAAATACCTGTACTTTCTACTTCTTACATGTTGAACCCAAATACCTGTACTTTCTACTTCTCACATGTTGAACCCAAATACCTGTACTTTCTACTTCTCACATGTTGAACACAAATACCTGTACTTTCTACTTCTCACATGTTGAACCCAAATACCTGTACTTTCTACTTCTTACATGTTGAACACTAATACCTGTACTTTCTACTTCTCACATGTTGAACCCAAATACCTGTACTTTCTACTTCTTACATGTTGAACACTAATACCTGTACTTTCTACTTCTTACATGTTGAACCCAAATACCTGTACTTTCTACTTCTCACATGTTGAACCCAAATACCTGTACTTTCTACTTCTCACATGTTGAACCCAAATACCTGTACTTTCTACTTCTCACATGTTGAACACAAATACCTGTACTTTCTACTTCTCACATGTTGAACACTAATACCTGTACTTTCTACTTCTCACATGTTGAACCCAAATACCTGTACTTTCTACTTCTTACATGTTGAACCCAAATACCTGTACTTTCTACTTCTCACATGTTGAACCCAAATACCTGTACTTTCTACTTCTTACATGTTGAACACAAATACCTGTACTTTCTACTTCTTACATGTTGAACACAAATACCTGTACTTTCTACTTCTCACATGTTGAACCCAAATACCTGTACTTTCTACTTCTTACATGTTGAACTCAAATACCTGTACTTTCTACTTCTCACATGTTGAACCCAAATACCTGTACTTTCTACTTCTTACATGTTGAACACAAATACCTGTACTTTCTACTTCTTACATGTTGAACCCAAATACCTGTACTTTCTACTTCTCACATGTTGAACACAAATACCTGTACTTTCTACTTCTCACATGTTGAACCCAAATACCTGTACTTTCTACTTCTTACATGTTGAACACAAATACCTGAACTTTCTACTTCTTACATGTTGAACCCAAATACCTGTACTTTCTACTTCTCACATGTTGAACCCAAATACCTGTACTTTCTACTTCTCACATGTTGAACTCAAATACCTGTACTTTCTACTTCTCACATGTTGAACCCAAATACCTGAACTTTCTACTTCTTACATGTTGAACCCAAATACCTGTACTTTCTACTTCTTACATGTTGATCACAAATACCTGAACTTTCTACTTCTTACATGTTGAACCCAAATACCTGTACTTTCTACTTCTCACATGTTGAACCCAAATACCTGTACTTTCTACTTCTCACATGTTGAACTCAAATACCTGTACTTTCTACTTCTCACATGTTGAACCCAAATACCTGAACTTTCTACTTCTTACATGTTGAACCCAAATACCTGTACTTTCTACTTCTCACATGTTGAACCCAAATACCTGTACTTTCTACTTCTCACATGTTGAACTCAAATACCTGTACTTTCTACTTCTCACATGTTGAACTCAAATACCTGTACTTTCTACTTCTTACAGGTTGAACACAAATACCTGTACTTTCTACTTCTTACATGTTGAACCCAAATACCTGTACTTTCTACTTCTTACATGTTGAACCCAAATACCTGTACTTTCTACTTCTCACATGTTGAACCCAAATACCTGTACTTTCTACTTCTCACATGTTGAACTCAAATACCTGTACTTTCTACTTCTCACATGTTGAACTCAAATACCTGTACTTTATACTTCTTACATGTTGAACACAAATACCTGTACTTTCTACTTCTCACATGTTGAACTCAAATACCTGTACTTTCTACTTCTTACAGGTTGAACACAAATACCTGTACTTTCTACTTCTTACATGTTGAACACAAATACCTGTACTTTCTACTTCTCACATGTTGAACTCAAATACCTGTACTTTCTATTTCTTACATGTTGAACACAAATACCTGTACTTTCTATTTCTTACATGTTGAACACAAATACCTGTACTTTCTACTTCTTACATGTGGAACCCAAATACCTGTACTTTCTACTTCTCACATGTTGAACTCAAATACCTGTACTTTCTACTTCTTACATGTTGAACACAAATACCTGTACTTTCTACTTCTTACATGTTGAACCCAAATACCTGTACTTTCTACTTCTCACATGTTGAACTCAAATACCTGTACTTTCTACTTCTTACATGTTGAACACAAATACCTGTACTTTCTACTTCTCACATGTTGAACTCAAATACCTGTACTTTCTACTTCTTACATGTTGAACCCAAATACCTGTACTTTCTACTTCTCACATGTTGAACTCAAATACCTGTACTTTCTACTTCTTACATGTAGAACACAAATACCTGTACTTTCTACTTCTTACATGTTGAACACAAATACCTGTACTTTCTACTTCTTACATGTTGAACCCAAATACCTGTACTTTCTACTTCTTACATGTTGAACCCAAATACCTGTACTTTCTACTTCTCACATGTTGAACTCAAATACCTGTACTTTCTACTTCTTACATGTAGAACACAAATACCTGTACTTTCTACTTCTTACATGTTGAACCCAAATACCTGTACTTTCTACTTCTTACATGTAGAACACAAATACCTGTACTTTCTACTTCTTACATGTTGAACACAAATACCTGTACTTTCTACTTCTTACATGTTGAACACTAATACCTGTACTTTCTACTTCTTACATGTAGAACACAAATACCTGTACTTTCTACTTCTTACATGTTGAACCCAAATACCTGTACTTTCTACTTCTTACATGTTGAACCCAAATACCTGTACTTTCTACTTCTCACATGTTGAACTCAAATACCTGTACTTTCTACTTCTCACATGTTGAACTCAAATACCTGTACTTTCTACTTCTTACATGTTGAACTCAAATACCTGTACTTTCTACTTCTTACATGTTGAACTCAAATACCTGTACTTTCTACTTCTTACATGTTGAACTCAAATACCTGTACTTTCTACTTCTTACATGTTGAACTCAAATACCTGTACTTTCTACTTCTTACATGTTGAACTCAAATATCTGTACTTTCTACTTCTTACATGTTGAACCCAAATACCTGTACTTTCTACTTCTTACATGTTGAACCCAAATACCTGTACTTTCTACTTCTTACATGTTGAACCCAAATACCTGTACTTTCTACTTCTTACATGTTGAACCCAAATACCTGTACTTTCTACTTCTCACATGTTGAACTCAAATACCTGTACTTTCTACTTCTTACATGTTGAACTCAAATACCTGTACTTTCTACTTCTTACATGTTGAACTCAAATACCTGTACTTTCTACTTCTTACATGTTGAACTCAAATACCTGTACTTTCTACTTCTTACATGTTGAACTCAAATACCTGTACTTTCTACTTCTTACATGTTGAACCCAAATACCTGTACTTTCTACTTCTTACATGTAGAACACAAATACCTGTACTTTCTACTTCTTACATGTAGAACACAAATACCTGTACTTTCTACTTCTTACATGTTGAACCCAAATACCTGTACTTTCTACTTCTTACATGTTGAACCCAAATACCTGTACTTTCTACTTCTCACATGTTGAACTCAAATACCTGTACTTTCTACTTCTTACATGTTGAACTCAAATACCTGTACTTTCTACTTCTTACATGTTGAACTCAAATACCTGTACTTTCTACTTCTTACATGTTGAACCCAAATACCTGTACTTTATACTTCTTACATGTTGAACTCAAATACCTGTACTTTATACTTCTTACATGTTGAACTCAAATACCTGTACTTTATACTTCTTACATGTTGAACCCAAATACCTGTACTTTCTACTTCTTACATGTTGAACTCAAATACCTGTACTTTATACTTCTTACATGTTGAACTCAAATACCTGTACTTTCTACTTCTTACATGTTGAACCCAAATACCTGTACTTTATACTTCTTACATGTTGAACTCAAATACCTGTACTTTATACTTCTTACATGTTGAACCCAAATACCTGTACTTTCTACTTCTTACATGTTGAACTCAAATACCTGTACTTTCTACTTCTTACATGTTGAACTCAAATACCTGTACTTTATACTTCTTACATGTTGAACTCAAATACCTGTACTTTCTACTTCTTACATGTTGAACCCAAATACCTGTACTTTCTACTTCTCACATGTTGAACTCAAATACCTGTACTTTCTACTTCTTACATGTTGAACTCAAATACCTGTACTTTCTACTTCTCACATGTTGAACTCAAATACCTGTACTTTCTACTTCTTACATGTTGAACTCAAATACCTGTACTTTCTACTTCTTACATGTTGAACTCAAATACCTGTACTTTCTACTTCTTACATGTTGAACCTAAATACCTGTACTTTATACTTCTTACATGTTGAACTCAAATACCTGTACTTTCAACTTCTTACATTTTGAACTCAAATACCTGTACTTTCTACTTCTTACATGTTGAACTCAAATACCTGTACTTTCTACTTCTTACATGTTGAACCCAAATACCTGTACTTTATACTTCTTACATGTTGAACTCAAATACCTGTACTTTATACTTCTTACATGTTGAACCCAAATACCTGTACTTTCTACTTCTTACATGTTGAACTCAAATACCTGTACTTTATACTTCTTACATGTTGAACTCAAATACCTGTACTTTATACTTCTTACATGTTGAACTCAAATACCTGTACTTTCTACTTCTTACATGTTGAACCCAAATACCTGTACTTTCTACTTCTCACATGTTGAACTCAAATACCTGTACTTTCTACTTCTTACATGTTGAACTCAAATACCTGTACTTTCTACTTCTTACATGTTGAACCCAAATACCTGTACTTTCTACTTCTCACATGTTGAACTCAAATACCTGTACTTTCTACTTCTTACATGTTGAACTCAAATACCTGTACTTTCTACTTCTTACATGTTGAACTCAAATACCTGTACTTTCTACTTCTTACATGTTGAACCTAAATACCTGTACTTTATACTTCTTACATGTTGAACTCAAATACCTGTACTTTCAACTTCTTACATTTTGAACTCAAATACCTGTACTTTCTACTTCTTACATGTTGAACTCAAATACCTGTACTTTCTACTTCTTACATGTAGAACACAAATACCTGTACTTTCTACTTCTTACATGTAGAACACAAATACCTGTACTTTCTACTTCTTACATGTAGAACACAAATACCTGTACTTTCTACTTCTTACATGTTGAACCCAAATACCTGTACTTTCTACTTCTTACATGTTGAACCCAAATACCTGTACTTTCTACTTCTCACATGTTGAACTCAAATACCTGTACTTTCTACTTCTTACATGTTGAACTCAAATACCTGTACTTTCTACTTCTTACATGTTGAACTCAAATACCTGTACTTTCTACTTCTTACATGTTGAACCCAAATACCTGTACTTTCTACTTCTTACATGTTGAACTCAAATACCTGTACTTTCTACTTCTTACATGTTGAACACAAATACCTGTACTTTCTACTTCTCACATTTTGAACCCAAATACCTGTACTTTCTACTTCTTACATGTTGAACACAAATACCTGTACTTTCTACTTCTCACATTTTGAACCCAAATACCTGTACTTTCTACTTCTTACATGTTGAACACAAATACCTGTACTTTCTACTTCTTACATGTTGAACCCAAATACCTGTACTTTCTACTTCTTACATGTTGAACCCAAATACCTGTACTTTCTACTTCTTACATGTTGAATTCAAATACCTGTACTTTCTACTTCTTACATGTTGAACTCAAATACCTGTACTTTCTACTTCTTACATGTTGAACCCAAATACCTGTACTTTCTACTTACATGTTGAACCCAAATACCTGTACTTTCTACTTCTCACATGTTGAACCCAAATACCTGTACTTTCTACTTCTCACATGTTGAACCCAAATACCTGTACTTTCTACTTCTCACATGTTGAACCCAAATACCTGTACTTTCTACTTCTTACATGTTGAACCCAAATACCTGTACTTTCTACTTCTCACATGTTGAACTCAAATACCTGTACTTTCTACTTCTCACATGTTGAACCCAAATACCTGTACTTTCTACTTCTTACATGTTGAACCCAAATACCTGTACTTTCTACTTCTCTCGTAAAGGATGTGTGTACTTCTACTTGAGTAAAGGATGTGTGTACTTCTACTTGAGTAAAGGATGTGTGTACTTCTACTTGTGTACAGGATGTGTACTTCTACTTGAGTACAGGATGTGTGTACTTCTACTTGAGTAAAGGATGTGTGTACTTCTACTTGAGTACAGGATGTGTGTACATCTACTTGAGTAAAGGATGTGTGTACTTCTACTTGAGTACAGGATGTGTGTACTTCTACTTGAGTACAGGATGTGTGTACTTCTACTTGAGTAAAGGATGTGTGTACTTCTACTTGAGTACAGGATGTGTGTACTTCTACTTGAGTAAAGGATGTATGTACTTCTACTTGAGTACAGGATGTGTGTACTTCTACTTGAGTAAAGGATGTGTGTACTTCTACTTGAGTAAAGGATGTGTGTACTTCTACTTGAGTACAGGATATGTGTACTTCTACTTGAGTAAAGGATGTGTGTACTTCTACTTGAGTACAGGATGTGTGTACTTCTACTTGAGTACAGGATGTGTGTACTTCTACTTGAGTACAGGATGTGTGTACTTCTACTTGAGTACAGGATGTGTGTACTTCTACTTGAGTACAGGATGTGTGTACTTGTACCCTCTCTGCTCCCTGTGGGGAAATGCATTAGTTTAACAGCAAAAGGTAGGAATGAAAAACAGTACAGATTCACACAGATTGATACAATTAAAGATAAAATCAAAGATAAAAATACAATTATATACCGTTGAGTAACTTTAAAATAAGAAATGAATTAAAATGAACATATATACATATTGGGTCATTGACTTATATCTATAAGTTCACATGTATCTATAAGTCAATGCAAAGACGCGCTAGATGCAAATTCGTACATAATATTCAGGAAAAATGTTCACAAGTGTGCTTAAACCCTTCCTGTTGCTCCTGAATGATGTTATTCAGATCAGGGGGTCAAACTCAAGGCCTCAGTTAATGTGGCCCCGCAAGAGCTGGCAAAGAATATAATATACAACACAATTGGTGTAATTGTTGAATATTTGCTTTCAATTATTTGACTTCTGCTTTCAGACGTAGTTATTTATGAAGTTATTACCCTATCCGATAATAATCCAATGCAGAGGCAATAATGTTATATAATACATTATATTATGTATTTATATAGTCTTAATGTTACAACCGGCCCTTTGAGTGAAACTATAATGCTGAGGAAAGTGAGCTGGAAACCCCTGATTGAGATGAACAGCCTCTGGTGTCCTGACTACATGTCGACATTAACCAGTCTGAGATCATCCATCACATGTATCTATCATAAAATATGTTTTAGGTAGACACACTACCTAAAACGAGGGTTGTTTACAATAGATAATACAAAAAAAGATTAAGTTAAAAGGTTAACCAAGATCTGGGTTTTCATTTAAACTATATGTTGTATAAACAGCATCATGACTCGTTAATGAGCTGTCTGATGTCAGCACCTGATGCATTAGATATGTTTAGTTTCATGTATGTTTGCCTGTGTGTGTGCAGACCCAATGTAGAACAGCCAATGCTAATGCTAGACCCTAATGAAGAACAACAGTCTGTATTGTGGGGGGGTTACCAGGGGGTGTGAGGCTCTTCAGGATTCACTGTGAACGCGACCTTGGGGAAGATGTCCTCGAACGGCTCGTCTTCCTCGTTCTTCGTCACCTGGTCTTCCTCGTTCTTCTGGACGGGGCTGAAAGCTCGCGGAGATGAAACCGGCCTGACGATAAAGCTGGCGACGACCTCGCTGACCCTGTGGGACGTTTACAAAGAATGAAGAGAATGCAAGCGGTTCATCGTATAGCTGCTCCTTATTTAAAGGTCTCCTATTACACTTTTTTTAAGCGTATATTATGGGTCTCAGATATATAAAAAACATGTCTATGAAGTGTTTTGCTCAAAATACCAAATAGATCATTCTAGCCTCACCCCCCTCTATTTCAGCTGTTACTAAAGTAATGATTCTGGGTCTGTAGCTTTAAAAACGGTTAGGGTTAACCCTAAAAAAGAGAGTAGATCTCATCAGGAGAATTCCCCCAGCAGAAACTCAGCTAAATGCTGTCGTAATTAATATCATGTTCCAAACCACATCAAGGATTATTTCTGAAACAGTATGGAACTCTTTTTCTCTCTCAGGTTTATCACAAGGTGAGAAAAAGTGCATTTTGCATTATAGGAGACATTTAAATAGATCTGGTTCTCTTCTACATATCACAGGGCGTAACTCACCCGGCCTCCCTCGCCTCGCAGCGATACTTCCCGAAGGTGTCGGCGGTGGCGAAGAAGCTCAACGCGCCGTCAGCTGATCGCAGGAAGTGAATCTGCGGGAGGTTTGTGAAGCGAGAGGACGTCCAGGTCAGAGAGGAAGCTTGAGACGGCTTCACACAGGGAAGAATCACCGCCTCGTTCACAGGAGCAAAGACCTCTGAAGTGGAGAGAGAACATTGAATAAACAAAAAGGGAGAGCTAGCTTTAGCCGGGATGCTAGCAAAAAGCACTGCCCAAAAGTGAGCTAAAGGGAAGAGTCCTAATCCATTCACTTCCTGTCTCCTGGTCTGGAGGTCAATGGTTTGAATGTGTTTCTGGTTGTTATCCTGAAATCAGGTCTGTGGTTAACACAACCAGGAGAGATTTTAACTCTTTGTTCTACCACATGAAATACGTCAGAAAATACACCTGTGTCCTTGGGTCACGTTAGCTGTTAGCTTGTAGCTGTTATCTGTTAGCTTTTAACTGTTAGCTGTTAACTGTTAGCTGTTAGCTGTTAACTATCTGTTGACTGTTGAGTGTTAGCTATTAGCTGTTCTGTTAACTTTTAACTGTTATCTGTTAGCTGCTAACTGTTAGCTGTTCAATGTTAGCTGTTAAGTGTTAGTGTTGTCCGGTGCCTTGCTCAAGGGCACCATGGCAGGGCAGGAGGTGAACTGGGACCTCTCCAATTAGCAGTCCACACTCCATTTTAGGTCTGTTCAGGAACTTGAACCAGCGACCCTACGTCTGTTATCTGTTAGCTGTTAAGTGTTGACTGTTAGCTGATAAATAATAATAATACATTGGATTTGTATAGCGCTTTTCCTAATGCGCAAAGATGCTTTACATAAAATCAGAACAGAAACAGTAGCCTACAAAGAAAACAAAAAACATAAACATCAGCAGTCCTTATCCAAGTGGTAGCTGTTATCTGTTAGCTGTGAGATGCTAGCTGTTAGCTGCTAAAAGTTACCTGTGTCCCGGATGGCCTTGGTTTCTCCTTGACATTGTTCTTTCACGTTTCCGTCCTCCAGGTCCTGAGCCCTGAGGGGGAAACAGCCTGCCGTCACTACCCAGGAACACATTACACAACACTACACAACACTACACAACACTACACAACACTACACAACGCTCGTCAGTTTATTTCATTAGCCTACTTTCTAGATAATTTCCAAATAATTAGAAGACAGTAATTTAGAAAACAGTTACAGTGAAATAGAGGGGGAAGAGGCTAGAATGATCTTCATAGACATGTTCATGAGACCTATAAAATATGCCTACAAATAGTGTAATAGGAGACCTTTGAGGTAACTGTCCCCGCTCTGCTCTCCAGCGTGACAGTTAAATAGCAAAACAAACAACTCTTTACATTTATAAATAGTGATAAAGGTAAAGTACATGTGTGGATGGTTGGCGTCCGGCGCCGTGCAGACGCTTCCGGTCCGGCTCCAGCCACACTGAGGGTCTCGGGCCAGAACACACTGACTGCAGCTGCTGTGGACGGAGCAGCGAGACACAGGGACCCCCGTCACCCCCTCAGACGTCCCCACATACAGCACCCCCTGTAACAGATACTCACTTTCAGAGATGGCAAGAGTACACACCCTTTACTCAAGTAGAAAGTACAGGTATTTGTGTTCAACATGTGAGAAGTAGAAAGTACAGGTATTTGAGTTCAACATGTAAGAAGTAGAAAGTACAGGTATTTGAGTTCAACATGTAAGAAGTAGAAAGTACAGGTATTTGGGTTCAACATGTAAGAAGTAGAAAGTACAGGTATTTGGGTTCAACATGTAAGAAGTAGAAAGTACAGGTATTTGTGTTCAACATGTAAGAAGTAGAAAGTACAGGTATTTGTGTTCAACATGTAAGAAGTAGAAAGTACAGGTATTTGGGTTCAACATGTAAGAAGTAGAAAGTACAGGTATTTGAGTTCAACATGTAAGAAGTAGAAAGTACAGGTATTTGTGTTCAACATGTGAGAAGTAGAAAGTACAGGTATTTGGGTTCAACATGTAAGAAGTAGAAAGTACAGGTATTTGAGTTCAACATGTAAGAAGTAGAAAGTACAGGTATTTGGGTTCAACATGTAAGAAGTAGAAAGTACAGGTATTTGTGTTCAACATGTAAGAAGTAGAAAGTACAGGTATTTGGGTTCAACATGTAAGAAGTAGAAAGTACAGGTATTTGAGTTCAACATGTAAGAAGTAGAAAGTACAGGTATTTGTGTTCAACATGTGAGAAGTAGAAAGTACAGGTATTTGGGTTCAACATGTAAGAAGTAGAAAGTACAGGTATTTGAGTTCAACATGTAAGAAGTAGAAAGTACAGGTATTTGGGTTCAACATGTAAGAAGTAGAAAGTACAGGTATTTGAGTTCAACATGTAAGAAGTAGAAAGTACAGGTATTTGTGTTCAACATGTAAGAAGTAGAAAGTACAGGTATTTGGGTTCAACATGTAAGAAGTAGAAAGTACAGGTATTTGTGTTCAACATGTAAGAAGTAGAAAGTACAGGTATTTGGGTTCAACATGTAAGAAGTAGAAAGTACAGGTATTTGTGTTCAACATGTAAGAAGTAGAAAGTACAGGTATTTGGGTTCAACGTATAAGAAGTAGAAAGTACAGGTATTTGAGTTCAACATGTGAGAAGTAGAAAGTACAGGTATTTGAGTTCAACATGTAAGAAGTAGAAAGTACAGGTATTTGGGTTCAACATGTGAGAAGTAGAAAGTACAGGTATTTGAGTTCAAAGTGTAAGAAGTAGAAAGTACAGGTATTTGTGTTCAACATGTGAGAAGTAGAAAGTACAGGTATTTGAGTTCAACATGTAAGAAGTAGAAAGTACAGGTATTTGGGTTCAACATGTGAGAAGTAGAAAGTACAGGTATTTGAGTTCAACATGTAAGAAGTAGAAAGTTCAGGTATTTGAGTTCAACATGTAAGAAGTAGAAAGTACAGGTATTTGGGTTCAAAATGTAAGAAGTAGAAAGTACAGGTATTTGAGTTCAAAATGTAAGAAGTAGAAAGTACAGGTATTTGTGTTCAACATGTAAGAAGTAGAAAGTACAGGTATTTGAGTTCAACCTGTAAGAAGTAGAAAGTACAGGCATTTGTGTTCAACATGTAAGAAGTAGAAAGTACAGGTATTTGTGTTCAACCTGTAAGAAGTAGAAAGTACAGGTATTTGTGTTCAACATGTAAGAAGTAGAAAGTACAGGTATTTGGGTTCAACATGTAAGAAGTAGAAAGTACAGGTATTTGAGTTCAACATGTAAGAAGTAGAAAGTACAGGTATTTGAGTTCAACATGTGAGAAGTAGAAAGTACAGGTATTTGGGTTCAACATGTAAGAAGTAGAAAGTACAGGTATTTGGGTTCAACATGTAAGAAGTAGAAAGTACAGGTATTTGAGTTCAACATGTAAGAAGTAGAAAGTACAGGTATTTGGGTTCAACATGTAAGAAGTAGAAAGTACAGGTATTTGAGTTCAACATGTAAGAAGTAGAAAGTACAGGTATTTGTGTTCAACATGTAAGAAGTAGAAAGTACAGGTATTTGGGTTCAACATGTAAGAAGTAGAAAGTACAGGTATTTGAGTTCAACATGTAAGAAGTAGAAAGTACAGGTATTTGGGTTCAACATGTAAGAAGTAGAAAATACAGGTATTTGAGTTCAACATGTAAGAAGTAGAAAGTACAGGTATTTGTGTTCAACATGTAAGAAGTAGAAAGTACAGGTATTTGAGTTCAACATGTAAGAAGTAGAAAGTACAGGTATTTGTGTTCAACATGTAAGAAGTAGAAAGTACAGGTATTTGTGTTCAACATGTAAGAAGTAGAAAGTACAGGTATTTGTGTTCAACATGTAAGAAGTAGAAAGTACAGGTATTTGTGTTCAACATGTGAGAAGTAGAAAGTACAGGTATTTGGGTTCAACATGTAAGAAGTAGAAAGTACAGATATTTGTGTTCAACATGTAAGAAGTAGAAAGTACAGGTATTTGTGTTCAACATGTAAGAAGTAGAAAGTACAGGTATTTGTGTTCAACATGTAAGAAGTAGAAAGTACAGGTATTTGAGTTCAACATGTAAGAAGTAGAAAGTACAGGTATTTGTGTTCAACATGTGAGAAGTAGAAAGTACAGGTATTTGGGTTCAACATGTAAGAAGTAGAAAGTACAGATATTTGAGTTCAACATGTAAGAAGTAGAAAGTACAGGTATTTGGGTTCAACATGTAAGAAGTAGAAAGTACAGGTATTTGGGTTCAACGTATAAGAAGTAGAAAGTACAGGTATTTGGGTTCAACGTATAAGAAGTAGAAAGTACAGGTATTTGGGTTCAACGTATAAGAAGTAGAAAGTACAGGTATTTGGGTTCAACGTATAAGAAGTAGAAAGTACAGGTATTTGGGTTCAACGTATAAGAAGTAGAAAGTACAGGTATTTGGGTTCAACGTATAAGAAGTAGAAAGTACAGGTATTTGGGTTCAACGTATAAGAAGTAGAAAGTACAGGTATTTGGTTTAAAAATGTAAGATGTAAAAGTAAAAAGTTGTCAGAAAAATAAGTAGTGGAGTAAAGTACTGACACCAGAAAAATGTACTTAAGTACAGTAACAAAGTATTTGTACTCCTCTACTTCCCACTTTGATATGATATCTCAGGATGTAAAAGGATAGTATTTTATATTTGTCTTATAAAATATGACATACAACGTAAAAGAATATAAGTGGTTTGGTAAATTGAGTTTGTTGAAGGCGTGTCTTTGGAGGGAGAACGCTCCAGAGCGGGGGGTCCTGGGTAAGTTCTCTCAAATTCACTTGTTTTGAATGTTTTGTTGATTGAATGTTTGAATGTGTTTTCTTTCACCGACCATTTAAGAGGATATTCCTCTGATGTCTGTCGGAAGAATTTAAATGTCACAACCGAAGTGGGCCAGTTGATGTTAGAATTTAAATGTCACAGCTGAAGTGGGCCAGTTGATGTTAGAATTTAAATGTCACAGCTGAAGTGGGCCAGTTGATGTTAGAATTTAAATGTCACAGCTGAAGTGGGCCAGTTGAGGTTAGAATTTAAATGTCACAACTGAAGTGGGCCAGTTGAGGTTAGAATTTAAATGTCACAACTGAAGTGGGCCAGTTGAGGTTAGAATTTAAATGTCACAACTGAAGTGGGCCAGTTGAGGTTAGAATTTAAATGTCACAACTGAAGTGGGCCAGTTGATGTTAGAATTTAAATGTCACAGCTGAAGTGGGCCAGTTGATGTTAGAATTTAAATGTCACAACTGAAGTGGGCCAGTTGAGGTTAGAATTTAAATGTCACAACTGAAGTGGGCCAGTTGAGGTTAGAATTTAAATGTCACAACTGAAGTGGGCCAGTTGAGGTTAGAATTGAAATGTCACAACTGAAGTGGGCCAGTTGATGTTAGAATTTAAATGTCACAGCTGAAGTGGGCCAGTTGAAGTTAGAATTTAAATGTCACAACTGAAGTGGGCCAGTTGAAGTTAGAATTTAAATGTCACAACTGAAGTGGGCCAGTTGAGGTTCGGGATCGCTTAAACGGATTTAGTGTGTCGTCTGAATTGAAACGGAAGTGAGTTGAACCTGGTTCTTCAGGAGTTAATAGAGGTGAGACCTTGCTGATCCAGGTGATCTGAGCCGAGCAGTAAACTTACATAGACTCAATAGGTTCTGTTAGGTCAATTAGTAGGTCTGAGTAATTGCCGGAATAAATGAACAGGCCTCCCGACTCCAACAATATCATAAACGTTTGTTTGACACAGAGATTATTTTCTGACATAATCCAAAATCCCATGGAGGAATCCCATTGGACCAGGGAGATGCTGCCTTCAGGGACATACACAGAAATACAACATCCCTGCACCTCTCTATACTGCCAAAGATGGCTTAATGCAACTATAGACACATTAGAACATGGGTAAATACCATCATTACATAGAGTAAACCATAAAAAAGGACTTTAAAACCTAATTTCTGAAAATCAAATTACCAAATGAGTTAATTTAGACTGTTTTGCTAAATATTTCCATCCCTCCAGATGAGTGTTGCGTACCTTTGAGGAGGAGAGGACGATGCTTTTGACGATCTGAGGCTGAGTGAAGACCTGAATCTCCTCAATCACCCGAGGTCCTCCAGCCAGCAAAGCCACTTTGTGGAGGAACCCGGACTCTGCAGGACCAGAGAGGACGAACACGGTATTATCAAAACATTTAGATAGAATAGAACAACTGATCACAATCAGGGACAGGTTTGTTGCCAAGTAGGTTTACACCAACGAGGAACTTGGCTTGGTGAGTATCCTGTCTTGTAAGCATATATTCCTGCTATTGACTGCAGTATTTCTGACTTTGTTTTAGAACATCTTAGTCATCCAGAAGTTCTGTCCTGTTTATATTTGATTTAATATTTTTATTTTTACTTTACATTTTTAGTTGTTAATTCTCTATTCCACTTGTGTAAGTATTTTAATTGTAATGAACACACTGATTATGCTTCTGTGACTAAATAATTTCCCAAATTGGGATAAATAAAGTATATATCTATCTATATTTATGTATCTATCTATGGTGCGTAGATAAACACACTAAAAGACGCACAATTTGTTCCCCGTTTTTAGAGATGTGGGTACGGAGGAAAAGAGAGAGGGCTTTATTTCCTGACACTTTGTGAGTCTCCGGCACACCGGGGACACACATCCAGGGGTGGTTCTAAGGGGGGCCAGCAGAGGCCAGTGCCCCCTAACGCTGACCAGGGACTCCACTCCAAAAAAAAAGTTACAATATTACGATTTCTTGGAACTAAATCAAATCAGAGACCCGGATGTACAGTGGAGATTAAACTGTTCTTTACCTTATAAAAGAAAATACTAATAATATTTATGTTTTTTAATTAAATTGTAACTTAAATTTCCAAAAACAAATACCAATTACAGTATTTCATGTTTATTTTACATAATTACTTTATACTCTCTTTGTCTTTTTAACCCGCTCTTATCGTGCCCCTCTCATGTAATAACCGGCCCCAGCCTGCCCCCCCCCCCCCCCCAGTCAAATTGGTCTAGAACCGCCACTGCACATATTTATGTATAAAAGACATGCATTTTGCATGATGGGAGACCTTTAAAGTATAGAGGCATAGAGGAGTGTAAGGAGGGCTGAGGGTCGCCCCAGCTGTTCACCTGTCAGCAGGAACAGGACGGTGTATTGTTTGCCGTTGAGGGCCTTCGTCCTCATCGCCGCCACGCGACTGTACCGCTGATCTGAAGAAACGAGCGGAGCGCCAGCCGACTTCACGCTGCCGCTCGTCAGGAAACTCTTCTTCACTTGAGATAATTCAGAATCTGTAGCGCTGTCCAGCCCACACTGTCAGCAGGACATGGAGGGGGGGTCACACGTTAACATTATCTTAGAAATGTATCACAAGTTCAAATTCAAAGGTTTTATCATCATATGCACATAATGTGTAGGAATGGCAATGAAATTCTTCTGACCTGAGCTCCTCCAACAATGCAACATGTACAATAAAATACAAAATAAAAAATTGTGCAAAAAGTCTAAATACATGTACACTGAACAAAAATATAAACGCAACACTTTTGTTTTTGCTCCCATTTCTCATGAGATGAACTCAAAGATCTAAAACATTTTCTATAAACACAAAATAACAATTTCTCTCAAATATTGTTCACAAATCTGAAAGAATGTGTGATAGTGAGCACTTCTCCTTTGCCGAGATAATCCATCCCACCTCACAGGTGTGGCATATCAAGATGCTGATTAGACAGCATGATTATTGCACAGGTGTGCCTTAGGCTGGCCACAATAAAAGGCCACTCTGAAACGTGCACTTTTGCTTTATTGGGGGGGTCTGGGGGGGTCCGAAAACCAGGCAGTATCTGGTGTGAGGGGTAGGGGTTAGGGTTAGGGTTAGGGGTAGGGGTAGGGTTAGGGGTAGGGGTAGCGTAATGTTGTGAATCGAGTGGCCTGTGTTCGTCGTCCATAACATACGCCTGCCCATACCATAGCCCCACCACCACCATGGGCCACTCAATTCACAACATTACCCTAACCCTAACCCTAACCCTAACCCTAACCCCTACCCCTCACACCAGATACTGCCTGGTTTTCGGACCCCCCCAGACCCCCCCAATAAAGCAAAACTGCACGTTTCAGAGTGGCCTTTTATTGTGGCCAGCCTAAGGCACACCTGTGCAATAATCATGCTGTCTAATCAGCATCTTGATATGCCACACCTGTGAGGTGGGATGGATTATCTCGGCAAAGGAGAAGTGCTCACTATCACACATTCTTTCAGAGTTGTGAACAATATTTGAGAGAAATGGTTATTTTGTGTTTATAGAAAATGTTTTAGATCTTTGAGTTCATCTCATGAAAAATGGGAGCAAAAACAAAAGTGTTGCGTTGATATTTTTGTTCAGTGTAGATAGAATATGATATGTACAAGAACAGACTATGAAATTAATGACTTAAGACCAAATTAAATACGGTTTATTGCGGTGACAACTATTTATATACATAAGTAGATTAGGTTAGGTTATAAGTAGATTGCAAGATGACTAACAGATGAATGTTTATTGAGGCACTTCACAGAGCTCAGGTGTTTAACAGTCATATGGCCTGTGGGATGAAACTATCCCTGAGTCTGGAGGTTTGTGTCCGGATGCAATTTCTGTGATTTCTCACAGTTTAAATTCACGCCTAGCTACTAAATGTTCTCAGAAGGGTGGACCATTGTCAGGAAATTATCATATTGATCTTAGGTTTGTAATCACCATCTTCGCAAGTTTCGCCCGTCTGGTCAACATTTCAATGGCCTCTAATGTAAATTCTGAGACCTCCCCCCTTTTGTCTTTTTCCTGTATAAAGTGCTTGTTTTTCTGTAACGGGGTCAGATCTTTGAGCTACATCAGTGGTGCAGGTTATCTGACCTTCCAGCTGGAAATAGATTGATTCTGTTAACCTGATAAGCCCTGAGCCTGTTTTTCAGGTCTCAGGCTCGAAAACAAATGACTATAACTTAATCATCTTTTTTCTCAAAGCAATGATAAACCTGTCAGTTGGATGTAGAAAAGTCAGTAAATTCAGATTGAACACAGTAAAAAAATGTAAATGATTGTGTCTGTCCAAAAACAAAAACATGACTTATAGTGAATGATGGGATAGACTAAAAGCTTTGGGAATCCAAACTATAACATATAATAAGTACCCTGTATCAAGATTGATACAAAACAAGTGACCTTTGACCTTTTTAGAGAGGTTTAGCAAAAGAAAATCTCTTTTCTGGGTCATTTGGGTGGATTTGCCAGATCTCTGGAACCCATCGCGTGCTAATTCAGAGGCTTGGTATTGCCCTTGTGTTTTGTTCAGCTAAAAATGGTTCATATCGTCAGTTAGCGGAGTTTCTTCCCGTTACGACACATTAATAGGTTGTTAAATGTTAAGAAGCCCTGAGACACAGTTTCGTGAAAAAGCTTTTTATTAACCTCTTAAGCCCTGAGCCTGTTTTTCAGGTTTCAGGCTCGAAAATGCCACTAACACAACAAAGACTATATCTTCACTTCTAAAAGGGGTAAATTAATAATCTTTTCTCTCAAAGCAAGGTTACATCTGTGAGTTGGATGTAGAAGTGTCAGAATCAATATAGATGTTTTTATTTTAAAGTAAATTCAGATGGAACATAGTAAAAACATGTAAATTCTAATGTCCGCCTAAAAACACCCCATTACTTATTGTAAAAACCACCCTTGAATGATGGGTTAGTAGACTAAAAGCTTTAGGAATCCAAACTATAACATATAATAAGTACCCTGTATCAAGATTGATGCAAAACAAGTGAAATTTGACCTTTTTAGAGAGGTTTAGAAAAATAAAGTCCAGGCGGACTCACCTCTGGGTAATTTGGGAACCATCGGTTCCATTTGAACTTTTTCACTGTAAAAATCATTTTATTACTTTGAATTTTCACTATAGGTATTCATTCCATCCAAATACAACTGTTGTGAAAAAAATAAAAAATAAAAATAAAATATAAGAACATACTCTGTTATCCTCTTAGGCAAGGCAAGGCAAGTTTATTTATATAGCACTAGCTAGCTCCCTTATTACTTATCCTAGCTCCCTTATTACTTATCCTAGCTGCACATCCAACACATCGTTTATGATCGTAAAGACACAGAATCTAACGGTGCCCACCTCAACACTGAAAGATACAAACTTGCGACGTTATCAACAAAAACGTACATCAAAACAAGTGGCGCTAGGTACTAGCATGCGCTAGGCTAATGGCTTACCTTCGTCTTTGCCTGGTCTAAACTGGTCTTCAATGGCATTAAAACGATAAAAACGATGATGTAGTTAATCCATAGGTTAATATCCAATGTGGCTGTGTCCCCTTTGAAATGTTCTGATAATCTATAAGCAATAAAACTGCAATTCCGTTATCTGCTGTCCGCTCTGTCCTCCGTGTGCTCTGGGTCCTGTTGTAATGCCAGCTGTTAGGTAGTAAACAATAAATGAAGTCAGCTGCGTAATGTACGTAAACTGGCTGGCATTCTTTATACTTTACGCAGGACCATATCTCTGGAACCCATTGGTCGATTCGTGTGATTTACACCTTTTTCTTAACCATCAGAACCAATAGAATCGATGGGCAGTTCCCAAATCAACGTAAACATTACCATAGCGGACGTAATAGAGAAACGGACAAAGCATATCTGAAAGTGCACGCCTGGACGGCGAAACTTTATACCCAGTATATTGCCATAAATATGATGAAGGATTATCAGTCAAAATTTCTACGTGACACAAAGACATTGGATTAACCTTGAGCGGCGTTTTTATTCCGGTGAACACAACTTTTGATCACAAATCAAAAAAGGTAAGACGAAATTATTGTAATATTTTTGAAACCGGATGTTGTTTACTTTCTCTTTTCTGGCTGATAGCTCCGCAATTCGGGGTCCTACAGTGATGATATTTACATGTGTGGAATCTGTGGAGTCTTTGCTTTAAATCGTATATCTTGTTTGTGCAGTTAAGATAAGTAATAAGGGCATTTCTACCGTGAGTGCTGTGCAAATTCCGTTAGCATTACTTAGCATTTTTTCGCTCCATGCTAATTCAAAGGCTTGGTATTACTCTTGTGTTTCTTTTAGCTAAAAATGGTTCACATTGTCAGTTAGCGGAGTTTCTTACCATTAAAAGGGTATGGAACATTAATAGTTTCATAAATGTTAAGAAGCCCTGAGACATAGTCTCATAAAAAAACGGTGGGAGGGGTCCCCTGGGGGGACCCTCGGGCTTAAGAGGTTAAATAACTCAACTTGTATTTGTTATTTTCTTACCAGAAGGTACGGAGCCCCTAAAGGGACATGAAAATAGAGAGAAAGTTACCGGTGCGCCAAAACTAATCCGTTTTCCTGACTTCATTTTTTTTCTCATATTCTTTTTGATGTCTCTTAAACCGTTATGCCAACTTTTTTTTCTTTTCTTGTTTTCCATGTCCCTTTAGGCCAGAGTTTCTCAAACCTTTTCATACCAAGGACCAATTAACCAATAAAAAAACACTCGCGGACCACCTAACTCCACAAATATAAAAAAACACATCGTTTTTCTAGAACAGATTACAAATCGCCTGAAAATGGTACAAACAAGTGGCAGCATGTGTGACGAAGGTGTTGCGCTGGGCTATATCATGCAACTGAAACTTAACCTCGCTCCATTGCGGAGATATTCCCGCGAGAGTGCGGAAAACTTAAATTTATTTATTTATTTCAAATACGAAATGTTACCAATATACTCACGGACCACTAGGGGGCGCTCACGGACCACCAGTGGTCCGCGGACCACACTTTGAGAAGCACTGCTTTAGGGGCTCCGTAAGAAGGTAATTAAGTGTGGAGTTTCCACCACAAACATCTTAGAACTCAATCAAACTCAATTAAATTAAAACAGTCAGAATCACTAAGAACAGAAGCAGGCCCACATTCAAACCCTAATGGGCGCCGTTTTTTTTGTTTTTGTCAAGGAACCACATTTAGTTGATTCATTAGTTTGGATCCTGGCTTTGACTCGTGTGACAGTAACGTCCTCACCTGTCCCAGATGTGACTGTTTTCCCAGCAGGGAGCTCCACAGGTGTGTTTGTGTGTCGAAGGTCCGGTAGCTTCCATTAAACACCGCCTGGACGTCCTGCAGCTTAAAGACGCAAACCGCTGACTCTGCCCCCGAAGACCTGAAGCAGACGGGAGGGAAAACTGAGAGGCTTTATCTCAGACATAACGACGATACGATAACACTTTAATGGTCAGATCAAGTCTGAAATGCTCCTTGCATCACAGCAGCTCCATGTGTAACATCAACAGACAAACACCAAGACACGTGAGAAACAAACAACAAACATGTAACAACACAGCAGGATCAGTGAGA
This sequence comes from Pogonophryne albipinna, assembly GCA_028583405.1. Lineage (NCBI taxonomy): Eukaryota > Metazoa > Chordata > Actinopteri > Perciformes > Artedidraconidae > Pogonophryne > Pogonophryne albipinna. The sequence goes on along the minus strand of JAPTMU010000377.1, from coordinate 8,134 downwards.
GAGAACATTACAGACACATGCATTTCCTAACATTCGGTCTCTATGCTGTGAAATGTATTATCTCTTGGATTTACACACGGCATCTATTGCACGTCTGTCCGTCCTGGGAGAGGGATCCCTCCTCTGTTGCTCTCCCTGAGGTTTCTCCCATGTTCCCTTAAACTGTGGGTTTTCTCTGGAAGTGTTTCCTTGTACGATGTGAGGGTCTAAGGACAGAGGGTCTAAGGACAGAGGGTCTAAGGACAGAGGGTCTGAGGACAGAGGGTCTGAGGACAGAGGGTCTGAGGACAGAGGGTCTGAGGATAGAGGGTCTGAGGACAGAGGGTCTAAGGACAGAGGGTCTGAGGACAGAGGGTCTAAGGACAGAGGGTCTAAGGATAGAGGGTCTGAGGATAGAGGGTCTGAGGACAGAGGGTCTAAGGATAGAGGGTCTGAGGACAGAGGGTCTAAGGACAGAGGGTCTAAGGATAGAGGGTCTAAGGACAGAGGGTCTGAGGACAGAGGGTCTAAGGACAGAGGGTCTGAGGACAGAGGGTCTGAGGATAGAGGGTCTAAGGACAGAGGGTCAAAGGACAGAGGGTCTGAGGACAGAGGGTCTGAGGACAGAGGGTCTAAGGACAGAGGGTCTGAGGACAGAGGGTCTGAGGACAGAGGGTCTAAGGACAGAGGATCTAAGGACAGAGGGTCTAAGGACAGAGGGTCTAAGGACAGAGGGTCTGAGGATAGAGGGTGTCGTTTTTCTCACACTGATATTCTGAACAGTCTTTGCTGTTGTATTTGCTGTAAAGTGTCTCTACTGTAGGCTAATTTTATTTTATGTGAAGCACTTTGGCTCCACCAAACATCCTTTATAAATGTGCGATATAAATAAAACTTGATTTGGTTTATTGAGATGTTTACATTTTGGATTGTTTATTTCCAGTCTTTTAATTTGTCTAATTGAACAACGCCTGGTCTTTTGATGCTGCAACGCAAACATTTCCCAAATTGGGATCAATAAAGTACTTCTTATCTTATCTTATGTACCTTCCGCTGACATTGTGAGTTTTGGACTTTAAAAGTTAGTAAATCAATAAGCAGAGAGAGAATAAGGAAGCGAAATCGAACATCTCCACTTCCTCCCAAAAGCAGAAGAGGTGATAGTGACTGCCTGATCTGCGCTGCGAGAGTTGGTGCTCCTGCTGGACCGCTGCGTACAGCAAGAGGGACATTCCACGTCCCTACTCATCTAATAACACAGTTTTGTCTTGAATCAACTTCTTTTGATGAAAAGTCATTTCCCTTCTCCTGGAATCTCAGCAGAAAAGGTTTGTTTCCCTTCTCCTGGAATCTCAGCAGAAAGGTTTGTTTCCCTTCTCCTGGAATCTCAGCAGAAAGGTTTGTTTCCCTTCTCCTGGAATCTCAGCAGAAAAAGTTTGGCCAGACTAAAACATTCCTAATGCTAAATACATGAAGACCATTCACAGTTAAGAATGAGATATTAATTATGAATGCCATAAATGATTGCATACATTTAGTTTCTCATTTATCCAGTGTGATAGCTGAAGCTAAATCCATTTCTCTTATTATAAGAACGATCTTAACCCACTAAAAGGATTTCTTCTCAAATAATGGGGAAATTACGTTGTAAAAACAATAACTTTAACGCTCTCTCGTTCAGATGAATGTGATCGGGGGTTTTGTTCTTTGTGTCAGATGCCCTGCTGAACATAACGGTCCAATAAGGAGGACCAACTCGAGCTTGCAGTGTGAAAATCAGTGATCCACCGCTGGCCCCGTACCACTGCGAGGTGAAGACGCCGTAGAACAGCGTCTCTGAGGAGCTGGCGCCCTCCGGTGGTGGGAGGGTGAAGACATGCTGCAGGACGTTGAAGGGAAGCTGTTTGGGAACCTGGCAGAGCAGCGGCGCTTTAGCGAAGGACGTCCACCTATTCTGGAGAGTCCGCTGCCCCCCCACATCGTCCTGTGGAGACAACGCAACAACGTGTTATACACTCAGATATATCTGAACCCAGAAGAACCCGGACCCATTTATACTTTTGGGGAAATTATGCGGAACATCATTTAGACTTAATAATAGACCACATCGAACAAGTAACCCCCCCTTAGAGATCTGAAAAGTTACATATATGTCACATTGGACGTTAATGGTAAAGTAATGCTTATTAATAACTTAATTAATGAGGATTGTTTTTTGGTTTAAATTTGGTTTAACATAATTGAAGAATATAGAATACGAAGCAACACGTTACACATTTATATATCTTTAAGTGGTGTCACTCAAACACATCCCTGTAGCTTTTTTCAGAATACATTTTTTTTTCTCCTTCAAAATCCTGACTTTTTTCAGAATTCCGAAAATATTCTCAACATTCTGAGTTTTTCAAGAAATCTATTTTTTTTCTAAAAATTCTGAAATTTTTCAAAATCCCGAATCCCGGGACTCAATAATAAAAAGACACGACAGAAAAGAAAATATACAAATAAAACGATTTAAAATACAACAAAATACCATAACATGTAAGACAATCTGGCTCTAATGTACAGTCTCTTCAAGATATTCAAGGGACTGTTATTTTGGATTTATTGATTGCTGTGTTTTTAATGTGTGCATATGTAAAAATGTGTCTTGATTGTGTAAATATAGGATATACTTATTTGCACACATATTTTTATATATATTTGTTTTTATATTCTGGATTGTTGGAAAGGTATTTCGATCTCTGCGTACACACAAACTGAAAGATTGACAATGAAGTTGGCTTTGACTTTGACTCAGGAGAATGTGGCGTAATCTTAAAGCAGCTCCATTATATATATGAATATTTTCCGTCACCTTGCAGACTTGAGCGACGCGAGCGATCCGCAGCTCGTCCACAAAGCTGAACTCTTTCCCGATTTCAGTGAAGAAGAAGAACAGCTTCCTGTCCACCGCCGCCGAGCCCACGAACGCCGGCTCTGAAACAGGAAGTACAATTATTTTTATTTTTTTAATATTTAATAAATCAACAAAACATTTTTTTCAGAATACATTTCTTCTCTCCAATTTCTGACATTTCCCAGACTACATGGGAGTAGCACGTGCGTCACTTCTGGGCAAAAATGACGGCTCCGCCCACTTTTAGGGGAAACCAAAGCTGTCATTTGAACGGCGGTCGATACACATTCTGAAGTTTTTGCCAATCCGATCAGAAATGTTTGAAAACCGTGGATTTGTGGATCTTCAAAGAGCCCGATGACGATGGGCAGACAGGCAAACTATTACATTCAATCATTCGACGATCGGGCTCGATATATGGTTAAATTTAGCAGTAGGCAATCGATGTCCATAGATGAGAGTAACATCTACGTCACTTTACGGCCCCGCCCACTATTTGGGGAAACCAACGCTGTCATTTGAACGGCGATCGAGCCTGAAGCCACAGAGCTCTTCTTTGTCCTTTGTTCTTAGAGGAAGTTCAGAAACACTGAACTCTGGATTTGTTTTAATGTTTGAGGAGCAATAAACGACCCAGCAGCTTGTTGGCGTGGTAACACTATTATGTTCCGCCTCGCTCATGAGAGAAACAGCCTCGCCTACTGATTTTAATTTAACCATATATCGAGCCCGATCGTCGATTTCCAATGATGGAATGTAATAGTTTGCCTGACTGGACATCGTGATCGGGCTCTTTGAAGATCCACAAACCCACGGTTTTCAAAAATATCTGATCGATTGGCAAAAACTTCAGAATGTGTATTGACTGCCGTTCAAATGACAGCGTTGTTTCCCCCCAAAAGTGGGCGGGGCCGTATTTGTCGCCTGGAAGTGACGTAGGTATTACTTTCCTCAGAATTCGATATGTTTCCAAGATTTTCAAGAAATCCGTTTTGTTCTCTCCATATTCTACAATTTTTCCAATTTGGGATTATTTTCAGAATCCCAAAGTTTTGCCCAAATTCAGGGTTTATTTCTCCAAATTCTGACTTTTTCAAGAAATTCGTTATTTTCTCAACATTCTGACTTTTTTCTCAAAATCCCATATTTGTTCAGATTACTACTTTAGTCACAGGATTCTTTTTTTCACGTTGTGAGTTTGGATTTTTTCATTTCAATTGACACCTTCAGTTTATGGGATAGCCGGATTTTTGTTCAGCTTGACATTTAAAATACGCAGAGTTTGTAGAAACAGGATCAAATGTAAAGAAACACAGAAGTGAGAAGTTCTTCCAGACATGGTATTTTTTGTTTGGCTAAAAGAGGAAGTGAATTATCGTTGATAGGAAACAGGAAGTTGAGCTGTCTGAAACCTCTCATCTTTAAAATCAGCATTCTATTAAACAAACACAAAAACCTCAACAAATCAAACTTTGAATGTATTCATTTATTATTGTTATTATAATTATTTACTAATGTAATTATTTATATATTGTTTCAACATTACAAATATTATTATTGCTATTTTGTTATTATTATAGTTTACATTTATTTGTATATTTATTTAATTTACTATCATTAGTTTTATTATAATTTTGTTATAATAATTATAATGTGTTCTTATTATAATTGTTATTATTATTATTATTATAATTATTATAATTATAATAATTGTTATTATTATTTGTATTATTCAGAATCAGAATACCTTTATTCGTAAAGGATACAAATATTTAAGATAAAAACAAATTAAGAAATTACACAATTGATAAAATACACATCCTGTTACAGTTATTATTGTTGTTGTTGTTGTTGTTATTTGTGCTGCCTCTCACCCTGCAGCAGGGCGATGGAGGTGTCCTGGCTGACGTCCTGCCCCCCCCGGCTGAAGTGTCTGGAGATCTGAGCTCTTTCTCCTCTGAAGTCGATGGTCGAGGCCGTGAAAAGCTCTCCGTCTGCGCAGAGAACAACAATACGTTTAATATGACCTCAAATACACTTTGATTTCATGAAGCATCTCTGAAACCTGCCTCAGAGAGCAGAGGCCTGTACTACGAAGCCGGTTCAACCTAACCTGCCTCAGAGAGCAGAGGCCTGTACTACGAAGCCGGTTCAACCTAACCTGCCTCAGAGAGCAGAGGCCTGTACTACGAAGCCGGTTCAACCTAACCTGCCTCAGAGAGCAGAGGCCTGTACTACGAAGCCGGTTCTACCTAACCTGCCTCAGAGAGCAGAGGCCTGTACTACGAAGCCGGTTCAACCTAACCTGCCTCAGAGAGCAGAGGCCTGTACTACGAAGCCGGTTCAACCTAACCTGCCTCAGAGAGCAGAGGCCTGTACTACGAAGCCGGTTCAACCTAACCTGCCTCAGAGAGCAGAGGCCTGTACTACGAAGCCGGTTCTACCTAACCTGCCTCAGAGAGCAGAGGCCTGTACTACGAAGCCGGTTCTACCTAAACTGGATCAGAGAGCAGAGGCCTGTACTACGAAGCCGGTTCTACCTAACCTGCCTCAGAGAGCAGAGGCCTGTACTACGAAGCCGGTTCTACCTAACCTGCCTCAGAGAGCAGAGGCCTGTACTACGAAGCCGGTTCTACCTAACCTGCCTCAGAGAGCAGAGGCCTGTATTACGAAGCCGGTTCAACCTAACCTGCCTCAGAGAGCAGAGGCCTGTACTACGAAGCCGGTTCTACCTAACCTGCCTCAGAGAGCAGAGGCCTGTACTACGAAGCCGGTTCAACCTAACCTGCCTCAGAGAGCAGAGGCCTGTACTACGAAGCCGGTTCTACCTAACCTGCCTCAGAGAGCAGAGGCCTGTACTACGAAGCCGGTTCTACCTAACCTGCCTCAGAGAGCAGAGGCCTGTACTACGAAGCCGGTTCTACCTAACCTGCCTCAGAGAGCAGAGGCCTGTACTACAAAGCCGGTTCAACATAACCTGCCTCAGAGAGCAGAGGCCTGTACTACGAAGCCGGTTCTACCTAACCTGCCTCAGAGAGCAGAGGCCTGTACTACGAAGCCGGTTCAACATAACCTGCCTCAGAGAGCAGAGGCCTGTACGACGAAGCCGGTTCTACCTAACCTGCCTCAGAGAGCAGAGGCCTGCACGACGAAGCCGGTTCAACATAACCTGCCTCAGAGAGCAGAGGCCTGCACGACGAAGCCGGTTCAACCTAACCTGCCTCAGAGAGCAGAGGCCTGCACGACGAAGCCGGTTCAACCTAACCTGCCTCAGAGAGCAGAGGCCTGCACGACGAAGCCGGTTCAACATAACCTGCCTCAGAGAGCAGAGGCCTGCACGACGAAGCCGGTTCAACCTAACCTGCCTCAGAGAGCAGAGGCCTGCACGACGAAGCCGGTTCAACCTAACCTGCCTCAGAGAGCAGAGGCCTGTACGACGAAGCCGGTTCAACCTAACCTGCCTCAGAGAGCAGAGGCCTGTACGACGAAGCCGGTTCAACCTAACCTGCCTCAGAGAGCAGAGGCCTGCACGACGAAGCCGGTTCTACCTAACCTGCCTCAGAGAGCAGAGGCCTGCACGACGAAGCCGGTTCAACCTAACCTGCCTCAGAGAGCAGAGGCCTGTACGACGAAGCCGGTTCAACATAACCTGCCTCAGAGAGCAGAGGCCTGCATGACGAAGCCGGTTCAACCTAACCTGCCTCAGAGAGCAGAGGCCTGCACGACGAAGCCGGTTCAACCTAACCTGCCTCAGAGAGCAGAGGCCTGTACGACGAAGCCGGTTCAACCTAACCTGCCTCAGAGAGCAGAGGCCTGTACGACGAAGCCGGTTCAACCTAACCTGCCTCAGAGAGCAGAGGCCTGTACTACGAAGCCGGTTCAACATAACCTGCCTCAGAGAGCAGAGGCCTGTACGACGAAGCCGGTTCTACCTAACCTGCCTCAGAGAGCAGAGGCCTGCACGACGAAGCCGGTTCAACCTAACCTGCCTCAGAGAGCAGAGGCCTGTACGACGAAGCCGGTTCAACATAACCTGCCTCAGAGAGCAGAGGCCTGCACGACGAAGCCGGTTCAACATAACCTGCCTCAGAGAGCAGAGGCCTGTACGACGAAGCCGGTTCAACATAACCTGCCTCAGAGAGCAGAGGCCTGCACGACGAAGCCGGTTCAACATAACCTGCCTCAGAGAGCAGAGGCCTGTACGACGAAGCCGGTTCTACCTAACCTGCCTCAGAGAGCAGAGGCCTGTACGACGAAGCCGGTTCAACATAACCTGCCTCAGAGAGCAGAGGCCTGCATGACGAAGCCGGTTCAACGTAACCTGCCTCAGAGAGCAGAGGCCTGTACGACGAAGCCGGTTCTACCTAACCTGCCTCAGAGAGCAGAGGCCTGTACGACGAAGCCGGTTCTACCTAACCTGCCTCAGAGAGCAGAGGCCTGCACGACGAAGCCGGTTCAACGTAACCTGCCTCAGAGAGCAGAGGCCTGTACGACGAAGCCGGTTCTACCTAACCTGCCTCAGAGAGCAGAGGCCTGCACGACGAAGCCGGTTCAACATAACCTGCCTCAGAGAGCAGAGGCCTGTACGACGAAGCCGGTTCTACCTAACCTGCCTCAGAGAGCAGAGGCCTGCACGACGAAGCCGGTTCAACCTAACCTGCCTCAGAGAGCAGAGGCCTGCACGACGAAGCCGGTTCAACCTAACCTGCCTCAGAGAGCAGAGGCCTGCATGACGAAGCCGGTTCAACGTAACCTGCCTCAGAGAGCAGAGGCCTGCACGACGAAGCCGGTTCAACCTAACCTGCCTCAGAGAGCAGAGGCCTGTACGACGAAGCCGGTTCTACCTAACCTGCCTCAGAGAGCAGAGGCCTGCACGACGAAGCCGGTTCTACCTAACCTGCCTCAGAGAGCAGAGGCCTGCACGACGAAGCCGGTTCTACCTAACCTGCCTCAGAGAGCAGAGGCCTGCACGACGAAGCCGGTTCAACATAACCTGCCTCAGAGAGCAGAGGCCTGCATGACGAAGCCGGTTCAACCTAACCTGCCTCAGAGAGCAGAGGCCTGCACGACGAAGCCGGTTCAACCTAACCTGCCTCAGAGAGCAGAGGCCTGCACGACGAAGCCGGTTCAACCTAACCTGCCTCAGAGAGCAGAGGCCTGTACGACGAAGCCGGTTCAACCTAACCTGCCTCAGAGAGCAGAGGCCTGTACGACGAAGCCGGTTCAACATAACCTGCCTCAGAGAGCAGAGGCCTG